>BDMV01000006.1:12311076-12807295 GCA_008326285.1 Oryza officinalis | reverse complement strand
ATCCTGCAGCAAACCGTGCACAGGACTTACCCCCGCCTCCCCAGCTTCAGGCAGATTACCAGCACATGATGGCAGTTCAGACTCAGATCTTGCAGGGCTTAGCCCAAGCCATTGCAGGCATCCAGCAGAATTTGCAGCCGCAGGCTCCGCACCTAGTGCCCTTCCATAACAACAATCACAGATCCAAGCTGACGGACTTTCTAAGATCCCACCCACCGGAATTCTCTCACACCGTCGAGCCCGTTGAGGCCGACGATTGGCTAAAGGATGTTGAGAGAAAACTCAACCTAGTGCAGTGCACCCCAGTGGAAAAGACCCTTTTTGCTGCACATCAGTTGAGAGGCTCTGCAGCCGACTGGTGGGAGAATTACTGTAATGCCCATCCAGACGCTGTCAACATTGAGTGGGCAGAGTTCGCCGATGCTTTCCGTGCAGCTCATGTGCCCGAAAGTACCATCGACATGAAGAAAGAAGAGTTCAATCGTCTGAAACAAGGTACAGGAAGCGTCAATGAGTACCTGAGTCGCTTCAACAAATTGGCTCGATATGCTCCCGAGGAAGTGGACTCCGACAAGAAAAAGATTAGGAAGTTCTTGAAGGGAATTGCAGTAGGGTTGAGAATCCAGTTGCTTGCCCATGATTTCCCCACTTTCCAGCACATGGTCAATAAGGCCTTACTTCTGGAGGATGCCAGAAAAGAGGCAACTGAGGAATACAAGAAGCGCAAGTCTGCCCACCAAGCGCCCCCATTCCGAGGTGCGCCACGCCCTCGTGTTAGACATCCCATGCAGTACCACCAACCTGCCCATCAAGTCAGTCGCCAACCTGGCTTTACTCCCCGTCCACCGATGCCTCGTCCTACTCCGTCGCCCCAGCAGCATGCCCCTAGTGGCAACACCGCAAGGAACAGTGTCTCCTCCTTCAATTCGCCCACAGGAATGGCAAATGTGCAGTGCTTCACGTGCAAACAAATGGGACATTACGCCAGGCAGTGTCCTCGAAATCAGGGAAACTCTAACCCCGGACGCTCTGATGCTAGCTTCTCCAGGACCCCAGCACCAGCACAGTCCCGTCCAGTCACTCAGACAAGTGGACAAGGTTCTCGCGCCTCCAACAACTTTGGACGAGGTCGAGTGAACCACATTCAAGCTGAAACCGCCCAAGAGGCCCCCGACATGGTGATGGGTATGTTCTCTGTCAACTCCATACCCGCACTCGTTCTATTTGATTCAGGAGCTTCTCATTCGTTCATATCACAAGCTTTTATGAAAAGAAATGGTTGGAAAACCCAAAATTTACAAGTACCTATGGTAATACATTCCCCTGGAAGGGATATAAGGGCAGATAAACTATGCCCCAAGGTTGATCTAGTGATAGAAGGGGTTAGCTTCGCAGCCAAACCCATAGTCCTAGACTCCCAAGGTCTGGATGTCATCCTAGGGATGGATTGGTTGGTTAAGCACAAGGGACAAATAGATTGTGCCGAGAGAACCATCACTCTGCAAGGACCCGGAGGAAAACAAGTGCGTTTCACTCCTCTCCTTCCCAGAAATCGGTTAACCCTGAACAGTTTGCAAGCCACTCCTTTGGAAATGGTGCATATAGTCAATGAGTATCCCGATGTGTTCCCGGAAGAACTACCCGGAATGCCACCGGATCGAGAAATTGAGTTCTCCATAGAGCTTGCCCCAGGCACCGCTCCCATCGCCAAAAGACCCTACAGAATGGCAGCCAATGAACTGGCAGAAATCAAGAAACAGATCGAAGAACTTCAGAGCAAGGGTTACGTGCGACCCAGCTCGTCCCCTTGGGGAGCCCCTGTGCTCTTAGTAAAGAAGAAAGATGGCTCTGAGAGAATGGTGATAGACTATAGAGCCTTGAATGAAGTAACCATAAAGAACAAGTATCCCTTACCACGGATTGACGATTTGTTCGACCAATTAGAAGGAGCCATAGTATTCTCCAAGATCGACCTACGATCTGGGTACCACCAACTCAAAATCAGATCAGAGGATATCCCCAAGACCGCTTTCTCAACGCGGTATGGCCTGTATGAGTTCACCGTGATGTCTTTCGGACTCACCAACGCTCCGGCCTTCTTCATGAATCTGATGAATAAAGTTTTCATGGACTACTTGGATAAGTTCGTTGTGGTCTTCATCGATGACATTCTGATTTACTCAAGGGATGAACAAGATCATGCAAATCATCTACGGAAAGTAATGGAAAGGTTGCGTGAACACCAGCTCTTCGCCAAGTACTCGAAGTGTGAGTTCTGGTTGGATAAAGTAGCCTTCCTTGGCCATGTCATCTCCACCAAAGGTGTTGAAGTAGACCCCAGTAAGGTTGAGACCATCCTCGCCTGGAACGCACCCAAGACGGTGTCTGAGATCCGTAGTTTCCTTGGTTTAGCGGGTTACTACCGGAGGTTCATTGAAGGATTTTCCAAACTGGCCCGACCAATGACGGAACTGCTAAAGAAGGAAAAGAAGTTTGAATGGTCGGAAGCATGTGAACGCAGTTTTCAAGAACTCAAGAAAAGATTGACGACTGCCCCCGTCCTCACCCTGCCTGACATCCGAAAGGATTTCGAGATCTTTTGTGATGCATCAAGACAAGGTCTGGGATGTGTCTTAATGCAAGACCGAAAGGTGGTGGCCTACGCTTCCAGACAACTCAGGCCCCATGAGGTCAACTATCCCACGCATGACCTGGAATTGGCAGCTGTGGTTCATGCCCTGAAGATTTGGCGTCACTACCTGATTGGAAACAGATGTGAAATTTACACCGATCACAAGAGCCTCAAGTACATCTTTACCCAGAGTGAATTGAACATGAGATAGAGAAGATGGTTGGAATTAATCAAGGATTATAACCTCGGTATACACTACCACCCTGGAAAAGCAAACGTGGTCGCCGACGCGTTAAGTCGCAAGACCTACTGTGCTACCGCCCTAGTTTGGCCGACCCAGGATGACCTGTGTCGAGAAATCGAGAAGTTGAAATTGACCATGGTTCCCGCCGGAAACCTTGCCAGTCTTACAGTGCAACCTACCCTAGAGACTCAAATTCGAGAAGCACAATCAGATGACGAGAGTATGAAAGAAATAAAGGATAAGATCCGTAAGAAAAGACTCAAAGGTTTCACCATCGACGACCAGGATACTGTTTGGTTCGGATCCCGCATCTGCGTGCCAACCAAAAAGGAATTAAAGAACCTCATTCTGAGGGAAGCTCATGAGTCTGCCTACTCCATCCATCCCGGGAGTACCAAGATGTACCAAGATATCAAGGAATACTTCTGGTGGGCTGGAATGAAACGAGATGTTGCAGAGTATGTAGCCTTATGTGACATCTGCCAAAGAGTAAAGGCCGAACATCAGAAACCCGCTGGTTTGTTACAACCCCTCCGAATTCCCGAGTGGAAATGGGAAGAGATCGGTATGGATTCCATTACCAGTTTACCAAGGACCCCTAGCGGGTATGACTCCATCTGGGTAATCGTGGACCGCCTAACCAAGGCAGCTCACTTTGTACCAGTGAAAACCACCTACGATGGGAAAAAGCTGACAGACCTGTACATGACCCATGTGGTTTGCCGATACGGTTGCCCAAAGAAGATAGTGTCGGATCGAGGCACTCAGTTTACCTCAAGATTCTGGCAACAGTTACACGAGGCAATGGGTACCAATTTAAACTTCAGTACCGCCTATCACCCGCAGACAGATGGGCAGACAGAACGAGTTAACCAGATTCTGGAGGACATGCTTCGAGCGTGTGCCTTGGACTTTGAAGGCACATGGGATCGCTGTCTCCCTTACGCCGAGTTCTCGTACAACAACAGTTACCAATCCAGTGTCCAAATGTCCCCAAATGAAGCCCTGTTCGGACGAAAGTGTCGCACCCCGTTGTGTTGGAACGAGGTAGGCGAAGCGCAAGTGTTTGGACCTGACGTTCTAAAGGAAGCTGAAAAGCAAGTCAAGTTGATTCGAGATCGCCTGAAGACAGCTCAGACCCGACAGAAAAGCTATGCAGATAATCGGAGACGTGATCTCGAGTTTGCAGAGGGAGATCACGTGTACCTGCGAGTATCCCCACTCTGTGGTCTAAAGAGGTTTGGAATGTCCGGCAAGTTGGCTCCTCGCTATATCGGTCCCTACCTCATCACCGCCAGACGCGGCGAAGTTGCCTACCAGCTTGAGCTACCAGAAGGACTGACAGATGTGCACAACGTGTTCCATGTGTCCCAGTTAAAGAAATGTCTTCGTGTACCAGAGGAACAAGTTCCCTTGGGAAGCATAGAACTGGAGAAGAACCTAACCTACAAAGAGAGACCCATCAGAGTTCTTGAAGAGGCTGAACGTCAGACCCGAAGGAAGACCGTTAAGTTCTACAAGGTGCAGTGGAGCAACCACTCAGAGGATGAAGCAACTTGGGAACGCGAAGATCTTCTCCGTGCCGAGTTCCCAGAGCTGCTCCCTTAGGTGCTGAATCTCGGGGACGAGATTCTTGATAGGGGGGTTGGTTTGTAACGCCCGTTTTGTCGCGGCGTTAGCGGGAAAACTAATTTACTAAAAACCCTAATTGCGAAAAATTGCTCTTCGGTTGAGTCTTGTTGTGTGCCAAGGTCTCGTGTCTCCCCTCTCAGTTCAACCCCGGAGAAAACCGCGAAATCGGATTTCAAATCCGAGCCCTAATCCTCCCAAATTCAAATCCTCAGAAAAAGTCCATTTTACCTCCCTTGACCCGGGCTGTTTCCCTTTCCCGGCCTACTTCCCTCCCCCTCCCCTCCTTGGGCCGCCGCCCGGCCCAGCTCTCTCGGCCTCCTTCCTTCCCTGGGCCCGTCGGCCCGGCCCAGCTCCCTTCGCCGCGGCTCGCCCAGCCGCCTGCCCGGCCGCCTTCTTCCCCCCGCTGGGCCGCGCCAGGCCGCTCGGCCCCGTCCGCGCCCGAGCCGGTCCGCAGCCTCTCTCCTCCTCTCTCTCTCCGTTTCCCCGTTTCTTCTCTCTCCGGAGCTCTTCTCCCGCCGGCGCCGTTCCGTCCCGCCGTTACCGCCGCTGTCCCCCCCCTCGGCCCCGCCGCTGCGCTGCGCGCGCTTGCCGCCAGGCGCCGAGCGCGCGCCCCTCCCCTCTCCGCTTTTCTCCTACCCGAATCGGCAAGGGGGCAAGGCCCCTTTTCCCTCTCCCCTTTTTTCTTTTCCCCGGCGAGCCGACCGCCGCCGACGTCACCCGCGCGCGCTTGGCCGCTTGCGCCGGTCCCCCGCTCCGCCTCTCGGCCGCACCGCCTCTCCCCGGCCCAAAATCGACATTTCCCCCCCCGAAACCGACCTAGCCCCCTCTACAAAACCCCCCCTCGCCCCCGGCCGCCATTGCCGCCCCCGAAGCTCGCCCCCCCTATCCAACCCGTCGCCCGCCGCTCCTGCCGTCCGCCGCCGCGAGAAGAGGAGCCGGCGCCCTCGTCCTCTTCCCCGGCCCGGGTTCGTGCCGCCTCGCCCCGCCCGCGGCCGTCGGCCTCGGCTTGCCGCCCCGCCGCGGTAACTCCCCTCTCCTCTCCCCCTCCCCTTTCCCCTCGCGTTTTAGGCCGCTAGGTAGGCCGTAGAGCCCTCCCCGGGCGCCGCCGAGGCCGTCGCCCTCTTCTCCGCCCCTCCCCGAGCCGCCATGTCCGCCGTCGCACCGCGCCGTCGCCAGCCGCCGTCGCTCCCCGCGCGGCTCATCCGAGCCGACGGATCGAATCCCCTCGCCCCCCTCTTGCTCCGGCGCCACATCCCCGTCGCCGGCCTCGCACCGCGACCGCACGAACACCCCCTCCGCCGTCGCCGCCGTCGCCCGGCGCCCTTCCCCTTTCTTTTGCCCGGCCGGCCTACGTGGCCGCCACGAGGCGCCACGCAAGCGCCAGCCGGCGCACCCCCTTCCTTTCCCTCCGTGCCTCGGTCTGCGTAGACCGCGGCCGCTGCCAGGCGGGCCCCGCCCTAGCACCCGCGTGGTGGTCGCGGTCCACCGGATCGGCCACCCGCGTAGGCCGCGGCCTGCACCGGCCCATCGGCCCCCCTCCTCTCGCTCGGCCCAGTCGCCCGTGCCCGCATCGGACCAGCTCGGCCTCCTCCCCCTTGGGCCATCGGCCCGAGTCCCTCGGTCCGGTCCGTCGGCCTCGTTGACCGGACCAGGCCGCGCCACCAGGCCGCGCGCCGCACGGACCAGGCCGTGTCGCTCGGCTTGGGCCGCGCCCGTGAGCGCCGGTCCGCTCGGCCTCCGGTCCATCGGCCGTTAGGCCCATCGGCCAACCCTCGCGCACCGATCGGCCGTGGGCCAATTCTTTTGGGCCATCGGCCGGTCCATCGGTCCCCTTGGCCCAACGGCCTCCCTTGCTCGGCCTAGGCCGATCCCTTCGGGCCGCCGGCCCAATTAATTCGGCCGCGCCCGTTCCATTCTTTTGGGCTGCCCTTAGCCGCCCAAAATAAAGTCCAAGTTCAGCCCTCCTTTCTTTTCTTTTTCCAGGGAATTATTAATTGATTATTAATTCCTTTTCTTTAATTCAGAAAATCCTTTAATCTTCGAAAATTCATATCTTTTCAACCGTCCGTCCGTTTAACTCCGTTCCACTTCCAAAATTCCTCAAAAATCGAGATCTACCTAATGGCACGCTTAGTGGTCTTTAATAGGGCTTCTTTTTATCGCTTTGTTGAGTCGTCTCGTTTCGCGTGTAGTCTCGGAGCCCGAAGACCCGCAGTGCGCGGATTTCGAGGAAGAAGCTCAAGATCTCGAGCAAGGCAAGTCACCTTTGATCAATTGAACCCATAATTTAAATTAAGTATTTTGATTCCGCAAACTATGCATTACTTAGGTTACACTTGACACTTGGCCTCGGTTTGCAATATAACCGGCAGGCCCTACCCATTTGCTGCATTCACCTTCCTTGATATTTGAATACCCTAACACCCTTGTCACCCCTCAGGTGATGCCTCGGTATCCGTACCTCGTGTACGAATATCGAGACTCCCCTCAAACTTTAAAATTGATCACCTGGGTAAAACTTGAGTTTACAAAATGCTTGGAAAACCCGACACTTGGGTCGGTGTCTTGAAAACTAAAGTGAGTTTCTAAAACTCGCGGTACGGGAGACGTACTGGAGGTACGGTCTGCCCGTTCTCGCTCTAAGGACCGATTCCTTGGGAATTACATCCAAGCATATGTCAAGTACGACCACATGGGTGATATGGGACGCCCCTGGCTGAGTAATTAGCTAGGCCAGGGAAATCTTGATGCCAAGGGACAAGTGGATTCGCCGGGGTGGTGTCGGGGAGGACCCCTGGGCTTCCTGGCACAGTATGGTCTGGGACCTAACCTGGTGTTGGTCCGTGGGACCCCTCCCGTTGGCATAAGATGACCCTGAGTCGGCTTTCGAAATGCCTTGTCGTGAAAGCCTTAAGGTCGCCAGACGTGACCGAGGGTCGCGGGCTGGGTGATTCGGGGTTAGTAACGTCGTGTGGATAAAGTGTACCCCCTCTGCAGAGGTTAATAACTGTTCGAACGCCGTGCCCACGGTCATGGGCGGATGTGAGGTGATTCCTTAGCGTAGTTTTTGACAACCTTTGTGAACTGCAATTGGTGTGAGATTTTCCCTTGTGTGCTTGGTTTAAGGCTGTTGAAGCAGCCGGAGTCGGTGACGATTGGCAGGGAGCCTCTCGTACCGATGTGTTGACTGGTGGCTGTTGAAGCAGCCGGAGTTGGTGACGTTTGGCAGGGAGCCTCTCGTACCGGCGTGTGTGAGTTGTGGCTGTTGGAGCAGCCGGGGTCGGTGAACGATTGGCAGGGAGCCTCTCGTGCCGACAAGAATCAAATGATACATTTCACTGCTCCGGCCGGATGAGACGCACTTTCTCATCCGTGTCGTTGAGAAGCACTCACTTAGATGTTTCTGAAAGTCTTCTACTAAAATCAATTGTGAAAAAGAACAATGGCCTTCCCTTGAAGCTTGCATTAAACACTTAATTCCCCTGACTTGCGAGTACTTTTGTACTCACCCTTGCTCTATATAATTAAACCCCCCCCAGTTCTCGAAGATGAAGAGGTGGACCCTGCTGAGAAGAGTTCTTCCAGGAGCAAGCAGACTTCGAGTAGTAGTAGGGTTTCGGCCTTTCCCCAAGGCTTTGCTTGTGGCTTAGGGCTAGTCTCCGCTTTCCGCTTCCGCCTTTTTGTAATGCTGTTGCGAACTCGGGTTCTGTCCGCAGTTCCAACCTTGGTTGTAATCCTACTCTTAAATAAAGAGACCGCTGTTGTTGTGGTATTCTGTCTTCCTGTTGTACCAGCGCTATTTCCTGGGACTGGTACAGGCATACAGGTCAATCTGGACCGCCTTATCCTGGCCTCCGTTTGGGGCTAGTTTGGGGCGTGACAGAACTCTTCTTTCCTCCTTCGAACACTCTCGTCCTCCCAAATCCATCTGAGATTAACATTAAGTTCCACTCCCATATGTTTATCTCGTCCATGACAACAACTACAAGCAATGGAGCTAGTTTGAATCAGTTGTACCCTACATTTCATTGGAAACTTTTCCAACTAACTCTTTGGAACAAAGAAAAAGTGTAGGAAAAAAATGCAATGGAATAGATTTCTAAGCCTCATTGCAATGGAAAATAATCCACTAGTACATCTCCTCTCATCTGTGACGGGCCCTCACATGCCTTAACTTCGTGGGCCGTCAGAACGAAGTCATCTCAATCGGACCGAAATTAACACCGTTGTAGATGTACTCGTTCGAGGTGCATATACCTATAGCCCGTCACCGATGACACTCATCTATGACGGGCACAAGGTTAGGCCCGATTGAGATTACCTCCACTATCTCAATTGGGCCCAAGTATAAAGCCCATCACAGATGAGTGTCATCGGTGACGGGCTAAAAATAAGGCCCGATTGAGATTCGGTTAACGCCCGTCACCGATGATACATATCGCTATCGGGCTTTCTTTTACACCCGTCAGAGATAACTGTGCACCCGTTAGAGATGTCATTTCTTTGGCCCAATTGAGATATATTTTGCATAGTATAAATACTCCACTCGATTGTTGTCTGAAGTTATTCCACTGTTCACTATTTTGGTGGGAGGTTGAAGGGGGCGAATTTTTGTATTTTTTTCCAAAGAAAAATAGGAAAATCTTAAAAGTAAGTAAAAAGGTAGTAATCATTTCTTATTAATTTAGTAGTATTTATCTCATGAGATGTTAACTAATATTTTGTTCATTTTTGCAGCGATGGATCGAAGTTGGATGTATGCGATTACTTTCAAACGTCATTGCAAGGAGTATAGAGATGGCGTATTAAGTTTTATGAACGCTATGGAGGAGGATAGGAAAAGAAGAAACAGCAAATACATGTGTTGTTCATGTAGAGATTGCAAGAATGAGAATATGTTTGAAAGCAGAGTGGACGTACACTCTCACTTGATACAACGGGGATTCATGAAGGGCTATACATGTTGGGTGAAGCATGGAGAGCAAGAATTAGGAAGTGGTGTAGTTGCAGACAGAAGTGGTGCAAACAATCATGAAGAAGAAGATGAAGACGAGCATGACATGTTTATACCATCTTCATTGGGTGATGAAATGGTTGATGTGGATCCTGATCTGCTGCAAGACATGTTACGTGACGTTGAGGATCCAACTTACAACGAGAGAGATTCCATGAAGTTCAGCAGGTTAGTCAGTGACTCGGAGACACCTCTCTACGTCGGCTGCAAGCCAAAACACACCAAATTATCAGCTACCTTAGACCTAATGATGCTGAAGGTAAGTAGTGGATAGACAGACAAGAGTTTCACATATCTTTTGGGAATATTGAAGGCCATACTTTCTGAAGAGAACACATTACCCGAGACGACATATGAAGCAAAGCATGTTCTGTGTCCCCTGGGGTTAGAGGTCCGTAGAATTCACGCTTGCCCCAATGACTGTATATTGTACCACAAGCAATATGCGGACTTAGATGCTTATCCTGTCTGCAAGGCTTCTCGATACAAGCGAAAGAAAAGTGCGGGGGAGGGAAAGAAGTCAAAGCGGGGTGGTCCGGCGAAGGTTGTTTGGTATTTACCTATCATTGATCATTTCAAGAAAATATTTGCCAACCTTAAGGAAGCAAAGTTAGTATGTTGGCATGCCACAGAGAGAAGGAATGACGGTTTGCTAAGACACCCTGCGGATTCGATTCAATGGAGGAATATCGATCGAAAGCATAAAGATTTTGCTGCCAGCCCCAGAAACATGAGGATATGTTTGTGTTCGGATGGCATGAATCCTTTCGGAGACATGAGCAGTTCGCACAACACTTGGCCAGTTCTTATTGCGAACTATAACCTCCCACCATGGTTGTGCTTCAGAAGGAAATATATTATGTTGTGCTTGTTAATCCAAGGTCCAAAACAACCCGGCAATGATAACGAGATGGTGAAGGACATTACTAATGAGTTTGGAAAGAAAAGAAAACGTAGCAAGGCAAATGATAAGGGTATGTGGAAGAAAAAATCCATATTTTGGCGGCTACCTTACTGGAAAGATATTGAGGTCCATCATTGCATTGATCTAATGCATGTAGAGAAGAATGTGTGCAATAGTTTGATCGGGCTACTGTTGAATATGCCTGGGAAGACAAAGGACGGGTTGAATGAGCGCCTAGATCTACAGGAGATGAACATTCGCAGTGAACTTCAGCCTGTTAGGGATGAAGAGACAGGAAGAGTGTACCTCCCGCCAGCTTGCCACACATTATCGAAGAATGAGAAGATCGCAATGCTATCATGCCTAGTAGATATTAAAGTTCCTTCGGGCTATTCAGCGAGAATCAGTAAGTACGTTAAATTGGAGGATATAAAACTGTTTGGAATGAAGTCTCATGATTGCCATGTGCTAATCACACAGATCTTGCCAGTTGCTATTAGAGGCATTCTACCACCCAAAGTCTGTCACACGATCCAACAGCTCTGTGCCTTCTTAAATGCAATCGGTCAGAAGATTATAGATCCCGAAGATCTAGATGGGTTGCAGGCCGATATTGTCAATACCCTGTGTCACTTGGAGATGTATTTTCCACTGTCTTTCTTCAATATCATGGTTCATCTCCCTGTTCATCTAGTGAAACAAACAAAAAATATGTGGCCCAACTTTTCTAAGGGAGATATACCCATTCGAGAGATACATGGGAGTTCTTAAATCGTATGTTCGAAAACATCGTTGAAGGGTACACAATGGAGGAGGTTCTTGAGTTCTGTGTCGATTACATGGCCGAGACTGATCCTATCGGAGTTCTTGCATTTTGCCACAAAGGAAGGTTGGCAGGTGTTGGCACAACAGGCAGAAAAAGAATTGTTCCTGATCAAACTTTCTATGCGCAGGCTCATTTCGCTGTGCTGCAACATATGGCTGAAGTAACCCCATACTTTGAGGAGCATTTAGCGAAGGTCCGACAGGAGAACATGGGTAGATCAGATATGTGGATCAATAGAGAACATAGTATTCGCTTCAACGAATGTTTCAAGAATCGTATCGCACGGTCGACCAATGGCCCAAGTGAGACAGTTTGAAGGTTGGCAAGGGGCCCATGTTGGCATGTCGACACATAGCAAGGGTATGATAGTAATGGGTATACACCATCACACAAGATGAGAAAAGCACAGTTCAAAACAGTGGAGTCCGTATAGAAGCATATCAGGATCAAACTGGATCAAACACATACTATGGTCGCATAGAGTAGATCTGGGAACTGAACTACATGAACTTCAAAGTCCCTTTGTTTCATTGCAGTTGGGTGAATATTCGCACTGGTGTCAAAGTCGACAAGGAAGGATTCACTTTAGTGGACCTGGCCAAGGTTGGATACGCCGACGAACCATTCGTCCTAGCTAAGCAGGTTGAGCAGATGTTCTACATAAAAGACCCCGCAAACAAGAAGCTGCAAGTCGTTATGGATGGCAAGTGAAGAATTGTTGGAGTTGACAACGTCGTCGATGAAGAAGAATACAACCAGAATCTTCATGTGACACCTCAGATCGCCCTTGAAGATGATTCCGAAGACGATGTGGCATACGCTCGTTCAGACCATTCGGAAGGCATATCCTTGTAAATGAAGTCTTTGTAATTTGCAAATTGTTATAAGTAATGAAGTATTTTGTTTCAAGCCATTCCAGTAAATTAAACCATGTTTAATAGGGCAATTGTTAATTACACATGATTATTATAATTTAATAACAATTTTATACTATTTTAACAAGGCATATTTTAATTACATATGATTTTTAAAATTTAATAGCAATTTTACACTATTTAAAAAAGTGATTTGTTAATTATATGTGATAAATCAAACGTAATAGCAATTTTAAATCAGGTATAAGTTAATTATAAATGATTTTTATAACTTAAATATCATTTTTAAATACAATTAATAAGGAATATTTTAATTCTATAGTGGGATGAGCTCATCTCTATTAGGCATACAACTAATGCCTGTCAGAGATGACATAATCTCTATCGGGCATAGTACTTGTGCTCGTCACGGATGTGTGTCATCCGTATCGGGCATAGTACTTGTGCCCGTCACGGATGTGTCATCCGTATGGGGGCATAATACTTGTGCCCGATAGTGATGAGCTTTGACTAGGGTTACTAAGTCTCCAGATCCAGATCTCACTCTCACTCTCACTCTCGCTCTCGATCGCCGCCGCCTCCTCCCTCCAAGATCCGCCACACCGACCGCTGCCGCCTCCTCCTTGCCGCCGCCGCCTCCTCCTCGCCACCGCCGCTGCCTCCCTCCAAGATCCGCCTCACCGACCGTTGTCGCCTCCTCCTCGTCGACGCCGCCTCCTCGACGCCGCCGCCTCCTCGTCGACGCCTCCTCGTCAACGCCGCCTCCTCGACGTTTGTAATTATTTCTCCCCCTCTCTATTTGTAATTCATTTGTTTAAGTTGTAGAGCTGACAAATTAGGGTGGATTTTAGACATAATATACGACATGGAATCACCGTATGACGGTTCCAAAAAACCTAGAAATGTCAAGAGGCTTTATGTAGAAGGCCTACATTTTTCATTCAATAACCATAGTTGGTAAAAAAATATATGAGCTTAACCCATTATGAGTTTATGACATATACATATTCCATTCCTATAATTGTATTAAGTCAAATGTGCAAATGGTCTAAAAAAATAATGGGTAAGATATAAGTACAAAGATATAATGTGCAGGTTATGCTCTCAAGAACATTTTTTTACGTATAAGAGGTGGTATAAACCACATTACTGGACTTAAATAATAGAACGCAAATCAGATTTTTACTCACTGGAGTCAAACCTAGGATCTCAACATCTTCACCAGTTTTGATTGTCCCCTGCTGCCCTGTCACAACAGTGCTACGGCCCTGCAGATTTAAAATTATAATAAATCTAGGCATGACTTGAGATGATGTTGTTATGCTTTATTTCTATCTTTCTCATTCATGACTTCATAAGTTGCATGTATATATATTTTTGTGTTATATCAAAGAAGGTTAAGATGAGAATAAGGTGAAATGTGATTTATATGTGAGTTAATGTATTTATATAATTTTGTGTTCATGACCTACATTCAGTTGAGTTGCCAAATTAGATGATGGAGTTTAGCATAGGTTATTTAGAATGGATGAGTTATATGAATTTTAGGATGTGATAAGGAATATTTTTTTATATTAAGTTTCTTACTCTAATTATTTGCTTCTATTTATTATGATGCATATGAAGCGCCTCAAGAAATGTGTATTTACACAATCATAGCCGAAGAATCAAACAAATAGCAACACATCCATTTATTTGTCACATTAATCAAGATATACATGTGTAGTACACCTTTTTAAAACTTTTTTGCCGTACAACAGTTATATAGAAAATGTCGCAGCAAGGCGAACCCATGTCAGCGACTACTAGTGGGACAACATCGAGCTAGGTTCCTAGGACCCAGAATAAAATTCCTAAGGAAGTATACACCACAACAGAGGTGGACGATCTGGGATTTTCGACGGCTCCTGCGAAAGCTGTCAAAAAGTTCTCAACGATATGCGAAGTCTTAGGGAAATGGAACTTCACCATTTTGAAGGACCACATTGATCTGGTCCCACAGGCAGAAAAACATGAGGCCTGGAAGCAGTTCAAGGAAAGCTTCGAATACCCCCAGAGGCCGAGGCAAGACTCAAACGGCAGACATCCGCAAGATGGGCAACTTGTAGAAAAATTTCAAGACCATGCTGGTCACCGACTACGTCCTCAACCCCGCCCAGCCAGAACCATTTGGGAGGTACCCGGTCATCACCCAGGTCGTGTGGGAAGAGTTCCATGCTGCCAAATCAACCCCTGAGTCTCGAGCAAAAAGCGAGGCCTATAGGAAGTTGCAGGCAAAAAACATTCACCCGCACCAGCATGGCACCGGAGGCTACACCGGGAAGATGGAGGAATGGGAGAAGGAGGATGAAGCTGCTGTGGAATCTAACACGCCACCAGTTCTTGGTGATATCCCGACCACCCGAGCAAGAAACTGGGCAAGGGCAAGAGTGAAGAAGAATAGTGATGGAACACTTACGTTCCCAAATCTCGAAAATCAAGCAGTGTACCAGAAAATCGTAAGTTCAACACATAGAATATGTTTCATTAGGTTGTATCGTACTCTTGATTTAATTCGTCCTAACTGTACCGCAGGTCGACCTGACTGCTGAGAAACAGTCCTCCCAAGAGGTCTGCTCACAAAGACGCAAGGATGACATCCTCATGAAAGCGTTGGGAACCGAAGGACACCGTGGACGGACAAGGGGCATTGGCACCAATGTTCCATGGAAGCTTGGGTTTCCCCAATACGCGTGGCAGTACAGGAAGCACAAGCTTTCAAAGGCGCAGAAAGATGCACGACTTAAGGAACAACTTCGGGAGGAGATTAGAAACGAGCTCCGAGAAGAGTTCGATGAGAAGTTGTTACAAGTGGAGGCTCGGGTGAAGGCACGCTTCAGGGAAAGTGAGCCAGCTGCCGCTCCCATAGTAGAAACGAGCCCCACGCAGAGGCGTAGCAGCTATACATCAACTGAGGAGGCGGCACAACAACCACCAGCCCCCGTTGTGGTGGACCACATAACGGTAAAATCAACAAAAAATGTATATGTTGTCTTAGCACCACAGTACATTATAATATATTCTAAGGACACGTATAAATCTATCGCAGGGACCCACATCGTGCACCTTAGTCGTTAGGGTGACACATAAATTTGCAATTCCTGCCGCAGAGGGTCTTGCATTCAAGCTTACGCCGGAGACCCGAGTGCATGGGGGGCAGCTGCTAGCCGGCCATGCCAAAGTTCAAGTGGACATGATGAAGCCCGATTGGGTTGGCTTCACTCTTCTGCACCCATCAAATGATGAGATTCTGACCCTTGGAGCTACACGTGGGACCTTTATCCAATGGCCCAAGCACAACATTCTGATCAATATAACTCCTAGGCCAGCACCAAGTGCTCGTCCGCCGCCACCGTGTCCTCCTCCAACTCTTGTATCTGCCCCTCCTGCGGTTGAAGAAGAGATCAAGATCTCCAATTGCAGTATGATACAGATTTTGGGATGACGGTACGAAGGTCAACAGCAGAGCGCACCTCCCCCCTCCTGCCAAAAAAAGCAAGAGGGCGAAATCTTCTCCACCCCAGCATGAAACACACAGAAGAGCTGCTGGAAGGGGGAAAGGAAGAGGAAAGGTGTAAGGGCTGCTTCTGGCTCCGAAGAAGCTAGATCTTGGCAAGGCGCCATCAGCTCCTCCTAAGTCTCTGGCCGAATTCACATTAGGCATGCCATTGGTCGGAGACGATGCCTTATCGAAGATGGGCCCTGCATGCAAGGAGTTGCACGGGTACTACATGGAGAGGTCCAACGCAAGGAGGAAGCATAGAGAGACCTCCATGAGGGGCCAACACGATAAACGGCCATTCCTCGGCCCTGAAGCCTTCATCGCCGTAGACTTTAAAGATCTATGGGACCTCTACAGGGTGCGAGCGATCGACACCAACCTCCTTTAGTGCTACTCCTTGTAAGTATTATTGCGTACGAGATATGGTAATAACTATCCATATATTACGCTTACCCGGATTCTTGTCTTGCGTCTAGGTTAACTTATAAGCATGTCCATCGTAATGCACCCAATGTTGCCTTACTCGATCCAGTTGTCATCAACGAGACAACTATGAACAACGATCGAGCCAACATGGTAGAATATATCAAGGACTGCTTATGGTCCCGTCAAGACAAGGACTTCATTATGTGTGCCTACTCTCAACAGTAAGCGTGTACCCTACTTAGAATCAAATGCGCGACGCGTATAGCTTTAGTATTTAACTTGCAATTTATTAATGTCGCAGTCGTCATTGGATTCTTCTGGTCATAGTGTCGAAGTGGAGTTTGGTATACTACCTTAACTCCAATATCAAAAAAGACATATATGATTGGTCGGCGATCGAAGCTGCCTTGAACGACGCCTGGGACCAATACGTGGCAAAAGACAGAAGGCATAAGGAAGGGCATCCCATACTCGGTCACAAAAAAGACTTCCCAATACGTCAACAAGTTGGCAACCAGTGTGGGTTCCACGTCTGCCATAACATGAGGAGCCTCGCAGACAAGGTGACATTGCTCGACCTTAAGGTGTGTGCTTCAATTGTTTATATACATAGGATGACAAACTTTCCAAGTATGTAGACTAACTTGGTGCCTCACATGCATGAAAAACTTTCAAGGATTCTAGAAAACAACTTCGATATCATTAGAGAGGAGATAGCACGATTCATACTAGATGATCTCTTATCACCCAAAGTAATGTTTACAGTCAAATCCTAGCTAGCTCGTCTCTGAATGGTTGAACATTTGCGATGCTTGCGACAAACATTTGATATATGTAAATATTCTTTGTAATACAATCTGCGCGATGTTCTGTATATATTTGCATTTCTAATTACATATAAACTTGTTCCAATTTATAACTCAGTTTTACAGGTTTTGATGCATGTCAGCAGTTTGGAGAGCAAAAAAGGATGTGAATGACATATATATGTGAATGGGTCTGTAGATGTGAATGTATATATGTTTGATTTTGTGAATTGGCTATGCTGTGATGGAATATGTGATTGGACTGAAATATTGATCGAATATGTGATGGAATATGTGAATATGCTAAGAATGGGGTTGCTAGGAATGGGACTATACATATATGCTTCTGTCATTTTTGCAACGGGCATGGCTAGCAAAGGCCTGAGGCTAGCTAAAAAAATAAATTTTATTTTTTTTTGCTGACATACTCATCCCTGACGGGCATTTTAAAAATGCCCGAAAGAGATATTCATCTGTGATGGTCTCTAAATAAAGACCGATAGAGATATAGTCATCACTGACGGGCTCTTAGTTTAAGCCCGATAGAGATAAGTCATCCGAACCAGGACTATTTTGACTCAACAAGTGGGTCAAACCTATCGGTGACGGGCTATTCGTTATGGCCCGATGGAGATGGTTAGTCATCGGTGACGGGCTTAGTAGTTTGTCTGATTGAAATTAGTCATCCGTGACGGGCTCCTACTTAACCTAATTTGACTTGTATTGCTTGGTCAATCTTATCTGTGATGGGCTACATTGTTAGGCCCGATTGAGATAACATCCATCTGTGACGGCCTGGTGCCCGATTGAGATATTTTTTCATATCATTGACTTTTGCTTAGTGACGGGGGCCCTACCCGTTAGAGATGACGCTTGGAACCCGTTAGAGATAACCGATCCCGTGCTAGTGAGCATAAGCTCATACGTTATTATTTTTTCTCTTTTCCTTTGAGAGGTCCAATGCACACTCTTTTTCTAGTCCATAAGCATATTACAAGTCTTTCTCTAGTCCACAAATAGATTTTGGTGTTTTGATTCATGTGATCTATCCAAAGGTAAGTACAATTTCTAAAATTCCTACTTTTGGATTCATGTAGTGTTCTATAGCATACAACATCATATTTGTATACGAGTTATACCCAACTATGATAATGGAGGGATGTAGGGTACAACTAATACCAAGGTATACACGAGCACGTGATAAGAGATCAAAAGACATAGATTTTTATACCAAATTCAGGCCCAGAGATGAATAAAAGCCCTACTCAAGTTTGTATGTATTGATTTGGGAATCCTCTACTCAAGTTTGTATGTATTGATTTGTGAATCTCTCACACTGAGTACAAAGGAAGAGTAAGCTAGCTATCCTAGCCTACCAAACTAATCTCAATGAGCAAGGCACCAACTACAAGTCGGCGTCAAGCGAAAAGGCTTTCTCCTGGCGTAACCTCGATGTGTTGTTATCTATGGCTTATGATTTTAAAGAAGTCCTCAATATCAATTAATCAAAGAAAATTGCAATCAAGAATGTTGGAGGCAATCCAAAACTTCTAGAATATTCCAAAATTATTATGGACAGGATATTTATTAGTGAAGGGTCTAAAATGGTAAAATAAAATTATTTGCAGAACTTAAGTAAATATTTTTAGGAAAAGTATATGAATTAATGTGTTGATTTAATCTATGTGATGAATAAATTATCAAAGATGAGTGTTTTAAAAAATATGATATATAGTATTTTCAAATGATTAACAGTGTAGATCGATACTAGATGGCCGGTCAGACCAGATGGTGTACGCCGGTCACGACGGTGAACAGCAAGCTTGGGCTTGTTTAGGTTCTTGCGCAATCAATGATATATTGCTGGAGGCGGCTGCGAGGACAACATTGGAGTTTGGTTCTTGGCTGTTGCCTGGGGAAAGCTGCCACCATTGGGGGAGAGCGGTGCGCTAGTCCTCCAAAACCCCTGCGGCGTGCGCCCGGGGGACTGCATGATGGTCATTGTTACACCAGCGCTTGGTGTGTCCTTGGTTGAAAAGGGGATGCCGACTTGCCGACGTAGTTGTTCTTGGCGTCCTCAACTCATGAATTGCAAGGTATTGAGGTGCAAGGCTCGACGACTCGCTGCGGCATGCACTGGGGATTTTCAGGCTAAAGCTCCCGTCATGGGAAAGAAAAATGAATGGAGGGAAGAAGAGCCATTCACTTGCACCTTAATTTTGTTAAAGTTGTCTGAAAAGTCATATAAAAATATTACTCTTGATATGATCTATGATAATAAAATTATAATCCAACTAATGAAGGGCCGGCTCTTTTTCGAGTTTTCTACATTTGTGTGTTGCACATGCTAATACTAATGGTGATACTATAAATATAGGAATTTTAATCTTGTTTTAAAATTTAAATTATCTTAGAGCTTCAATTTTAGTATTTTTATTAACTTACATGCTAGTTGGGCAGTATACCAAACAGCTCGTTAAATAGACAAACAATCAACAAATTTTTAAAACGCTAAAAGATATGGAACAATACACATGCGAGGCCGCAGCAGGCTTCCCTTCGTCGTTGTCTGGCTGGCGGAGGAAAGCAAATCAAAACTCCCTGAGAGATCGGAATAAGAAAGCTATCTTAGAATACGTATCGGTGTTGTTTCTGATAAGAAAATCAATCTTTTCATTGAGGAAAAATAGCGAGGAGAGGTCTAGATGTAGTCGCCGCTGCTCGTGTTGGGTGCAGTCCCACGACGTGGGCCAACGACATTAAATCACTATAGATTTACGTGAGGGTCCATAAAAAATGCTTACCTAATATAAGTATAGGTATAGATAAATTACACTGCCATTAAGGCCCTATTGGTTCGATACACGAGCCTTTTTACGTTTATGCCCCCACATACAAGCAGTTACATGGACTTATATGTCCTTTCCTTTGTTTTTGCTTATTGGTCTTTATATTGGTGTTGGTATTTGCTACGCACACAGATAAATTTACAAGCGCACGAATATCACTGTAGCACTTTACCTCAGAGTATTCCAAGGGTATCGAATCACAGGGAACGTGCGTGTATATCTAAGAATAAGATTCTATATAAGGACAATAACTGATGATAGGTTAGGCTAGAGAGGATTTCTATGGATTTAACTAGCTAACTTAAGTTAAAGGTAAAACTCTACCGAATGTTTCGGGCACCGGCCCTCCCTTGGTTTGCCAAGATGAGTCCGGCCTTGAGCTCTATGATATATCTAAACGTGGAGGGATGCAAATGATGGACAAGGCTGTCACCACCTGTCGTCTACCTCACTTTCCGTGAAGCACACAACAAACGAAGGTAACCGCTAACCTAGACACCACACCTAAGTTATTGATTACTACTCTAGTCTTGCGCATGAACTTTTTTCTTTATCCAGAGTCCTAGTACTAGAGCACTTAATTATAAACTAAGCGAGGAACCCGCACCGATGAGAATATATCTCAATTATGTATACTAATTAACATAAAGAGATCTCGAACACTTACTTTATAAAAAAAGCATCCGCCAAGATATGAACGAGAGAAGAAGGCCGACAACTCCGGCGCTTCTTTGAAACTCCGATGAAAGAATGCTAAAAAACCTGATACTCCTCCGGAAATTCTCGGAGAAAACTCCGATAATTTGGTCCAAGAATTTGGGACACTCCTTCCGGAGCTACCACTCAATCTCTTACTAATCCAACATACTAAAGTAAAGTCTAAAATATGAAAGTGAGTTGTACTCTACTTTGTTGTGTGTTTAGGAAGTGTGTTGAGCTCCTCCTTTTATAGCAGCTCTATGACGGTTGTAGATTGGTAGTTAAGTAGGTAAACCTCTGTAACCATCATTGGGGACCAATAAGGAAGCACCATATGGAAGCTGGTAGTTGGAGGCACCGAGGTTGGTTCGGTCGAACCCCACCTCCACCACCTCTGGCCACCGACTTTCTTCAGTCTCTGACAGGTGAGCCCCTATGACGGTAGAGGATGGTTTGGTCCCACTTTAGGTTGGTTTTGACTATCATGTGGACCCTCCAATCCTTGTGCTTGCGTGTGATTGGCTGGAGGTGTATTTTGTCGCATGGCGAGTGTGTTTTCTCCCAGAAATCACCTGTATACTAATACTTACCAACATTAATGGAAATGGTCAATAATAACCCCTATCACTAAGTTTGACATTATATTTTGTATCCTTTTATGCAGGAGTTGATGATTAAAGTTTGCACTTAACGACTGTCAACAATGGGCATCCCATGGGCCAAATGTATTAATTGCTATAAAATAGCTCCTACACTTAGGGTGTGTTTGGATGGAGGGATAGGCTCGGATATGATATGGCCGTCCAAAATTTCTGGGTGTTTGGTTGGAGGGTAGCACTGGGATTTGGCCACCACATAGTGAATATTCCTTTCAGATGCCAACTTTATGCATCTGGCCGATTTGCCCGGATGAGGCGGCCCAGGGACCATGCGATTCGCGCACGTGAAGGATACCGCATGCGCTCACCTCCTCCCTATCCCTTTCTCTCCCCTTTTCTCCTCTCCTCTCACTGGTTCACCCCTTTGTCAAAGCCCTAGCATCTCTCCTCCCTCCTCTACCAATCTCCTCTGGCGGTGCACCAGGCGGCGTGGAGGGCCAAGCAGCAGTGTAGGATCGAAGAATAAGAACTAAACCAACCAGAGGGGGGGTGAATGGTTGTAGTACCCAAAAACCAAAACTTTTAGCGGAATTAAAAGTTACCCTCAAATTCGATGTAGATCAGTCTGACCCGGTCTGACCGCATTGTTGCCGTCGGTCTGACCGGAGTTAATATCTCGGTCTGACTACCCAGTATCGTCTCTACCTCTTGCCGCCGTCGCCGGTCTGACCGCTGCTTCCCGGCCGGTCTGACCGCCACGATGCGCCAGTCTGACCGCTGGTGTCTTGCCGGTTAGACCGCCGAAACCCATACAAACACAAATTGAAGATCTTTCAAAGTAGATGACAACTTTATTACTTCTCTCTGTGTTTACAAAGTGCAACAACAGCACTCCTCACGAAAATCTCGACTAAACTCGAAACCCTAACTAAACTTTCAACTCAATGCCTTCAAAAGCGAAACCGGAAGGCCACACCCTCTCTCTTTATTTATACACAAGGTAGGCAGCCTAAAGCCACGAACCAAACTCATACAAGAAGTTCTAATCTACCTAGGAAACCTTCCCGTACAAGAAACCAACTTTACATAATCCAATTGTTCCAAATTTGGACTCCTTCCAAATTTGACTCCGCATCCCATACGCACACAATATCTCCATCGTATGCCATATGGAAACTTCACCAATCACGTGCATTAATCTTTAGCTTAAGTATCCCGCATAATCTCTGGTCCTCCGGATGTCACCTTATCTACAAGTTGACTCCCGATCTGTGCGGGCTGGCCGGTCTGACCGCACAAATACCTCCGGTCTGACCGGCCTTGCCAGCCCGGTCTGACCGGACCAAACTAAAACAACAGTCCCTGTTCATCGTCCTTGATGAACACATTGGCAAACCCATCAAAAATGTTTGTTTTGGTGTTTGGAAAAATAAAAACAAAAAGAAAAATTTCTCCTCCTTTGAAAGACAAACAAAGAAAGAAAAACAAAAGAAAAGAAAAGAAAAACACTTGCATTGTTGTCATGTTTGTACCTCCTCTCCCACTTTTGACAATGATTTCATCAAGCATAGGAATTATGTTAAATGAATATTCAAGAGCTTCATACCAGACATATAGTAATTTATGTCATGTGTTGCAACAAAAAGAAGATAAACCCATCAACTATATAGCAAGCATAAACTAGAGTATAATCATAAACCAAAGATTTTACAATTAAGTTCAATAAAGCAATCAAGTTTCATGTATTCAAAAGATTTATAATGCAACATTGTTACAAACACATAGATTGAAAAATAAATCCATACATATAGACCTATTGCAATCATTACTCTTTCCCAAATTAACTTTAACTCAAAACAACCAAGAGAATTTTCAGAGCTTTTTCATATTTTTGCTCATTTTTTAAATTATTCTGGGTACGTCCTTGTCGTCAAGACTGTTTCCAAGGATTCGGTACCCATTATTTTCTCATATCGAATACGTCCTTGTCGTCAAGACTGTTTTCAAGGATTCGGTATTTATTTTTTTCACATAAATATTTTTTTATTCTCTTGCACAATGAGCAATTTCAAAGCTATATGAGGAATAACAAATCAATAAAGCATATACATAAGCATTGACAATCCAACCTATGCATTAATATCAATATTGCATATTTCATTAATTCAAATATAAAATTTTAAGTGTCATGCATCATCTCTCTTAAAAGCAAAATCTAAGCCTTATGAAAACACTAAAATTCATACAAGCTATAAACTAGACAAATAAACCTTCAAAGTATTGCTAGCATAAACAAAAACACTATATGCATAATACAAAGCTCTCTTTTAAATTGTTACTTTTTATTGTTGCTTGATAAAACAAAGAGCACAAAAACTCCCCCTCAAACCATGCCAAAAGGATAAATAATTCCCAACTCTCCACGAAGAAAAAACAAGAAGAAATCAAAGATATTTTAAAAAAACATGACCTTCTCCACTTTGAACACATATAGGGAATATGCCGCCAAAATACCTACAAACAAGATGATGTCGAGACCTCCATGTTGAGGTTAGAAATAAGAAATTTTGGAATCCAACACTGAGTCACACAACCATTTGAACCAGTATGTACATATGTATGAACAAAATTAGAATCAGACTTACTTGAAAACTTACCTTGTTGCTTCACAAAAATCCGATTTGAATTACGCGCAAAATTACCACGAGACCAGTTTGACCAATGCTGTCTAGCTGGTCTGACCAGGCTTGACCGTCTGAATACCAGTGGTCGGACCGTACTTCTTGAACCAAACCCCGATCTTTTTCTTTTTTCTGTTTGTGGGCAAATCCAAAACAAAAACCAACCAAATGTCCATCTTTTCCACAAAAAAGAACAAATGTACTTCTCATGACAAGAAGTTTTTGAATTAGATAGTTTTGAGATCGGTGGTTTCGCAATCATAGACTTTGTTTCTTGAACCGTTGACGAACGAGAAGACAAAATCCCAGTAGGTTTAAAAACTGTTTTCACAACATTAGGTTTTGTCAAAATTTCATCACATTCAGTCACTTTCAAAACATTGGGCTGATTTTTGGTGAAATGATCATGAGCATCAAAACCTATACCCCTATTGTAACCAGTTACTTTAAATTGATCCAAAATCATGTTAAGTTGTTACTTACCACTAGAAAATCTTTCCAAAGAACTTATCAAATAAGAAACCTCTTTTTCCAAACTTACACAATTTTCACAACCTACCATGACACCTTTGTTTTTACGATATTTTGAACAAGAAAGCACCTCATCAGCTTTTACAATATCTTCCATATATTCAACACGACCCAAAGCATCTTTCAATTTCATCTCATTCAAAAAACACTTTGAGCAATTTTGCAAAATCAAAATATCCTTGTGTTGTTTAACCCTTTTTGCACTCAAAACATTGAACAAAGAACTTGCACAAAAAGCAGTTTTATATTTTTTCAAAACGTTCTTTGTCAAAATTAACTCATCAACAACACGAGCATGCAAGGCAAATCCAAGAGCAAAAGAAGACTCAAGCCTTTTGGTATTTTCATCCTCATATTCCAATTTTAAGCAATTAACAGAATTAACATCTCGTAAAGCATTAATTTCAGAAAATAAAACTTCACAAGACTTGCAATCATTATCATTAGGAATCAAAGATTTTAATCTACCAATTTCAGCATTTAGAATCTCAATAATGTGATCCTTCTCATCAAGCATATTAGAATATGTTTTAAGTTTCTCCGCAAATTTGAAAGCAGCATGTTCTAATTGATCATAACTAAGCTTTTCTTCACTATCACTATCAGATTCATCCTCATCAGAACTTGCATTGCGAGCAATAAAAGCTAAATCAACAACATGCTTACCTTTCCCATTGCTCTCTTTTTCTAAGTCTGATTCATCGCTCTCACAAGCTTCTATGAGTTCTCGAATTAGCCTTTGCATGCAACTCTTCTTCTTCTCCTTTTTGATACTCTTCTTGTCTACCTCCTTCTCCTTGTTCACCTGCTTGTGGTTAGGACAATTGAACTTAATATGATTCAACTCTCCACACTCAAAGCACCTAACGGGACCTCCTCGTTTCCTGAACCTGACATTGTTCACAGCTCGAGAAATCTTGTTAGCAGCCAAAACCAAGTCCTCCTTCTCGAACAGTTCAAGTTGCTCATCGGACATGGCATTAATCAAAGCAAGCGCGGTAGAGTTTGACGAAGAAGCACCAACAACCAAGGAAGTCGAGGGAGTAATCAAAGCACTAGTCTTAGAATCTATCTTGCGCGAAAGAATATTCATCTCATGAGTTTTGAGTTTTGTGTAAAGTGAATCCAACATCAAGGCAGACATATCAACAGACTCTTGAATAGATGCAACCTTCATCTCCCAAATAGACATATCAAGACCATTCAGAAAGTGGCGAGAAACCTCAGATTGTGTGTAATTTAAATCATAAGAAGAATCAATAGATCTAAGATCACTCAAAATCTTGTTAAATCTACCAAGATAATCATCCAAAGCTTCTCCAGGTTTCATCTCAAATTTTATGTATTCCTTTTTGAAAAGATATCGACAAAGTTCTTTAATATTAGTAGTTCCTTGATGAAAGTTTTTCAAAGCAATCCAAATCTCATGGGCGGTTTTAAGATGTGACACACGATCAAAATCCAAACAAGAAATTCCACTCAACAAAATATTACGGGCTTTGCAATTGTTATTAAATTCAGTTTTAAAAGCTTCAGTAGAAATTTAATCAGGAATCTCATAAGGAAAAGCAACCTTTTGCCAAACATCATAATCTTGTGCCATAATGTAAGATTGCATCTTGTCACACCAATAAGCAAAATCCGAACCATCGAAAATATGCGGCTTAGTTGAAAACTTGTTAGCCATGGCTTAAAACTCTAGATCGGTAAAAATCCAAAGAAGAAAACAAGGCTCTGATACCACTTGTAGGATCGAAGAATAAGAACTAAGCCAACCAGAGGAGAGGGTGAATGGTTGTAGTACCCAAAAACCAAAACTTTTAGCGGAATTAAAAGTTACCCTCAAATTCGATGTAGATCAGTCTGACCCGGTTTGACTGCACTGTTGCCATCGGTCTGACCGGAGTTAATCTCTCGGTCTAACTACCCTGTACCGTCTCTACCTCCTGCCGCTGTCGCCGGTCTGACCGCTGCTTCCCGGCCGGTCTGACCGCCACAATGCGCCGGTCTGACCGCCGGTGTCTTGCCGGCTAGACCGCCGAAACCCGTACAAACACAAATTGAAGATCTTTCAAAGTAGATGACAACTTTATTACTTTTCTCTGTGTTTACAAAGTGCAAAAACAACACTCCTCACGAAAATCTCGACTAAACTCGAAACCCTAACTTAACCCACAACTCAACGCACTCAAAAATAAGAAAGGCTTGCACAAGACAAAGTTGTTTTCTGTGGCACAATATATTGGACGAGCATTCCTCAAATTTCAAAATAAAAGTCATAATGGCCACATACAACTTTAAGTAAGTCTGATAGATCTCTCTATATGTATTATTTGAACTGTGACTAATTAATTGAACCGTCATTACTATATTTAGCGATCATTACATTTGTTTTTTGCTCTACCCGAAGTACGGGACCGCTACAATCCTAGACCCCTTCGATTATAATCACAGGTCATACAAACAATTCCTAACAATATTACAATAGTAAGTGATTCTGATCCATGCATGTGTACTATTCATGAAGTGTTCATAATTATTAAATTTTGTTCATTGATACAAATCATAAATCTTATTATCCGTACAGTGCATACAACCACTACAAAGTAAAAGGCGGGGAACAACTACAAACGAGGGAGAAGTTACTAGTGCATACATACTGGTCGGTAATATAATTACTGAATATACTCTGCACACTTATTTATTTAAATTCTTTAACCTGCAATGTATAATTAATTCCTTCTATGTATATGTCATGATGAAGTGTCATAAGAAACCTAAAGGCAGTGTCTTTACGAATATTACACATGCTAGTTTCTCAGGTTGAATGCGAGGTACAGGACCAATGCAAAGGATGCAAGTCTCCCAACTTTAAACATAAGTTCAATGATGAAATACACATCTAATTAATATTGTAATATACTCTCGTGCTTTGGTGCATGCAGTTGCCTAGAATCGAACATAGAACTAGCTTTGACGACGAAGACATTAAAAACGTGCAGCGGGACCTCTGCCACTTCATCCACTGCGAGTGCTGTCATCAAGATGGAGTTTTTTTCGACCCCAAAGGCAGCCTAGCGATGAATGACGAATAGAAGTCTTTTGGGATTGGAGCCACGTGCTTGTGTAATTAACAATACAATTGAAAAATGACATTATTAATTGTAAATAATATTTCGTATGGCTGACACTTTTCACTAATGCATACAATGTATGTGTATTATATCCATATTACATGTCTATTTAGCTACTATATAAATTTATGTATTAATTAATTAATTAATTACAACATTATTGATTAAAAATTAACCTTAGAAATTTTGGCAGGAAAATTAATATTTTGGTGTGAACATTTTTTCAGGCGACCTATCCTACCGAAATGAAAGTGGAGCAATGCATTTTCGCAGGTGACGTGGTACAATTTCACAGACAGCATGTTGTGGATCTGGCCGCCTGGGAAGATATTTTCGCAGGCGAACGGATTAAGAGGTCCACCTGTGAAGATACACCTTTCCAGGCGGACCGGCCATCCGCCTGTGAAAATGAACGATTTTCGCAGGCCTTTACCTATAGGCGGACCAGCCATTCGCCTGCAAAGACATATTTTGGCCGTCTACAAAAATCGTTTTCCTAGTAGTGTAAGCATGTTTTAGAAAAAAAAGCATATTAATAGTATCTCTACCAAACAACCATAGAATTTACTGCTGCATATTACAAATATTATTATTTTATGCAATCCAATATCATATTTGTCTTTCATCCCTAAGTGTTTTTTTCTCATCAATTTATAGCATAAAGTTCTTATAGCATTCATCACTTCGTTTTGTGAGCTGCAGTAGAGAGGGTGCGCAAATCATGTTGTTGCTCGTTTTCAACTATAATTTCAAATCTTCATTCCTCTTTGGATCTTTGAATTGATCTATTTTGCTTTCTTCCGCACAAAGCCCTGCAGCATCACGCGAGGTTCCATGTATAGTATTTACTAGAAGTGTCCGCGCAGCGACACGCCGCGCGTAAGGTTAGTAGTGGCTAGCCTGCACAAATGCAACATGATATTTAGCAAAATCGAATATAAAATAACATCTACAATCTAGAAGCTCGACGTCAATGATGTCGCCCATGGACGATGACGAGTTCTTGAACATGTACCAGTGGTGCGCACCGCGCAAACGGAGAATTAGCATACGTTGGCCGCCGTGACAACCGTCACCATCACCAGGTAGAAGAGATCAATGTGTCCCTCATCAAGGTCCCGTGCACGCCAGCCACCCCATCGTCTGGTGCACCGTCTCACCACCATGAATGCGCTCGTGTACTGTAACTCGATTGCTACCACGATCACCGGGAAGAAGAGCGATCGAGCACCGATCGCCACCACACCATGCACATATATGCTGTGGGGCACCAGCCAGAAGCACCACGACATCCTCACCCCGGCCATTCGTGCTCGGCAGCCGGCGACGGTGCTCCAATCCAACACTGCCGTCACCAACATCATTGCCACACACACAGCACCGGCCCGATCCCCAGATGCACTGGAGCTGGCCAAGATGCCTTCCTCTTGCCCTATCATATACCGGGATCCACACCATCATGTTAAAGTGTACACCACCACCATCCGCGCGTGCGCCGGCACCTCCAACTGACGACGACGACCTCAACAGCCGTCGGCCTGACTGTAGCACCTAGGACTAGAACAACACATACGTAGATCCCCAGTTGCATGTGTGATCAAAATGAAGTAGAGACGATCATCACGATCCCCGCCGATCGACCACACGGTAAAGTAGTACAGTTGAAGAAGCGAAAAATGCTGAGGAGGGTGGCCTCTGCAAGTCACGGTGAAAATGCTGCTTTTGGTATGTATCCCATGCAAACAGACCAAATTGATTAACCAGTTGTCGAATGATGAGCTATTGGAAGCTTGAAAGGAACAAACGATTTGTAGGGAAACAAGGCAGGCATGAAAAGAAATCGAATGAGGCCAGCAAGGCAAGTGGATAGCTACCAAAGACACCAAGTAGCGTTCGGTAGCTGTGTTTCCAGTGCACTGTCTGCATACGGAAAATGTAACGATCTATTAGCACGTGATTAATTAAGTATTAGTTAATTTTTTTAAAAAAATAAATTAATTTGATTTTTTTAAGCAACTTTTGTATAGAAACTTTTTGTAAAAAAATACATCGTTTAGTAGTTTGAAAAACGTGCGCGTGAAAAAAAAAGTGATGAGTTGAGAAGATGAGCTAAAGATCTCAGCCCAAACAGACGAAAGTAACACAAAAACAAACGAGAAAAGACAAGCAATTAATGAAGGAAACAGACGACAAGATCATTGGCAGCGGCATTACATGACACGAACAGAGAACGCAGCAACAAGCAGGCAACGATTTACCAACATCTTTCGGCCGGACGACCATAAAATAAACAAAAACCATCACTGGCAGAATGGCACGTCATTAAATCAAGAGGAGAGAAAAAAATTCAAAAAAGCAGGGAAAACAGAACCCCGTGGGGTTAGGGTTTCTTCCGGACGACCTAAAATAAACAAAAACTACCACTGGCAGACCGGCACGTCATTAAATCAAGAGAAAAAATAAAAAAAATAGGGAAAACAGAATTCCATGGGGCTTAGGGAGTAGTATTTATTTATGAGTGGTCTGCCACATTGAATTCATTCTTCTTTTGCTAGCTCGGAATTGGAATTGGATGCCCAAGCCAGGAGGCCAGAAAATTTAATAGACCCACGGGAGATGTTATGTACTACTGAGTACTACTTTAATTGTACTGGCAGAGTTTAATATGTGCAGTTTTACGTATCATTAATGTTGTTTCAGTTTGAGCCATTCAGCTTATATAGGTGATGTTTAAATCTTCTGAAAATGAAGATGAAGATGAAGATTAAGGCTTTGTTCTTTTTGTTGTTTTCCCAACTCACCACTCTTTTTTTTCACGCGCACGCTTTTCAAACTACTAAACGGTGTGTTTTTTTGCAAAAAGTTTATATACAAAAATTGTTTAAAAGAATCAAATTAAACCATTTTTCAAAAAAAAATTAGCTAATACGTAATTAATCACGCGCTAATGGATCGTTCCGTTTTTCGTGCGTACTGTGCGTGCTGGGAACACAGCGAAACGAACATAGCTAAGTATTTCACGTAAAATGAGATAACATTAACATGTGATTAATTAAGTTTTAATTATTACAAACTTAAAAATAAATTTATCTGATATTTTAGAACAACTTTCATATAGAAAATTTTCACACGAAACACACTGTTTAGCAGTTTGAAAAACGTGTCACGAATATCTTTATCTTTTATCCTGTTTTGTTAGAACTTCTGAACGCAGCCATAGTCTCATAAATTTTGAATGAATAAAACACATCATGAATCTGAACAGACTTTCTGTTCAGATTCATATCTATGGGCTGGTTCGGTAGCCTAATTTTTACAGCTGGTTGTGCGCCAATCTGTTCAGCTGCACACAAACTACCGCTCTCTACACTTGCTGGCTTCAACACCTATAAGTTGTGGTAGCTACTGTTGGCTAGTTGCAGCCGCTGGTTGGCCGTGCTGTGCAGCCGCAGCGCTGTGGCAAGTAGGTATTCCAAACAACGTCTATGACGGGTCTTATTCATTCGAAATCTTTTATATTTTATATTTTTTCAGTTTTATAATATGAGTCGTTTAATCTTTTTTAGTTTGATTAAATTTATAAAAAAAATAATAATATTTATAGCATCAAATTAGTTTTATTAAATTTAACATTGAATATATATTGATAATATGTTTATTTTGTATTAAAAATGTTAGTATATTTTTCTACAACCTTTATCAAATTTGATAAAAAAAATCAAACGATTTATAATATAAAATGAATGGAGTATTTTGGGACGGAGGGAGTATTAATTGGAGCATCTTTTTGAAAGCTGCAAGAAAGCAATCTTTGCTAAAGTCGAATATGGGTGAGTTCTTCACCCTACTTTCTCAACTTATATATTTTTTTTTCGCGCGCACGTTTTTCAAATTGCTAAACGGTGTGTTTTTTTTAAAAAGTTTCTATACAAAAGTTGCTTTAAAAAATCATATTAATCTATTTTTTAAAAAAAAATTAGTAAATAGTTAATTAATCATATGTTAATTAGTCGCTCCGTTTTTCGTGCAGAGAAAATTTCTTTTTAACACCAACAAAAGAACACACCCTATGTATCAATGATAACAGTGACATCACAGGGTTCGAACACAGAGCTAGAGAACGGTCGCAGTGTAACATCCGTCTATATTTTTGTATTTGTTACTCCTTCTGTTCTATAACATAACATAGCAATTTAATATCGGACAGAACATACCTTAATATTACAAATCTGGATATGAGTACTAAGATGTGTTATATTCGATATAAGATTTTTATATTTTAAGTCAGAGATAATAGATAGGTGTATCTTCTTAAAAAAAAGCTTTGCCGTACAAATATACAATCTCCATTATTCATGGGTGAAAATCAATCCTGGGCACAAATTTAAACTCAAAAAATAGCAAGGGAGGGAGCAGTTATATTTATGCCACCATATATATTTTTCAAAAAAACAGTACTTAAAACATTTTTATATTGTAAATTAAATACACTTACATTTTAAGTATACTGTAAATTTCAAAACTTATACTATAATTACATTATAAGATTCAATGTTTACATCAAATTTTTAATACAAAATGTATAAAAGAATTAGGGTTAAACACAATTTATTATTCATTTGAAAGAGGAGATATAAGAGATAGAAGCATAATTACATATAGGAGATAAAGCAATCACATAAGGAAAAGATTGTAGGTAAAAAATATGATATCATATGTTTAGCAAAACACTGGTAACCATAGTTACACACTCTTATCACGAGTTATACTTAGCTCACTGATCTCATGGACCATTTCCTCTAGGTTTCTATACGAGGACCCACCCATTTCCATGGCCTTCTTAGAAGACACTGAAAGTTCACTTGCTCTAGTAGATGCACGTTTTCCTTCCTCTCCAAATATCAACTCCCTTGCCATTGCTTGCACTTCTTCCCTTGCAATAAGTCCACTTTCCATCTCATCTTCTCTTTTCTTTGGCCAAACCCTAAGCCCAACTCTTAGCACATCAACCACAAATTTTGCATTGAGTTTCTGCTCAGCTGCCATTGGAAATGCGAGTATTGGCACACCCATAGAGATGCTCTCCAACACTGAATTCCACCCACAGTGGCTAAAAAAACCCTTAATAGACTTATGGCTTAGAACCCTGACTTGATCGATGAAACCTTGGACTACCTTCCCCTTGCCTCCAAACCTATTCTCAAACCGGTCCTCAGGATCAAACCACTTGGATCGGACCACCCATAAAAAATCCAGACCAGACTGATCCAACCCGAACGCTATCTCCTCTAGCTGAGCCCGACTTAGTTCAGCCTGTGAACCAAATGCGATATACAGAACCGGGCGGTCCACGGCGAGCCGCGAGTTGAGCCAATCCAACACATCCCGGTCCATATTCCGGCCTGGTTCGGATGCAAGACACAGAGGACCGACCGGCCACAGCTTCACAGGGGACATCCGGCTCCAGCCGTCGACACAGAGCGGCTCGAGCTCCACGAAGGAATTGACGATAATGCCCTCGCTGCACTCCATGCTTGCCTTGCTCGCGCACACGAAGTCCCAGAGCGGGCCGGTCGGCTCCGGCTCGTCGAAGGGCGGGTTCAGGTCGGCTCGGGTGAGCCGCAGACCGGGCAAGCCGTTGACCTCGAACGGCTCGGACGGCGACTCGACGCGCGCATGCGGCTTGTGCGCCGTGACCGCCTCGGCGACGTACATGGCGAAGGCGCTCGTGCCGTAGGAGACGAGCCGCGGCACGCCGCCAGCGCCGGCCTCGTCGGCGGCGCGCTTGGCCCACGGGAGGAAGCCGTCGTGGACGAGCACGTCAGGCCTCGGCTCGAGCCCCGCGAGCGCCGCCGCGAACGCCGGCCGGAGCGCCGCGGACGCGGCGACCATGTCGCCGAGCTGGGACGGCGACGCGAGCTCGTCCATGCTCTGCGGCACGCCGTCGTCGGTGTCATTAGGGAAGGGCAGCTCGACGACGGCGACGATGGCTGCCGCTCCGGCGAGCGCGGCGCGGATGAAGGGCGCGTCGCGCGGGGTGGTGAAGAAGGTGACCTTGGACGCGAGGCCGCGAGCGAGGAGGAGCCGCGAGAGGTGGAGGAGTGGCATGGCGTGGCCCTTCGCCATGAACGGCAGCATGGCCACGTGACGGAGCTCCGGCGAAGCAGCAGCCATCGGAAATCTTGGGTAGTGTTTGTTTGCGTCTTCGGTCTTTAGAAAACCGGGGCTCGCTATTGCGCTACATAGGTTCAGAATATCCTCCTTTAAAAATAAAGAGAGAAGATGAGAGAAAAGAGGAGACATCCCACGTGTAAACGACAATAATTGGTAAGAATTTATAGCAATCAATTGCGCGTTGATGACGCTTCATGGCCAGTCGAAAGACTTTTACTGCTACTCTTCACTGGCAGGAATTGATGACGCTGCCGGGAGTACTATTCATTATCCTACACTCTATCTAAAAAATCAATTTCTAAGAATCGTTCATAGAAATTATTATTTATTTTTATGTAAAGAGTACTTGTTTCACGCTTGAGCTTCAAAAGCACAGTCAGACCTTACCGTTTATAGTTATGACCTTAGACATAACGTCTCAAGTACGTGTAAGACATGCGACCACATAGGCCCCTAAAATCATATATTTTAATTTATATTAATGCTTTATGATATGTTTAGAATCTTTTCATTTCGTTTTTCTTTAATCTCTTCTTCTGCTACATTAAATTTGGCTAGAAGAGAATTTTTTTAGCCTCCGATAAATGTTCGATAACAATCATAGCTGCATTGAAAAACTATACTTCATAATGGCGATGTGGGCGTGTGTTCTAAACAATAGCAATTTCATTTTTCCACTTAATTACTAAGAAAAACTGAATCAGTACAACGATTTTAGCTAGATTTGTCATAGGTGGGTGAGCTTTTTTGGCATACTCTAGCAGTCACCAGTACATATAAGACCTTATTTTATACTATTTTGCACATGGCTTCTATATTTCTAGAAAATTCCCTAGCCATGTAGACTTATATAATGACGTGAAAGACAAGAGAACAGAGGAGGTGAAGTCATCCCTTATATAAACCACAACCTCCACACAATCAAATAAACCATGCTATAACGGTTTGCGGTTTGCCTTGTTTCCCATGCCACCGAAAATCTTAGCCTAAACACTGAAACGAACTAGCTCTAATACTCCCAAAAGTAGCTTGTGAGAGCAGCACAAACGGTAACAATATCCCAACAAGCGATATATATTTCATAATGAACATAAATCTGCTTCTACAATATACTCCATCAGTCTTTATCTTACCACATAACATGAGCACCAACCTCAAGGTTTATTAGAGACAATGCCAGCCCAATGCTAGGACAAGCTTATTTCCGCTGCTCTTCTTCTTCTTCATCATCGTCATCCTTTTCTCACCACAATTTATCGCCTTTTTTGCATCCGTCCATAAGATCATACCTGTGTCTTTCCCCAGTTGTGAAATGTCCAAACATTTATGTTTTACAACCATGCGGCATTTTTTATTGGCGTGACGACGGCCTTGACCTGCAGGTAGTTCTTCAGGCTGTCGATGCCCTTCTCTCTGCCGATGCCGCTCTGCTTGTATCCGCCAAACGGGATCGCGGCGTCGAAGACGTCGAAGCAGTTCACCCACACGGTCCCGACCCTGAGTGCGCGGGTCAGGGTGTTGGCCGTGTTCAGGTTGTTAGTGAAGACCCCAGCAGCCAGCCCGTACTGGCTTGCATTTGCCCTCTTGATGACCTCGTTCAGATCACTGTCGACATGGCATAAATTGCGTTATGATATCATCGTTATGTACTACTTATGGCGTGTGTGTTTTGGCTGTGTGCATTCTAATTATGTAGAGGCCGAAAATGTTCATGGTATGGTTCTATCAACTTGTAATTGTCTAAGATCAATAAAAGCTTTCTTTATCTTAAAAAAAAAGTAGTCTTCGGTTCTCTTCTTGATTAATTGGTTACTGCTAAGAGTTTGGGACAGAATACATGTGAAAAAGAGTGTTTTACTCACTTGAACTTCAGAATTGACTGAACAGGGCCAAATATCTCTTCTTGAGCAATCTTCATGTTATCCTAAAGCAATCACCATACAATGTGTTAAGAAGATGAGGCAACAAAGGAGATGGACAATATGTGCTAACATTCTTTGATGTTATCCTAAGCTTAATTACCTGTACATCCGAGAAAATTGTAGGCTGGATGTAGTAACCTTTGTCACCTAATCTATCACCACCAGTGACAAGGTTGGCTCCACTGTCAACACCATACTTGATGTAGCGCAAGATCTTGTTGAATTGCTCGTCGTCGATCTAAAAAAGATAAAACAAAATTTGCAAGGTTATGATCAGTCCAAAACCTGCACGTGTTATGATGACTGAATACTTGACAATATGATTGCCGATTGAAGGTGATGAATGTAAAGCATGCATGATTATATCACATCAATGCATGGCCATGTGATGGATAACTGAAGGACAGGCAGTGTGAGGCCGAATGTGCTAGACAGTACTATGTACCTGAGGGCCCTGTTCAACACCGTTCTTGAATGGATCACCAACCACGCGCTTCAAAGCACGAGCCTTGGCCTTCTCCACGAACTCATCATAAATACGCTCATGCACAAATGTGCGAGACCCAGCACAGCAACATTGTCCCTTGAAATTTTAAGTCAAGAAAATCATTTAGAGATTTGAAACTAATGAACAAAGTTATGGTGCCTGCTTTGACATGATTATCAAGTGGTACCTGGTTAAAGAACAGAGCAAAATGTGCAAGCTCAACAGCATGGTCAACGTCAGCATCGTCCATGATGATGAAAGGAGACTTGCCTCCTAGCTCCAGTGTCACAGACTTAAGGTTGCTCCTTGCAGCCAACTCAAGGACAATCTTACCGGTATCGGTCGATCCAGTGAATGCAATCTTTAATGAAAATGAAAGTAATATCTTAGAATATAATTGAATTCAAAATTTTGAATACTATGAATGTAAATATTGCACTGTTTTCTGGCCATTATCTGTAAAATACAGGAATGACAAGAAAGCACAAGTTTACCTTATCAACATCCATATGACTAGCAAGAGCAGCACCAGCAGTAGGACCAAAACCAGATACCACGTTAACAACACCGTCTGGGAGTCCAGCCTATTTAATCATGTAAGATGATCAGTTCTGATTCAATAATATGCAGCGGATATAAAATACTGTTTCCTGCAGACTAGAAAATATCAAGAATGTTTAAGCCAGTCAGACTTAGTCAAAGATGTACTCATTCTTTGCACTGAAACCAGAATTGATGGCTGCATTGAGAAAGAACTGAACAAACAAATCAATGGAAAAATTTTCTGGGAATATTAGCCATAAAAGGACTCTTATCACTAGAATGGGTTGTTTCTATTCCTATCCTTTCGGGATGAGTTGAACCTGCAGTTGCCTCTTGATCACTAGACTGCAGGACAAGAACTTCGGTATAATACAATTATTGCACCTCAAAATGTTTGCAACAGAACCAATTCTAATATTTTGCAATCCCAACACTACAAAAGCCAACGACAGGCCATTCTCAGGAATCATAATAGATGTCCAAATAACATGGAGCAATTAAAAATTGATTCCTCATTGAACAAAAATTACGAAATGGTCACACAACACCAACCTCATGCAACAGCTTAGAAGCAAATAGAGCGGACAGAGGAGTTTGCTCAGCCGTCTTGAGCACAACGGTGTTTCCACATGCCAAAGCAGGGCCAACTTTCCAGGCAAACATCAGAAGTGGAAAGTTCCACGGGATGATCTGACCTGCGACACCAATGGGCTCGTGCAGCACCTGTACATGGTGCGGGCCATCAGCCGGCACAACAAGCCCATGGATCTTGTCAGCCCAACCTGCAAAAGTTTCAGCACAAATGGAACAAATTAGCCACCTACATAGGCACCTTGTTGATCCTATCTGTTGATGTCAGAAGAAAGTTTACTCACCAGCATAGTACCGCATCAGCCGGGCCACCATTGGCACTTCGACGTTGGCAGCTTGCGCATACGGCTTGCCATTGTCCCATGTCTCCAATGCAGCAATCTCATCATTGTGCTTCTCTATCAAATCAGCAAACCGCAACAGAATCCGGGATCTCTCCTGTAGAATAAATAAATTCCGTATTTCTATGAGCATGGCTTAGGAACAATGCAACCGTAGCAACTAGCAACAGAAGTCTCCAAGTGTTTACGTAGGCAGTCATCTTTGGCCATGGCCCTTCATCAAATGCCTTGCGGGCCGCATGAACCGCACGGTTAATGTCCTCCGCATCGCCTTCGGCCACATGGGCAATCACGTCCCCAGTACGAGGGTCCAGAGTTGGGAAGGTTTTGCCTAATGAAATTGCAATGCACAATTTGAATTATGACCTTAACTTATCACCACGAAAGTAAATTTACAAGCCCAGTTATTTCTCAGTTCATGGGCCTATGGTGTTCAATGTCTATAGAGCAGCTGAAGCCCACCAAACTGGCCTTATGAATCCAATCTCATTACTAGTTGAGTTTAAGTAGTTTCATAGGAAGGGCTGGGCTGAAGAAGTATACCGGATGCTGAATCAATGAATCTCCCATCAATTAGGAGCTGTGTGTAGTTCACTTGGACTGGGGGTGATATGGGCTCCTCTGCTACTGCTGCAGTGCTGAACCTCTGAAGGATTCCCGGCAACAATCCTCGTGTCCCATCTGCAAGCAGAAAATGCATAGTCAGGAATAGTACAAGTACTACAGTAGTAGCAGTGGTACGGAGTAAATCCATTTCCTAAGATCATGTATTCAATGAAGTCTGAATGGGGCAGTAAATGCCCCTCATAAATGGTACAAAAATGATATGTTGCCTTGATCAGGTATTGGTCAAATGATCAGTAACTGACAAGAAAAGCAAATGCATCCATACATGACATGGAGGAAGAAAGGACCATTTAAACATACTTAAACATTATTTTCCATAAGTGGCTTTTCAAGAAATTTTTTGCTTAAGTGATAAATTCGTCCCCAGAAAAATAACCTCAAAAACAAGCACACAGGAGTGAAAAGTATTGTCCTACACGTGTTTACCCCATCTGTCTGTAATTCTTGGGGAGTAAATTTATTTCGTGTTTCTTATAGTTACCAACTGGTTTATGTCTTGACCGGCCTGAAGGATGATGGGAAAAATATTGGTTTAAAATTGTGAATTATTGCCTCAGTGTAGTGCAGATAACAAAGCCGATTACAACTTGTCCCTTTCTCTTTGACTGAATGACCACTCAATAATGTCCAGGAGTGTTACAGTGCTGCCCGGCTACTAGTAAACTAGTACTAATCAGTAATTTCAGATAAAAAATACTGTTTTGAATTTTTATGGTATCGGCTTGACATTCATAGTCGAGGCAATTCAGATCGGTATCGTTGTAACCATGGTGACATTAGCAAACAAGAATGGTTTGGAACCAAAAACCTAAGATTTTCTACGGCACTGATAAGGACTGAAGAAAAACTGGTATCCTATCATGTCAAGGAAAGAAAATATCATAGCACACTGAAGAAAAGAGGAAAGATCCAATCTGCTGCTCACGCTCATGACTCACATATGACGCCAAAAATCCAAGAAACCCCATATTTTCAGGGTCAAGATAAGGCAGGGATTTCTCACAGCGACCAGATTAGCTGACAAATAGGTACTACACAGAAAGTAGTGGAGGACAGCAACGTTCAATGAAGGATATTTTCCCAAAAGATATGGACACAACCTAATCTAAAGATCAGCAATAGAGGCTGAATTTTTGGGTCAGAATGCTAATTCAAGAATCATTACAAGCTACTACAACAATACCATTTTTTTTTCATATAAACATGGTAGAGTTCTAGTACAAAATTGAATCTTGCCATCAGAGAAGTTACCAATACAGCAGGAGATAATCTTTTTTAAGGACCCAATAATTAAGCTTGTCATGAACCAATAATTGTTAAATAGTGGCACTAGTGACAAGAGCACACCACCCTGGAATTCAGATCAGTCAGGTCCGGCCATCCTCCAGATCCAAAACCCACCACCCAAAAAGAGACAAACAGAAGCCGCCCTACAACGGTGGCATCAACCAAGGTGGGAAAAATAATTCCAAGACACCCCCAACAACATTGGGAAAAAATAATTTACCCACCAAGAAACACAGGTAACACATGAATTTTTATTTTTATTTTTATTTTGCTAGAACACATGAACTTGGCCACGAATACCTACTACAAGTACCAACCAAGATTCTGTACAAGCAAAAAAAAAGGATAAGTACGAACGGGTAAGAGATTTCATAGTAGTACGGGGGAATTAACAGGGGTCCAGGGGATGGAGCAAGGATCATGAATCAATCAATACCTGCACTGCGCAGCGCAGAGGGGACAGCAGCGGACCTGGACAGCAGGCAGCGAGAGAGCAGCGATGAGCCCCTCCTTGCAGCAGCGGCAGCCATGATCGATCGATGGATCCCCCTCAAGAATTTATTGCTCCAAATCAAGCGATCTCTGCAGCCGCAGCAGCGAAGGTCAGTAATGGAATGGAAGGGATGCGCAGAGCTCGTACTTCGCGGACGTCCCCAGTGGATGGGAGGAGGTAGAGTGGAGGGGAGCAGTAATGGCGGCTCTGCTTGGATTTGGCCGAGTTGTTGGGGTGGGGTGGGGAGGAAAGCTCCTCTTTAATAGGCCTTGCCTTTTCGAGATTTTGGGGCAGGGAGGATTGGCTGTGGGGCCCACTTGCTAGCGGGTGAGAATTTCCGTCCTATTATTTTGGTTTGGAAAAGGTAGAAGGGATCTTCTGCGGCGTAGTAAAGGGGTCAATTTTTCTAGCCTATAAAATTTAAGAGCTGGACTGAATTTTTATTTATTTTCGAAGGATAGGTAGGATTGTGAAAGAATAGCTCATCCATAAGTATAGGAGTGAAGTCGTTGTACGTGCGCGTGTAATTCCCCTGAGGGTGAAAAATCTGGTTGAGGTTGTGATTCTGGACTTAAAATGGCCTCCTCTATGATGGAGAAATTTTCGATGGTTTTATATAGTTTGGAATAGTTATATGAAATCTTATAAATTTGCTAGTATGTTTCAAAAAAGCCTTAAATAAAGAAGGCTTAAGTGCATGCTCATTCTGTCCGAGAAAAAAATTAACTTTCGATGTTGAATTTGAACGAATACTAATATAGATTTATCATTAGAATTTATTTTTTTTAACGAAAAGGATATGTTATTGGCAAACTTTTTTATATAAGTTATTTCATCCAATCAAAAGAATATTTTGATATCGATGTCCCTATTTGTAGCAGTGTCAGCGTCAAATATTTCTGACTAGATGTGGTATATAAAATCTGTTTGGGAGAGCTTCTGACAGCTGTAGTTTTTTTTTAGAATCAGAAGTTCCCTGAAACAGTGCGGCTTTTCTTTCATATTCTGAGAAGTTGTAGTCGTAGAATCCATAAAATGAACTAAAAGCTAAAAGCTGGGAAACTTAGCTGCTCTATATTCTCAGAATCTTAAGCTCCTCAAACAAATCCATAGATTCTCTTCTGAATGTTGTGTTGAACTTATCCATACCATTTTTACTTGGGCTAGAAGCAATTACTACCTTCGTCCAAAAATAATTTTATTTTTTACTCATCTCACACGTACCGATACAAAAGAAAAAAACAAAAAGACTAAAATACGCTCCATTTTATAAATATTATTGCAATTGTGTCCTTTTTAATCTAGTCTCAATGTATCTGTCTTTTATTTTCATAAACTCTAATGCAGTGATTGCTTCAAATATAAAGTTGTATTGGAGAAAATAAGATGGTAAAAAATAAAGTTATTTTGAAACAGATACGGTATATATAAATACTCATTCTATCCAAAATATAGCAATCTAGAACCGAATTGGATATATCATAATGCTGCGAATCTACGTAGACAAGGACTCGTCCATAATTAAACATATACTTAGCAGTACAAATCTAGACATAAGATTGTCTAAATTTGTAATGTCCCTGTCGTAGTATAGGATTAATTTTGATTATTGATTATATTTTAAAACAAAGGAAAAGGAAGTATATAACACGAACATGAAAGAAAAAACCACGATGACTCTACATTTGTGCAACGCTCAGCTACATCACGGACCATAGCGTTGTCGGACGTCCTAATCAGATGAGGCCCCACCTGCAGCAGTTTTTGTAACCTTCTTACGGGTGCTTCAAACAATAAGCTATATGGACCTCACGTAAGATAACAATCACAGTCAAATGGGGCTACCCGAGGAGTACTGGTTTATCTGATTCACTAGTTCTTAGGGCATATTTTGGAACTACTGCCTTATTAATTGTACAGCATATTTGGTATTAGTACCGTTCAAACATCATGTTCAAAAAATCAACATTGTCATATATTTTAAAATAAAAAATATGTTATTACCTTCATTAAAAAAATCACTTTTTTCGTTATAAATTTAGACAAAATATGTTTGTCCAAATTCATAACTAAAGTTAAAGCTTTTTTTTAACAAAAGGAGTATTTGTCAATTAATATGGCTAAGCATGCATATTGGACCTTAATTTTTTTATATACTTTTTTGGCTGTGCGCCCCAGTTGCTATGAACAAATACTTTCAAACCAAGCAATATATTTACCTTTTGTTTTGTTCAAACAATTCTCTTAAGCATATCATTCGATTCAAAATGATCCTTGATCCATATGGGACACCATGGTGGTATAAAGTACACAAATTCACTTAAATTTTCAAACAAAATTAAATTGTGAGTATATATCTAAGTATAAGAATTTGATTCATACCTATACCTAACAACAAAACAACTCAAATTCAACTTTATTTCACAACCCATTATTACATACCCAACTAATTATATGTTTGGATGCTATATACCTAGAATCAAAATCTAACAAAATAATTTAGTTCAAACTTGTTTGAATAAGTAAAGAAGTTAATGTCCATATCTAAACATTTTTAAAAAATTCATATTCATTTGAATTTTGTATATACTCAATTTAAATCTTGGTGCCCGGACACCATGATGCCCTAATTAATTTTAATATATATATATATATATATATATATATATTATGCAAACGATTAACGTCTCACAAAATCTCTCATTAAAAAAAATCTGCTATACGTGCGCTCTCTCTTTGCCTTAAAGTCAAATAGCATGCCGCCTTTTAATTTGTCTTTTTTTTTAAGGTAATGGGTAGGAGTACCTTTTAATTTGTTGGACTCACAGAAAAAAAAACTCTGTTTTTCTTTCAAAGGGTTAGAAATTAAATCGGCTGGTGGCATTTTGATGAAGAAAAGATCAACTAATTTTCTGGCCCTTCTTTTTGAGGGTAAAAAAGAGAGTAAAAAAGACGTGGTCATTCCGATTAGGTGACCCACGCAATGGGGACGCCACAAGGCAGATGGCAGCTGCACAGTCGCACATGATGCATTCATACGCGGCCAACAGTCGAGATGCCGGGTCATGGTGCACGAGTGGAATTTTTTAATCTTTGAAAATTTGGTAATAAAAAAAAATAAAAGTAATACTTTTGGCCAATCACAGCAGAAGTGTCCGCTAACTATGGCATGAGAAAATAATAATTTAAATTCGTGCTTAAGTTAGAGTAGTGTGCGAAAAGGAGTACTAGTAGCAATTAATTAGCTCTTCAACTGATGGTACATCGTCAAACACATCAAGTCATCAACTACTCTTCTATACAAATCCAAAGAGAGATACAAACTCATAGCCGTAATTGTTGTTTCTTTTTGAAACAACTCGTATAATAGTACAACGTTTTTATTAATATAGCAGAAAAAATATAAGTTTATAATTTTAGTAGACTATATTAAGAAAAAAAACAACCACACTACGCTGTCTGGGAGGTCTGTTTAACTCCAGTGCAGGTCCTATCAATCAGATTCAGGGCGTGTCAGTTAGTTTGATCCTACAACTAACAAGATGAAAATAGATCGATGATCGAGATCGGTCAATAAGCCGATGTGATATAGCGAGGCTAGTCGATATCGATAGGGTATTGATCAATTAGCTATAGACTTAATGTAGATTCAAATAATCAGATGAACAATGAGACTCATGCTATCATCGGCTTAGAACTAAACTATGCATAATCATAAATAAACTATTCTTTATTAAAGACAATCTTGATAGATCGGACCGAACCTAGACAGTATAAGGCTTAGAACTAAACTATACATAATCATAAATAAACTATTCTTTATCAAAAACAATCTTGATAGATCGGACCAACCCTAGTCAATATAAGATTAAATTTGATAAAGAGAGATTTCACTAGTAATTATACAAGTTTGAGTATAAGTCAATGTAACTCAAAAGATGCAAGAGACAATATAATGTGAACGAATCAACAAAACTGTTATAATGTGATAGATGTAGATCCGATGGTTAAAACATACATCAGTTGGAGATCTGATGTAAGTAAATTAAAGTATATATTGGCTAATTAACCGATATATCTGATAGCTGAAACCACAATAATGATAACTTATTGGCTAGAACTCCGATAAACGTTGCATAAAAACCTATCATCTTACTAGAATTAAACTTATTAGCAATAATCTAATAGATCAGATCTAATCGAGACAATATAAGATTGAAGATAAATAAGAAAAACCTATTTAGCCGATAGATGTATATGAACGTGATGGATATAACAAATCTATCTAGAACAGCAGTACAATTAGAGGAATATCAACTTAGCCAGAATATTAGACTTAACGGAGAAAGTCCTAACTAAGCCGATATAACTCTAAACAGCAATGCAGTTAAAGATATAATCAATATATTAGATAAGCAACGGTTGCGTCAACCTAGACAGAATATCGGACTTAACTGAGAAAGTTCTAACCACGCCGATATAAGCGAAGTTGATGGAACTTACTTCATCATCAGAGATCAAACTTAACCGATGCAGCCCCGCTCGAAACTAAGAACTCGTCGGGATAAAAAGGTAGCGATGCGTCGAAAGTTGTATTGATTTGTAGAGATGTCTTACAAAGACCCCAGGTGTACATATTTATATCCTCGAGTTAATACAAGTCCTGATCAGACACAACACAGATTTCCTAAAGATAAAAGAAAAAACACAAGTCCTATCAGACACTAGACAAAACTTTCTAAAGATAAAATAAAAATTACCAAATTCTGCCTAATTAATAGATATAATTAAATTGTCATATCATGGTCTTCACGATTCCTTCTTGAACATGATCTCTTCTGGATAAACTTTCATCTGCTAATCGATTTCTTTCCTTAGCCGACTTCACTAAAGAACTATGCCAAATTTTGATGTTAACACACGCGTTTACGTCTGATCCTGCTGCTGAAAGAAAAACAAGCACACAAACCCCTAAGGAATGAATCTTCTAAACAATGTCTCTAGGAAGGATACGACATTGAGAGCATTGCCACCACCCGTCCTAGGGAACCAGGACATGGTTTTTACCTAAAGAAACCATTGGAAAGAGGAGTATAAATGCAACAACGCCCCAAGGGGAATGTGACACCCGTAGGCGTCGCCGTTGTTGGCCCGACGACTAGGCTTTCGCATGTAATTTTCTTATCCTCCCGCGTCATTGAGTTCCTATCAATTTCAGCAGCCACCACCAGCTAAACTCCTTCAACAAGTAGCCACCGTGCCAACGCCTCGTCGTCGACCGGCCATCAAAACAGGATCTCGACCTCCGACGCGCTCTAGATCCATCCACGTGGGTGGGTTGGAGAGGAAGAGGGTGAGAGAAGGATGGATCCCCTTTCCCCCGTACTAGCCCGTCCATGCCGCGCTCGGTGGCCGCTCCTGTCCCCCGCGGCCGACATCTTCACTGCCGACCATTGACATCACCTGCGTCAGCCTACCGCAGCCGCCGGCACCGCCCACGCTGTCCACAGCCTCCTTGTTGCTACCAACACTGCCGACGCCGTCCTCGCGCTGTCGTCGACGCCATCCTCCTGCAGCCGCTGGCCTCCTGGTGTCGCCCCTGCCCCAGCCGCTTGTCACCGACCGTATCGGCTGCTCCCTGGCCAGATCTGAGTAGGGGCATCGAATCTAGCCACGGAGGAAAGGGATCCGATTAGGGCGGTGCCAGATCCGCCACCTTACGCTGGAGATCACCATCGCCGCCCTTTGGCTTCCTAAGCTCGACACCTCCTTCTCCGTACCGGAGGCGAAATGTCACCGAGGTTTGGCCCCGCCGCCGCCATCCTAGCTTGCTGGCCGGTTCTCCCGGCAGCGGCAAGACAAAGATAGGAGGGGAGGGATGTAGCGGGCGGCTAAGGTTTCGCCCTGAGCTGTCCACGCGTGGGCGACGTGGAGTGCGTCTATAAAGCATTGTAATTGTTGTTTCAGGATTGCTAAATTTATAGCTTCACATTTTTTACTTAATTTCAATCATTTTTTTTCTATTCGATTGATCTCTGTCATATATGTGTATGCTTCTATCTCTTTTATCTCCTCTTCAAAAATAATAAATTACTTTTAATCCTAATTCTTTTATAAACTATGTGTTAGTAAAGTTACAACGTAAATATTGAAACTTACCGTGTAAGTTTTAAAATTCACAGTAAAATAAGTATGTCAGTGTAGATAATTTATATTACAAAATGATTATTTTTCATTGTAAAATACGATGCTCCCTCGTCGTTTTCCGATGATGAACCATAGAAAGCTACTGCTTTCGCATTGTGTCACTGTAGCAAAAATTAAAAGGCACTAGCTACCACCACATGATGGCAGATTAGATGCGGCACAACCTGCCATTTCAAGATACAGCTAATTAGTACTTAACAATCAAGATCATACCATGCATGCAGAGGCTTAGCTTTTGGTACAGCCGATGCATGTGAGCATATCTGAGCAGTAGATATCATGATCCTAAAGAATCAAATAAGCGCAGATTGAATCATCGGATTAGGATGATTATATAACTATGTGCCGCCCTGGCCAGTTATTAATCTAGTGAGCATCCCTTTCGTATGCTTGCATAAACAAACAGTTTTGTTGCGGGGCGATTTGCATAATTAAACAATATTATATATGTTGCCCAACAATCTTTGATGCAATCACATGAACAGAACTCGCCAGCTTTAAGGAATGATGTCCTGCAAGTTGACCTAGCTTGTTGTATGCATGTTACCTGGATATATATATATATATGCTGCTCGATCTCTGTGTTGTTGATTTTACAAATGGAGACACGCGAATTGCGAGCTCAATATTTTTGGACCGACATTTGTAAAATCTTAGTACAAATAAATCTTTAGGTGTTATCTGCAGATAAGAGTGTGTATGTGGATCAACGTACCAATGGGAATTTCTTAATTAATCCGTCATAATTCAACTAAATAAATCGAGGTTTTACTTTTAGCTCCTTATTTACTTACCTTGTTGGAGTATGGTGGATCAAGGAGTACCTACGAATCAGCACTTAATACACCCTTCGACGAAAGGGAGAGAACGATGGGGCTAAATAAAGGACAAAGCTAAGTAAGTGGTGACGCGAGAGAATCTCTACTAGAGTTCAATGATTTATCAATTGTTTATATAATATATTATTAGACTAAATATTTTTCTAAAAAAATAAATACAAATTACCCTCTGAAATACAAATTACCCCCTACACCCAAAAATTAGATATTTTTCATCATCAACTATACCAGACGAAGAACCCCCTAAGCGTTGTTTTGTGTAGTTTTGACCTACGATTGCACAAATGGCGCCAATATGACAATCCAATCAGCAAAGAAAATAGAAATAAAATCCATGGGCCCACTTGTCATCTCTCCCTCAAGCCATCCCCTCCCTTCATCTCTTTCTATCGACAAAGGCTATAGCAAATCCCCTTGACCAAACCGTCGACGACTTGCTGAAGGAGCGGCAAATCGAAGGCGGCGCGGTCCATGGCCTTGGCTCGTCGCCCCCATCACCGACAACATCCCTGCGCCACTTCCTTCGAAGCCTGAAGCCGGCCAAGAGGAGGCAACGCATATCCGACGGGGCATAGATCTAAGGTGCGAAATGGAGGCAGAACTCAACGGGGTGGAGGTCAAGCTCGCTCTTGGACGGCCGGATCTGATCGTTGTGATCTCGTTCCCACCATCCGCCGTTGTCCTTCCGCCTTCAACACCTCACTGTGGGCTTCACCTTTGCTTGCCGCAGGCTTCATCTCGGCTGGTGGAGTAGCAAGTTTGGCAAGGGCAGTCGTGCGCCGGCGAAGGCTAGGGAGAAAGTCACTAGCGGAGACCGAGGAGGAGCCACCTCCATCGCTCGCTGCCCCCAATCGCCTTTGCTGCTCGAGCTCCTCCGCCCGGCTGCTGTGTAGTGCCGTGTCACACCCTGAAGTTTGCTTTCCAGGTTAAATTCGTAAAATAAATCGCGTAAAATAAATTTTTTTTAACCTAGAGCAAATTTCTAATTTAAAAATATATTTAATAAAGTGGAAATGGCATGGTGGGATTTTTCTTGAGTTTCCCATGTTAAAATACATTAACAGGATTTTTAGTGGAATTTTTAGAGCCCTAAAATTAATTTTAACCAATTAAAAACCTCAAGCGCAATAAATAAATCCCTGGAAAAATCTTTTTCCTTTTTCTTTTTCTTTTTCTTCCTTTTTGGGCCGACGGCCCACCTCCATTTCCCTCCCGGGCCAGCCCAAGCCGCCTGCACCGCCGCCCGCCGCTTCCTCCTCCCTTCTGGGCCGGCCCAAGGCCGCCCGAGCCGCCCCTCCTCCTTCTCGGGCCGGCCCGAGGCCACGNGCCCGAAAGTCCGCACCGCCTCCCTCGCCCGCTCGGCCGCTGATAGGTGGGGCCAGCGTCCGGGCCATCTCCGACTCGGCCGACCGCCGGGCCCGCGCCGCCCGATTCCTCCGACGAGGAATCCGCCCGCACCGGCCACGCCCTATCCCCGGCCTTATATATTTTGCTCCCTACGATCTCCTCTCTCATTTCCTCAAGCGCCGCCGCCTCTCCCGTACCCTAGCGCCGCCACCACTATCGTCCCCTTCGCCTCCGGTGAGCGCCGCCACCTCCTCCCTCTCTCTCCTCCCTCGGCGTCACCGTGCCGCGCCGTCACTCCCCGCGCCGAGCGCAAGCCCGCCGCTCCGCCGCCGCCCGCGCGCACCCGCCGTCGCATCTGGCTGCCGCCACGCCGCTACTCCCCGCGCCGCCCGCGTCGGCCGCCGCGCCATGGCTGCGCCGTGGCTGCCGCGTGGCCGTGCCGCATGGCCGCCTCGTGCCACCGACAGGTGGGGCCCACCTGTCAGAGCCGCCGCCGTCAGCATGACGTCAGCCCTGGCGTCAGTGACGTCAGCCCTAGGGTTTATTTCGCAATAATTGAATAAGGATTTTTCTGTTTATAGTAAAAACACAGTTAATCTTCTAAAATTCATAACTAATTCATCCGGACTCCGTTTGAGTCCATTCAAGTTACAGAAAATTCATAAAAATGTCTAGAATCCATTAAAAATGGTTTTGTTCTTTGTTTCAGTAGACTTATAGCTTGTTTGCTTGTGTGTTTTGTTTGTCGCTTAGATTCTGGTAATTCCGATACTCCGGTTTACTTCGAGGTCGTTGCCGAGGTCGATACAGCGCAGGAGCAAGGCAAGTCATACTTATTCAATTGATCATGTTGTACCTAAATTGCGAATGTCTCATTTTTCTCTAAATATGGCATTGTTTTATAATGTCATTTATGGGATTATTTACCTATTGTACTCAGCCTTATATTTCAATTATCATATTCCTTTGATAGTCTGAGAAATAATTTGAGTAGTTGCTAGGATAGAACATGCTTAGCCCTGCTTAGAAACATTAGTTCACTAATGGGATAACTAAAGCCTCATTATTACTTAATGATGGTTATTTCATGTTAGTTCACGATGGTTAATCGTGAATGATTAAATTAGTCCAACTAAAATCTTGAATAATGGTGGGTTGTGAGAACATGGTTTTGATGGTCGTGCTCATGACAATTAAGGACCGGTTCGCGGGAAACCCTAAAAGAATTATCGTGCTTTCCACAAGCCAGCGTGGGTAATGGCTGGATTTGTAGTATAGCTTTTTCCTAGCCGACGTACCCAAGCGAGGGTGGGCGTGATGGAGTTGGGTCGGTGGGGGCTTTACTCGTTGATCGGCTGCCAGATTCACCTAGGCACGAGAGGGGGCTGCCTACCTTGGTGAAAGGTGGGGGTGAAACCTGAGGTGTGGTGCGCTTGGTTAGGAAGGGTTGTGCGAAGGGTCCTGTCACAGCTCCTTTCTGGTGTACCATGGTGGTATGTCGGCGCACGGTAACGTGTTGTGGGACTGTATCTTGTGGGTACAGTTGTACACCTCTGATCAGAGTAAAACTATTCGAATAGCCGTGCCCGCGGTTATGGGCGATCAACCAGATTCACCGTGATTAGTTACACTTTCTAATAACTTGACTTAATGGAACTGGTGTAGTTCAGATGGTGGTTTGGGCCTGTCGCAACGTGGTGTAGCGTTGGACAATGATGGTTCAATTTTGATTAATTAACTCAACTGTTTTTACTGGTTTCAACTATTGTTTTTAAATGCGTATTTTATGCAAATAATCTCTTTAGCCCTCCTTTGTTATTACTTGCAACATTATTTCCTTTCCGGTATGACTTGTTGAGTACAGTGGGTAGTACTCAGTCTTGCTCTATTTTTCCCCTACATCAGAGTTGGAGTATGTATCAGATGAAGACTTTTCGGAAGAGTAGGCTTGTGGCTGCCGTCAAGGATGCCTGTGGAATGGAGTTGCCACGTTGCGAGTGTCTAGTTTACTAGAATAGCTTGTTTATTTCTTTTTCCGCTGCATTTTATGTAAGAGATTTTTATGGTGTTCTGTAAGACGTGGATCTGTATGGCAACTTTATCGTTTGTGTATCCTGGCTGGTCCTGGACAGGGATTTTAATACACATTCTGCTTGGAATTCGGGTTAGCGAATTTCTGGGCGTGACATGCCGCCTCGTCGCCGCCTAGGCAGGAGGTCCGGTTCTGCCGCTGCTGCAACCACCTCTGCACGAGTTACACCGCTAGCCGCCGGGCGAGCGCGTGCGAGAGAGATCCGGCGTGCTACGATAGGGTGAAGATAGAGAGGGGGTGCGAGGGAGATATTCTGACAAGTGGGTTCCACCAATTTTTTTTTAAAAAAAAGTATTCTGATTGGACTGCTACGTAGGACCAAAACCACTTCGGATTGAGTTACGAGGGTTCTTCGTCCAGTATTAATTGTTGTACTCACTCAATAGTCAGGGGGTAATTTGGACTTTCTCCTTTTCTAAAAATGCCTAAAATACTCTGCAATACATAGATCGATAATTGATTGATCCCGTATAAGTTCCAAAAAAACTAAAAATTTCTACGTAGCATCCTTGAACCATGTAGAATTTTGTGAGTTTGTTTTAAGATTTTTTTTCATATACTGAACTTTTAGAAAATATAATTTATCGTTTATATTCTACTAGAATACTTTTGGTGATTGATGTTCTTTTACGAAAATCATCTTTCATATGCTTAAAAAATATTGTTTGCTGCAGCTATCTTTTATGTAAGTGATTTCTATTTCATGTACCACATAAAAAGTTTTTGAAAAAGTAGAAACATGGAATTTTCATCTAAAATATGCATACAAACTTCTATATTGTGAAAGGAGGTTACATAGAAAGTTTTATGTTTTCTTGAAACTCCCCTTGGATAAATCAGCCAACTCCTCTTTTCATCAAATCAATAATTCTTGTACTCAATTAACAGATATATACTGATCCCAGGACACATAGTACTCGAAATTTAATTTTGACTAGATGGATGTTGGATTAGTGGATTCAAGTTCAAGTCGAGTTCTCTGCCCAGGAGAGAAGAAAAGAATTTTGTTGCGTACTCTACACCTACTCAGCTATCCGAGAATGGTTGGATGAGTTCGACAAGGATTATGTATGGGACATTTGATCAAAAGCGCTATAGCATGGTCGCATATTTTCTGACCTTAATCCAAATTCAAACAATGGTCACATTCTCTATCATGGCTAGGAAAGATGACTTGTCGGCAATTTCATGCCTACTTGGTATTCAGAAAACGACCAGGTGATTCTGACAATGATGAATCTTCGGGCTACATGGTCAAGAACGCTAGTCCGATCATTTGCATTGAGGTCGGGGATACTGTCAGTGTTATCAATAAGGCATACCTCCTATACATGGGTTCGTGGTATACGAAAATACCATATACCTAATAGTATACAAAAAGGTATCCTTTGGTTAAGGAAATACGACGGATAAATAAGGAAATTATTTTTTTAGAATAGAAAGTGTTCTAGATAAAGAAAGAGAAGCAGAGTCCTATTCGGACACTACAAGAACTACTCGGATCGTATCTATACTTGTCTCCCTAGTTCTACTTGGACAAGGGGATATCCGAGGGTATAAATACAAGATCCCCTAGGAGGAGAGGAGGGAGGCCAACACAGGCCAAGTTAAAATACAAGCCTAGACAGACCCAATCTAGAGCCACAAAAGTCGACATAAGAGATCTAGAGTTATCTCCAATCTCGCCAAATTCATATTTGAGGAAGAAAACTACACTAGTGGTTGACATCGTGTTCGAGCTCCATGCCGCCAAGCCGACGTTGATTAGATTAGATCATCCCAAATATTGTACTCATGTGATACTGATATATAAAGGCAACATCGGTTTCAGTCAACAGGAGTAGCGATATTACTTGTCAGTTAAGGAGTTCGAACCTGTATAAAAATATCTGTCTCCCGTCTCTTTTACCTCAATCTCACGTACACTCTGGTTCCAACGATCCCCATACTTTACAAATACCGTGGTCGACGTATAGCCCGTCGACACCTTTATATCTTGAAGGGTATTTTAGACATTTCTGAAAAAATTATCCACCGCAATTAGACATATCGTAGAAACAATTGATAAATTCAGTGACATATTGTAGAGACACAAAGTTAAAGTTAATGGTATGTCGATAAATTAGAGTAAACTCAAGGGCATAGAATAGATTTTCTCTAGTAACTCATAACTAATACAGTCCATGTTTTTAATTCGGTGCTACATAGTTAATTCGGTGCTACATAGTTATGGTTTGCCACACTTTTTCAGCACTATGGCAGCATGCCATATATTTATTTATTTTCTAAATGTACCCTACTTGTGACTAGTAATGTGCTAACCACACTTTTGTGACTTGCCACAACTTACCTAATCTTAATGGGAATGCTAGGAGACAGAGCCCTGTCCCCCACATGGGATAACTCCTACATCGCCGTTGTCTTGCACTGGCCTGTCATCGGCCTTGTCTCGTGCCATCCCCATCTGCTGCCACTATCTCCAAGCCATTGTCGTAATATGCCACCATGGCTGCCTCCGCCATTCTCCTCCACACCGGCTTCAACTTGCGCCTCTTCTTCATGGCACTGCACTGCTCCCATCCTACACATCTTCTTTGTGGCTCTACGCCGCCCTCATCCTCTACCTTTGCGCCCCCACCATCGTCCACCTCCCCTCCGCACCAACAATCTAGCCCGTCATCCCCTCTCTGCCCCCTCAAGCCGTAATTGTCGCCACCACCATCAGACACCCATGCCATCCCCGAAAGAATTGATGGCCGCCAATTGCTTGCACCCATCAGTCGATTGTGTCATCTCCAACAGAATTGACTACCAGATCAAGAGATGAATTAGCGGATCACAAGGCTAAGTCGAAGCATGCCAGAACCTTCTTTAGTAGTGAGCCCTACCAACTAGCTCCTAGCAAGGGCTTCAAGATCACAGTAATGCCTGCCAAAACTTTTCTTGGGCATGAATGTCATGTTCCACTACTTATTGAAAGTGGCTCATCAAGAAAGACACGAACCATTATAGTACGTGTCGGCAAGGTATTGCAGGTTTGATACCCGTGGGGTATCGATATGATACGACATGTATCAGGCGATACCAATGGGTATCCACTTGATACCAATTGAGTATCAAATCGATGATCCCGTTCAAATGAGATGATCTTACAATAGCGGCCCTCTAATCTTAATTGTAGTAAACTTAGCCACTAATGAAATAGCCCTAGATGCATAAAACGTCAATATCAAACACTGTAGTTTCATATGATTACTCAGTTGGTGGGATATATTATCAACCTTATAGAACTATTATTGTCAGAGAATAATAGTAATATACACTAGTAAACAAACCATATATAATAATCAACATGATTAGCCGGCCCATAAATGCACATATACCATCGGCAAGTAGGGCAATCACATGTACAATTTTAAGACTGAAGCTGTTGACAATAATACTAATCTATACGTTGCAATTTAAAGAATGCTTATATATATATAGATTCTTCTTGACGGTACAGCTAGTTACACGACAGAAAACGAGATATGAACACATGCTTATAGCTTTTGAACTTTTGCCGGCGCTCTTGCATTGCAAGTCAGAATCACCTACTGCTCGAAGACGCCGTGTGCCGTGTTGAGCAGAAGGGAATAGAAGGTGAGCCATCAGCTTTTGGATTCGTCCAGTGTAACGTCCTGAGTTTTCCCCTAATCTATCTATTATCTATTATATACTAAAATAGTATATTATAAATATTTTTAAGCCATCACGTGGGACTCCTACAAACGTTTCTAAGCCGTCACGTGACACTCTAATAAATTAAAGAAAATTCAAAGAATTTTAAGAAAAAAAAGAAAACATCTATCCTTGATTTTTATTTAAATTTGTGAGTCCAATATTGTAAACGTTGGATTAGATTAGATCAATTAAAACAAATCGGACAATTAACCCCACCGCACTGGGTAAAATGTTGAATATTGAGATAGATGGAATATTTTTTAGAAATAATATAACTTTAATGGGAAAGTATAAAAAATAAATGTTGGTTGATAAAAATCACAAATTTAACATCCTGTCAAACAACCATAGTTTGATAGGCTACCTATCGAACAACCATTGTTCGAACCCGTTGTTCGATAGGGTTTAAAATATTAGAAATTTGGGATGTGTATGCATGCATGTGAGTGGGCTGTGGGATCTATCGAATTTTGGAAGTTCGATAGGCCACCTGCAGCATATTACTTGCTTGCTCTTTTCCTTTTTTTAATCAAGCCAACTAACCTGTCGAACAACCATTGTTCGATAGGTGCTAAATTTATGATTTCAGACAACCAACAACCATTGTTTGAACCCGTTGTTCGATAGGGTTTAAAATATTAGAAATTTGGAATGTGTGTGCATGCATGTGAGTGGGCTGTGGGATCTATCAAATTTTGGGAGTTCGATAGGCCACCTGCAGCATATTATTTGCTTGCTCTTTTCCTTTTTTTAATCAAGCCAACTAACCTGTCGAACAACCATTGTTCGATAGGTGCTAAATTTGTGATTTCAGACAACCAACATATATTTTTATAATATTTCATTAAATTTGTATTATTTCTGAAAACAATCAGATAGATGTAGCACGACTGTTAGAAGGAAATAGCATTGGGAAGGAAGTAAAGGTTCACTGCTAGGGAGGGCCATCCATGATAGCAGTGAATGTTTACTTTGCTAAATTGATCTGCTCTAAAAATATTTTGTCCTAAAACCCTAAATGCCTTGAACAATAATCTATTCAAGCTAGGTGTAATTTTCTTAAATTCCCCACACTCCAAATCATTTACTGGATTTTGTTAGAATTTTCAATAAATATTTTCAAATTACCATCTTTAAAATACCTTAATTAAATAAATTCACGAAAGCTTTAAAACCCATCTCCTCCTCCTGGGCCGAAAGCCAGCCCATCCTTCCAACAAGTGGGTCTGCTAGGCCGGCTCGGCCTTCTCTTCACGCTCACGCCGGCCGAAACCATCCCCTTTGTCTGACGTCGCATCTTCTCGCTTCATTCAAAATGCCAGACTAGTCGTCGCCCACTCGTCCTCTTTTGGGGTGGCAATTTTCCCCGTCGGGACCTGCCCCTACGGGGGCGGGGGTGGGTGCTGATTTCGACCGTGGGGAGTTGGGGTCGGGGCCCCGACCATGGGCGAGGACGGGGGCGGGGGAGGATAGCCACCCGTGGGGCCCCAAGGAGTATATATATTAGACTAAAACTAGTATATTGCAATCTCAAGAAGCCCATCTAGCCTACCTTATATAAACAAAACCCTAAATTTCCCTATCCATTCTACCCTATCCTCATTTCTTTCCCCACCCCACCTCAAGCCGCCAGCCGCCACTCTCCACCGGCGGCCGGCTCGTCTTCCTCTGGCGAACCGACAGCGGTGGCATCGGCGGTTATGCGCAGGAGGCTGGGTCGGCGGCCACGCGCGGCCATCCGTGTTAGCGTCGACGGCCAGGCGTGTCCAGGGGCGAGGGGCGACTCATCCGCGGCGGCTACCAGAGAGCGATGCAGGGCGAGGTGCAGTGCACCGACGGCGGCGGTAGTAACGCTCAATCCCCAACCAACCCACAGCCGCTGCCCCTAGTCCCCATCCCAATTGTCGACCGTGCCTCCTCATCTCGTCGGTCACCTCGTCATCGGCCGTCTCGTCACCAAGCCCCCTCATCACCACCGGTCGCCTCGTCCTCGAGCCTCATCGTCACGGTGCATTGCCGAGCCCCCTTGTCGTCGGCCGCCTTGTCCCTTCGTCACCTCGTCATCGGCCGTCTTGTCGCCATCTGCCTCGTCTTCGTCCACCAAGTCCCCGTGCCTTCTCGTGGACGTCCGTTGTCGCAGCCGTCATGTCATCGGAGCTCGCGCATCCTCGCTGCTCCTCACTCATCACCCTACAGTCTCTAGTGACCCACCAGCGGCCGTCCAGTCATTGCCGCTCCTAGCCGACGCCGTCCCAGCGATGCGACGATAGTCGACGACCGTCCAGCCATCGCTGTCCCCAACCGTCGTGCCTCGTCACTACCCTCAGCTGGCGCCACCCTAGCCGACGCCTCGACAGAGCTGGCTCGTCCTCGCCACATCTAGCCGGGTGTTGCGGGGCCTCACTCACCCACGGGTCCCCTGCGAGGGCGGGGGTGGGTGAGGTTTTCCACCCAGCCGGCAATGAGAGGCTGGGGCCGAGGGAGAAAAGCGAGGACCGAGACCCGTTCTTGCCCAATCCGTCCCCGACTCGCCCCATTGCCATCCCGAGTCCTCCTACCCTCCCCAACTTGCCCGTAGAACCAGCGTGGGTGCGTGCACTTCAACCTCATCATCGCATTCCCTATCTCAGTGACAATGTTGCCTCATCAGCCATAATCTCCCCCTCCCTATCCTATATGAACCCTCTCTGTGCTCATCTCCTCCTTTCCCCCATTCGCCCGAGCCCTATGTGCTCTCCATTGCCTCCCCACTATGACCACCGTAGCACTACTGTTGTTAGCCACCTTTAGCGTCAGTCTATGCTGCTCTAGCTACTGTCGAGTTGTGCCCTAGCCACCGCTAGCTTTGCCATGACAAGGAGTGCCTCAATCGAGGTTTTCTTAAAGCCCATTCACCTTGGAACATCACCACCCCGTGCGAGGTAAGGCTGCTGGCCACTACCTTCCTCCTGCGGTGTTTTTCTATCATTCGGGACCATGCCACTCCTCCATAACCCCTCCTATACCTTTCCTAGGTCCCTGAGACGCTCGGCCACCACTTCTTCCTAAATGAGTGCCACATGAACATATTGCGAGGCATTCCGTACTTATCACAAACCAACGTAGGCAACGACTGGGCTTGTAGTATAGCTTGCCCCTCTCCAAGGCACAATTGACAAGGGTAAGCTTTAAGGAGTCGTGTTAGCTTGGTATCTGGTTGAGCAGATACCGGATCTACCATGGTGCAAGGGGGTAGCTTTCCTAGTAGGTCGGGTGTGACATGTGCGGGAGGTGCAATCTCAGCATGACGTGAATGTTTTGGGTGGGTTAAGCGAAGAGTTCTGTCACAACCTCTTATCGGGGTGTCGCGGTGTTACACTGGCTTATGGAAACATTCATGGACTATGTCTTATGGATAAAGTTATACATCATTGGTCAGAGTAAATCTATTCGAAGAGCCATGCCTACAGTTATGGACGGCCAATCGAATTTCATCGTGATTAGTTTCACTATTAAATAACTTGACTTGTTGAAACTGGTATAATTGAGATGGTAGTTTGGGCCTGAGTAACATGGTGTAACATTGTTCAATGTTAATTAATCTTGACCTAAATAATATGTTGTTTTACTATTTTAAAATATAAATGTTTACGATGGCCTTTATATGAAAGAGACATAAAACTTCATTTGTTCCCTGTGCTCGATATATCATTAGTATGGCTTATTGAGCACGATAGATGATACTCAGCTTGCTATATTTCCCTATTTCTTAGTAATGAAGTATTTCTTAGAGGAGGACAACCAGGAGGAGTTGGCTTATTTGCTATCGTCAAGATGCCCGTGGAAAGCCGTCTCGTTATCTAGTTTTAGCCTTTACTTTCTACTACTACACTAGATTATCTGAAGTATATACGAGGTGGTGTATGCCTCTATAACTTTTTAAGTTATACTATAAGATATGGACTTTTATGTACAACTTTGTCTTTTGTGTAATTTGATTATTGGTCCTTAGATAGAGAATTAATGCACATTATGTCTGAAATTATGGTTTCATGAAATTCCAGGCGTTGACACTCTACATGTGAACGGTTCCGGCCGGCCGGTTTGGTGCCCCTTTTTCTTGTGTAATATACTAGTAGTTTTGAGGGAGAGAGAGATGGCGAGCAGAGCACGGGAAGCAACCAATCGAAGCAATCGTCGAGAGAAAACGAGATATGAACACTCCATGCTTATAGTGTTTTTAATTAATATTTTTAAATATTTGCCGGCGCTGTTGCATAGTTTGCATTGCAAAACAGAATCAGCTACTGGGCGAAGACCCGTGTTCAGAGGAAGGGAATAGAAGGGCGAGCCGTCGGCTTAGATTCTCTTTGTGCATCAGAACAGCTGATCGATCCGGCCGGCCGGTTTGGTGCCCCTTTAATTTCTTGTGTACTGCACTAGTTTACGAAGGAGATAGAGATGGCGAGCAGAGCATGGCAAGCAAAGCAACCAATCGCCGACATGGATTGGTCAACAATGATCATGGATGACATTGGTGCATGCCTCGTCGGTGTAGCGGTGGCCACCGAACAGAGCGAGCGAGCGAGCGAGCTACTAGCTCCGTTTCCACGCACACGTACTAGTGTTTATTTTATGGGTTAATTGAATCCATGTCATTTATAAATTTATCTATTCAAAAAAATATCATTATAATTCGTTTATTGTAGTTGTGCCATTAAAATTTTACAAAATTAGAATCGTATTATTGTCGTCACGTTTTCTATCCATCTTCTATCTTTTCCATCTTTTTCCTTCTTTCTCCCGTCGCAAGCGTAGGTCGTGGTGCCCTTGAGGTCGAGAGACTCCTTGCCAACGGCCTCCGAGCCCCAGAACCAGGGGTGGATCAGCATGGCATCACTGAGGCGCGGCGGGTGGTCGGCGGCAGTGGCGGCGTGGCGGTGGTGCATGGCCAGGTGGTTCTTGACGCGGAAGCGCTTGCACTAGGAGGTGGGACATGATGGTAGACGAGATGAGCAAGACGTACCAGGAGCTCATCATGGCAGTGAAGGCCATCAAGGAGGCGCAGTGGTAGCCGGTCAGGGAGAACACGGCGGCCATGGATGCGGCGCACGAGGTGTTCGAGCAGCTCCGGGAGCTCTTCCTTGTCGCCTGCGACCACGCCGATGTGCTCATTCAATTGATTCGCCAGAGTATCGTCTCCGACCCCGAGTGCTTTGTCGACGGGGCGAGGACAACCATCCTCGACAAGGATTCAGTGCACTCTCTGGCAAGGTCCTCCATCCTCCCCTCTGCCGCCTGTTCCTCGACATCGCGGCTACCCCCGCCACCCACTCCCCGATGCAGCAGCCACCCCCGCCGTCATCTCCAGGCCATCCTCCCCTTTGTCGCCTGTCCCCTGGCGTTGCGACGACCCCTACCGCCGCTTCCATGCCATCCTCCCCTCCCGTTGCCTCCAGGGCATGTGGTGGCCCATGAGGGGAAAGGGGGTAGTGACCCGCCGCCTGGCGCTGCGACCACCTCCATCGCCGCCTCCAAGCTAGGCGTCACGTCGAATCGCCCAGCCTGCGTCACACCCGCTCCGGTGGCATGTCGAAGTGGACGGATAGGAAGAAAACGGAAAAGGAAGGAGATAGATGAAAAACGTGATGGCAGTGGCACGGTTCTAATTTTATAAAATTTTAACAGCGCGGTTACAAATAGACGAATTGTAATGATATTTTTTTAATAAGTAAATTTGCAATGGATATGGACCCAATTAACTTTTTTTTTTTATCATGCAGCTCACTCGTGGCGTCCAGCGGTGTGGCACAGCCGCACAGCACATCCGCCCATCAACCACACGTCCACACGCATCCGAATTCCGATCCGCGGGATGGGTGGGCGCACGTTGCCCGCGTGCGTCTGCGAGCGCGGGACCACGGCCCCAGGGCGAGCTCCGGGGACAGCACGGTAGGCAGGGGAGAGTATCAGTTGCTACTTGCTAGTAGTACCAAACAGTGTTATCAACTCTTAAAAGTATATAAAAACTAAAAAAATGTAAAAAAATCTGACGTGTGCAACATTATAACATGTAGTACCATACAAAAAATCAACTCAAGATTTAATGTACAAATTGAGAAAAAAACAAATCTAATATGAATAATAATGTGAACGGTTTGAACACTATTTGCAGCATGAATTTATCTAAAACGGGCCAAGTCCATGTGATAGAAATAGAAAAATGTGCCAAGCCGGTGAATGGCCGGTGGTTTCGGGCACGGCTAGGCTGGTAGCTGCAGTACTTGGCTAGCCCACAACATAGATGGGATAACTCGTGTGGTTTTTTCAAAGGAATAAGTTCACTTTAGGCTCTCATCATTAACGTCAAGTCTGAATTACGTTCTTAAATCGCAATGCTGGATATAACGCGTCTCTCATCTTTCAAAATTAGTATAAGTATAGTCCCAAGACAGTATTGTAGATTGTTTTGGCTAACGTGACGTTGATGTGGCACCAGAAGCAAAAACAAATAATAAAAAATCTTGTGGAGTCCACATGTCAGTCAAACAATATATTCCTCCTCTCTCCCCACCTCTGTCTAGGGCACAGGACTGATGGGGAGAACAGCGGCGAGTGGCAGCCAATAGGGAGAAGAGCGACGGTTGGTGCAGAAGAGCTGAGTGGCGGCAGCGACGTCACCATGCTCGATCGTTGCGAGGAGGTCCCTTCCCGCCTCACTGCCACGAGGGTGAATGGCGTCAGCACCCTCCTAAAGGAGATCTCAATGGTCGCGTCGAACGCCGTGAAGAGGGCCTCGTGCTGGGGGTTCCACCGCCATCTTGAGGAGAGTCAAACTCTGGACGCTGAAAGCGACCACGCTCCCGAGCTTCAACCTTGACAACACTGGCGGCACACGGAGCTCAACCCAACCACGCCATTGTTCGTCGCTGCCGCCTCCGCTCCCCTCTCCCCATGCCACGGCGACTGCTGAGGAGGCTGTGGACGGAATGAGTAGCTCGGGTGAGCCTGACCTCAGCGTGCCGGTGATGCATCTGGCTCTACATGATCCTTACCGCCACCTCCTCTCCCCTCTCCCCACACCACGACGGTTGTTAAGGAGGCCGCTGAGGGAGTGAGTGGGCCTAGGAGAGCCGGACCTTTGCGCGTCGGCGATGAGTTTGCTATGGGAGAGGAAGACGGTGTCGAGCGGCGCTGACCTGCAGATGAAGCACGCCACCCCTCTCCTCGTCGGGAGTGGAGAGAGGTAGGAGCGGAGAAGGTCGGGCTGAGGACGAGAGGACGGAGGAGGTCCGCAGCGGCAGACGAGAGTGAAGGTCCTTGGATCTTCCCGTGGTAGTCGAGCTCAGTAACATCGCCACCGCCGCTGTCGCCCAGCTCCTTTTCGCCGACCGCCGCACATGCTCTTCGCCAGCTATCCTTTTCCCCGCCGGTTCCGTGACTTGGGGAGCTAGACAGAGTTGGGGAAGAAGGGTGAGGAGGAGAGAGCAAGAAGTTGTTTCACTGACATTATGGGGCCCACAAGATTTCTATTATTTGTTTTTGCTTCCGTTGCCACATCATCCAAAACAGCCTAAAATACTGTCTTAGGACTATATTTATTCCAGTTTTGAAATATGAGGAACATGTTATATCCGGTATTACGGTGCAAAGACGTAATTTAAACTCGACGTTAAAACAAGGAACCTAAACTGAACTTATTCCTTTTTCCAATAAGACCGACGATGGAGCATGGCCTAACGTGCCAATGCGTGGTGCAGATGGCTCCTTGCAGTAGTCATGTAAGACAGCTCGGGCATGTTGGCGGAGCACAGCCGTAGTGAGAAGTGAGCTGGAGCAATGTCGTACACGAAAGAAACTATGGGGAAAATCTGGGAGCTTGTGCCTAAAGCGCAGCTTAGAATCCTTGCCTTTCTCTGGAGCCTGGAGGTTGTGGTCAGCTCGAAACAAAGCCAAATGCTGTCGAGAGGCTATGCAAATTGGAATGAAGTTGAGGTCACCTCGAAGCAAACCAAATTCTGCTCGAGTTTGAAAGGGGATGATGGCTAATTTGCGTATGCGCGCAAAGCGCTTCCGAGTCCGACAGCACATGACGTAGTTTTCCGATTCATTAATTTCGCTGCGAGAGCGTGTGCATGGCATTTTTTTTCTCCAACAAATTGTTGGGCCAGATAATGGGCCACTAGCCCATATGAGTTGGGGACTTGGGTTATTGTTTTCGCTTTTCTGTTTTAGCAATTTTTGGTTGAAAGTCATCTCTGCATACTTTTAAAATTCGAGCAAAATTTTGTAACATACTTCTTCAAAAAAAAGTTTCGAATCAATATTGAAAAGTTGAGTGCATTTTCTTCTGAAAATTTCAAAGCTTTCAATTTAAAATTTTAATATGACAATAATATAGAGCTAGCATTTGGCTAACTGCAAAGTGGGCTCAAAATCACAAATTCACAATGCACAGTAGTTTGAATAGGCCAAATGAAATATTTGCATTTCAGCCCTTACCTTTTGTTTTAGTCTAGAATGTTAAGATATTCAATCTTATGACACAAATTTACATTTAGAACCTAATGTCATAAAAAAAGTTAAAACCATGTCCAACCAACATGCTACTAGAACAAATAAACTGCTCCTGCTTCTGCCTCGCTTCATCCCCTTCCCTTGTCTTCTCCACTCTCCACGCTGAAGTCACTACCATCATTGGTGCTCCTTCAAGCTCCAGACCTCCAGCATTGGTGCTCCTTCAAGCTCCAGACCTCCAGCTGCCACTGTCGTCACCGTCTCCAGATATCGCCACTATCACATCTCCATTCTCTGGATCTTGTTGATATCCTTCTGTGCTGCGCTCTCTTTCCTCCGCTAGCGTCGTATGTCTAGCTCTGTCCATCGTAGTCCATCCCCGCTCTAACCAGCTATCGTGGCGTCTCCATATTGTGCTACCGCGGCGTCTTCCCGTTGTAGATATGGCTGCCAAGTCTAGCTTGATTTATCTTCTTTCTAGGTGCTACTAATATTGACACTCGAGGTTGGACACGGTGCCTCTGTTGTTGTCTTTGTTGTCTTGTGTCTCAGGTTGGCAAGCTCAATACTATGTTTATCGGTAGCTTTTTGCCGGCATGTTGATTGCCTAACCAGACGACTTCACATTCTCACCTCTCTTCTCTTTCAAGCATGGACCATCACCTTTTTTTTCAAGCCATGAATACCCTTACAAACCACTCTGCTATGCCATAAAGCCATTGGCCTTTTCTTGCTGCTGAGTTAGGGCCCGTTCGAAGGAGCGGATGAGATTAGCTCTCTTCTAGCACATAATAAAACGAGACTAGTCATTAACGCATAATTAACTAAGTGTTAATTATTACAAATATGAAAAATATATATGCTTGATTTTTTAAAGAACCTTTATTGTAAGATATTTGTGAAAAATATAACATTTAGCCGTTTGAAAAGTGTGTTTACGAAAAACGAGAAAGTTATGGTTATAAATTGTTCTCCGTAACTCAGCCTTAGATCTATGAAGCCATGAGTCATGGTGGGGCGTTGCAAAAAATCACCCATATTAGCCTTTGCTCTTGTAGCCATGGCCATAATCGAGACTTGGTCCCTCGCATCCTTGGTTCTCCCGTGGCTCGTTGTATGTTATATATGTACGTGCCGATCGAGAGATGCATTCACGGTGATCGGTTGGTACGACGACCGGTTCCGGCTTTAATTTTTGGGTTAATTGGCTTCATGTCATTATAAATTTTACGGTTTGTATATATGCCATTGCTATTTATCTATTTGAACTCGTACCATTAACATTTTATAAACATTGAAGATATGCCATTCCATACTCATTCACTTCATTTTCTAATTTTTTAGGACCAGATTGCCCTTTTATTCTCCATCCATCCCCTTCTTCTTCCTCTCAGTTTCTCTCAAGTCCTCGAGCCGACAAACTTCGATGAACTCGTGTAGCTAGCCGGCGTCGGCCGCGGCGCTGGAAGAGCCACAGCAAGACACCACCGCCGGGGGCGCTGGTTTTCATTCTCTGCATTTGTTCGTCAGTTTACTGTATACTTCCAGCAAGATTCGGTTAGCCAATTTCTTCAGAACTTCAGAGGGAGAGAGAGGGAGATGAAGCGAGCTGCTCTGACACGGCCGTCCACGGCGCTAGTAGAGCTGCAATATGACGGTCCCGATCGACGAGCTCGTGCAGCCAGCCGCGGCCCCCACCGTTTGGTATGCTGAAATCTGGGTTGATTCATGAGCTATCTGGCTATCAATCATCATGGCTGTTTTCGGTTTTCGCATGGTATTTCACCGGAAGGCTGGAGCGGCGGTGGCGACGGAAAAAAAACTAATCAGGAAAATTCGTGAAAAAAATACATATAGCATCCACCATCCATCCGGTACATATAAGAGGCGTGTGTTCGTTAACACGCACACCGCCGCCGTCGCCGTGAGCGTTAGGATGAGCTCCAGCGTGAGATAGACGTGCAGCGAGTACAGGACAAGCAGGATATACTTGTTCATCGATCCGCTCCATGTAAAGATACGCGACATGATGGCGGCGAGCAGTGCAGCCATCACGGCGGAGGCCAGGAGGTAACGAGGCCAAGGCCATGGCATTTTCTCTGGATCTTTTTCTCCGTACCTGTCTGCCGGTGGTTAGAATGGATTCATTACTGCGTGACGATCGATCGGGAAGAGGATGAAGGAAGAAAAAAGGGATAATTTGGTCAAGAAAAATAGAAAATACATTGAACTGGTATGCAGTGACATATTGAAATTATAATGTCATGATTTTAAATAGATGAATAGTAATAACATACATTAAAATTATAAAATTTATAATGACATGAATCTCATTAACTCCTAATTTTTTTTTGAGCTGACGCGCGGCGCCGCGCAATGGGTTGTGGCCTGGTGGCTACGAGTAGTTGAGTGCAACACATCACCCGTCGATCGTTCATCCGCGCGTTGTCGGGAGGCTGGCCGGCCCGCGTTGGCGTGTGATTAGTTTGGGTTATTAACTGGTGACCCACACAGTGTACGTACACAGCATGAACGTCCGGTTTCTAAATGGCCAAACCATGACCTACGGACTCTCAACTCTTAAGTGTGTCTCAAGTAAGTCGAGTATATATTAGAAAAAGAACGCACTAACGAAAAACGAAAAACGAAGAAGTTATTATCGTCAACAGTACACTCGAATGGGGCTTAAGTCGTTTGGTTTGGGCCTGAGGCAGGGTTTCTTTACCGCAGTAAACCGCGCGGTTACCGCAGTTATCGCGGGATACGATAAAAAGAAAACCGCGATAACCGTCTTAAATTCAAATAAATTTAAAAAATAATTTAAAATTTTAATAAATTTTATATGGTTTCGTACTGTTTGTCACGGTTACCGTGGTTACCACGTGGTAACCGTGCTTACCGCCAGGGCACGATAACCGCGGTCCCGGCGGTAAGGCAAACCCTGGCCTGAGGGGTGTGCTCGATCGATTTGCTACCGTGTTGGTAGATATGTGCATGCCTACTTACTATATACTACAGTAAGTTGAGATATATATTAGACAGTAACTAAGGGTGTGTTAAAATGAAACGACTCATTAGTACATTATTAATTAAGTATTAATTTATTTGTTTAAAAAATAGATTAATATAATTTTTTTAAATAACTTTTATATAGAAAATTTTTGTAAAAAACATATCGTTTAGTAGTTTTAAAAACGTATATGTGAAAAACAAGAAAAAGAAAAATGAGTTAAAAAAGATCAATGAAGAACACAGCCTAACGAGTTGGACGTACTCGATCGATTTGCTATGTGCGTTGGCAGACGTGCGCGTGTGCTTACTATACTACACTACAGTACACTCTCGCTGGACATGCCCCGATGCCCGTATCTCTTTGTTTTGTTACTCGTGTTCTTTAGTAGATATTGCTCGATAATACACACGTGGCATGACGAGATCAAATGAATAACACAAAATTAATTCAATTTAAAGTTTTCTCATTCATCACATATATGGATATAGTATAACATATTTTAGAAAACTACGCATACTTTGTTTAAATTATCTTAAAACTACAAATTTAACATCGAAATTATCATGCAACTATAGATTTAAGATGTATTATCACAAAACTATAGATTTATAACAAAATTGTCAGAAAACTACATGTTTAACACTAATTTAATCGTGAAACTATAATGTTTAAGGTCTCAAAATAATAAGTAGTAGTAGGATTTAAACTATAATATATGTAGTTTTACAATAATTTCAATATTAAATCTGTAATTTGTGATAGTTGGCTTTAAATTGGCATTTTCATAATAAATTTAGTACTAAGTCTGTAGTTTCGTGACACAACGACTTAAATATATATAAATATATAGTTTTATGATAGTTTGATTAGTGTGTGTGTATATATATATATAGTTTTATAAGATTTACTTTTACCATTAAAAGCGCACACGTATATATGTGTGTAAGCATTCATCGATACGATGGACGCTCGTTTGTCAGGAGATGTTTGGTGCGAGAATTAACAATCTAGCAGGGTGGACTCGAAGAGAGAAGGGGAAAAATCTTGCAACGGCAACGCCATCTGATCGAGCTAGAAAACTACGATGGGTCTAACCGCGTGCTAGAAAAAAAGATAGTAGGGAGAACTGCAAAGGATAGGCAACCGAATTTGAGATGGGACTGGTGTGGTTTCTCTACAAGATGTTCGTGTAAATCTTGGAAAACCAATTTGGGCCACTCATCGGAGATCAAACCGATCGAGTAAACCGGTCAAAATCACAAGGAAAAGATTTTTAGGACAAATTTGTCAGCAATATATATAACATTCTCAGCAGCCCTTTGTATGTCTGAATCTAGAGCATTCACTGTCGCCTTAGCATTCCTTCGGACGTCTCAACTTTGTGCAACACATATATGCAAACACACGACAGATCTGTCTCCCACCACAGTATATCCATCGACATGCCTGACCTGACCAGCAACAGGGACACAGATAGCAACACGTTGCCTTTGGCTGGCCAGCCACCGATCAGTTAAGTAGGTGAAGCGTTTTAATTATCGTCGGGGAGTTCGACTACTCGGTCGAGTTACACTCTCGACCGAGTTACACTCTCACCGACCAGGGTTTACTTTATCGTTTACCGACCGATTATCATGACCCGGCGATACGGCGGTTACCGCGCGGTAACCGTCAAAAACCGCGATAAATTTGACTTTCAAATTTTAAATTCAAAATTTGGGGAAACCGCGGTAACCGCGCGGTATGGAGCGGTAACCGCGCGGTTTGACGCGATTACCGCTCGATGTTTGGCCAAAAGAAAAACGAAATGAAGAAAATAATTAAAATATTAGAGAAATTTGAATAAATATTACTCTTTTTCGAGAAATTTCTTCACCATAATACACTACAAATTAAACACTACCTTCACCAATTTTTTGGATTTTTTTTGAATTTTTAAATTTGGTCAAAATTCATCAAACCGTACCACGCGGTACGGGTTACCGTACCCCCGCGGTAAGGGCGGTAACCGCGGTTACCGCCGGTAACGGAAACCCTGTCATCGACGTGTATTGTCCGGTGCATTATTACCCTCCCGTCTCAAAATATAAAACATTTTGGTTTATGAAATATATCTAGCACTATGAATCTGGACATATTCTGTTTAGATTTATGGTATTAGGATATGTCTTATCCATTCAAAAATTTTTATATTTTAAGACAGAGGGACTATTAGAGAATTTTTACGGTGTTTGTATTCCAAAAAAAATAAAGATTCAATGGTCCTCAATCACAGGTACCATTTAAAAGGTATTTAAGTATTGGTATAGGTACTTAGGTACTAAGGGTAAAAATATAATTTTGCTAGTAGAGTGAAAATGGTAGAATTGTCTCCCAAATTATAATAGGTACCGTGTAGGTATAACTGTACGAGTTAACATCTACCCGATACTAGCGTTACATGTACTTATTTACATGTACTTATTCACGTCATTTTCTTTTTTTTTTGCATGGTTTCCTCTAGATTTACGTTGTGTTCGAATTAAGTCGTTTATCGGCACTAGTGTTACATGTTCTTAATTCATTTTCTCTAGATTTAATTTGTGTTCTTTGATGTTCTCTTTTGTATGTTTTCTCTAGATTTAATTTGTGTTCTTTGATGTTCTCTTTTGCGTGTTTTCTCTAGATTTACTTTGTGTTCTTATAACACGTTACTTGCGTAATTTATGTGCTTTTCTCTACAGTTATGTTTTGTTCCAACAAATACATAAAAACTCCTACCTTTAATTCTTTTGAAAATTATATTTTGTTTCCAACAAGAGATTTATATTGTGTTTCAAAGACATGACCGGTTAACATGTCACCCAGGGTTAGTGTCGATTTAAATTATACATTTTATCAATTTATGCCTATAAAACATGAACTGACATTTATGATACTTGTTTCCATTTGAACATGCTATCTTAGGTTAACCAACAACCTATCAAGACAAGTAGCTTTGACATGATCGTGATAACCATGCTCACACACACCCATATCATACCCACTAGACAAAATATGCTAGTCAAACTTCATCAACAACAGCCTATTAACAATAAAAGGTCATAGGTTCTGTTACAAATAATGCAATCAAGATCGAACACGAGACACAAATTTTTACGTGGAAAACCCTTGCGGGAAAAAACCACGGGCGCCGACCGGCAATCTTCACTATATGAAGGGAGTTTACAGAACGCAGGGAACACAACGAGTCGTCTACTCTTCCCGTGCGGCTTACAAGATGTATTTATAGGACGGACGAACTAGAGTCCAATACGGAAACAAATCCGCTAATAAACATAACCGAACCGTGGACCCTCCAAGCATCCCCACAAGACTCACGTTATAATTCGGATCATATTCCAACAAACTCCACCTTGAGACGAATTCCATCTTGTAGCAAATGAAGTATCATCAATCAACTCACTTCAATAATAAATAATCACCGGCGCCAAAAGTCACTAGGACTTAATTTGAGCATAGCCCAAACTTAGATCCAGGAACTGGCTTTGTCAACATATCAGTAGGATTATCATGAGTACTTATCTTGCACACTTTAACATCACCTTCAGCAATAACACCTCGAATAAAATGGTACCTCACATCAATATGCTTGGTCCTTTCATGAAACATCTGATCTTTAGTTAGATAAATAGCACTCTGGCTATCACAGTTTATAGAAGTGTAAGAAGAAACCCCGCAAAGTTCAGAGTATAAACCTCTCAACCAAATGGCTTCTTTACAAGCTTCAGAAATAGCCATATATTCAGCTTCTGTAGTAGACAGAGCAACAGTAGCCTGCAAACTTGCTTTCCAGCTAATAGCACAACCACCAATGGTGAAAACATAACCTGTGAGAGATCTCCTCTTATCTAAATCACCAGCATAATCAGAATCAACATAACCAACAAGTCCATCTCTAGATTTCCCAAATTGCAAACAGGCATTAGAAGTACCTCGCAAATATCTGAAAATCCATTGAACAGCTCTCCAATGCTCCTTACCAGGATTAGCCATGAATCTACTGACAACACTCAATGTATGAGCTAAATCAGGACGAGAACAGACCATAGCATACATAAGAGAACCAACTGCACTGGAATATGAAACTCTAGACATGTACTCAATATCCTTATCTGACTCTGGACATAAATCTGATGATAATCTGAAATGTGCAGCTAATGGAGTACTCACTGATTTTGCATTATGCATGTTGAAACGACGAAGAACCTTTTCAATATAACTTCGCTGACTGAGGTATAATTTACCAGATTTTCTATCTCTAGTAATTTCCATACCAAGAATTTTCTTAGCTGCACCCAAGTCCTTCATCTCAAATTCTTTACTCAATTGTGCCTTCAATTTAGCTATTTCTGATTTATCTTTAGCAGCAATCAACATATCATCAACGTAAAGAAGCAAATAAATAGCTGAGCCATTAACAATCTTCAAATAAATACAGCTATCATAATCAGACCGCTTTAAAACCACGAGAGAGCATAAATGAGTCAAACCTCTTATACCATTGCCTAGGAGATTGCTTCAAACCATAAAGAGACCTCTTTAGTCTACACACAAGGTTTTCTTTTCCAGGAATAACAAAACCTTCAGGTTGGTTCATATAAATGTCTTCTTCCAACTCCCCATGTAAGAATGTAGTTTTAACATCAAGTTGCTCAAGTTCATAATCATGCATGGCAACAATACTAAGCAAAGTGCGAATAGAACTATGCTTAACAACTGGGGAAAAGACTTTATTATAATCAATACCTGGAATTTGACTATAGCCTTTAGCAACCAACCTCGCTTTATACCTTGCTGGCTCACTAGGAGAAAGACCCTCCTTTCTTTTATAAATCCATTTGCAACGGACATGTTTTTTATTCTTGGACAATTTTACTAAATCCCAAGTACCATTCTTTTCAAGTGACTCCATCTGATCTTGCATAACGGTCATCCAATTGTTGCGATCAGTAGAAGTAATAGCCTCAGAATAATTAGAAGGTTCTGCATTACCTTCAATCTCTTCTGCAACACTCATAGCATAAGCAACATTGCATTCTTCAATATACCTTTTAACAGGCTTTGGCTGCCTTCTGGACCTATTAGCAGCAATAGAACGTTGCGGAGACTGCACAACTGGAGAAGAATGCTCAGCAACAGAAGAATCATCAACAATTGAAGAAATTTCAGCAGTAGTTGCATCTTGGATATCAACATTATCAACATCTGGTGGATCAATTAAGTGCTCCACCTGCACACTTGTTTTCTCTCCCTCAACAGGAGCATCAACAGAAGGATTGTCAACAAACATAACAGTCTCATTAAAGATAACATTTCTGCTAAGCATAACTTTCTGAGTCTGGGGATTCCACAATTTATAACCTTTAACACCAGATTGATAACCAATAAAAATGCATTTAACAGCTCTAGGCTCCAATTTACCATTATCAACGTGAGCATAAGCCGTACAACCAAAAACTCTCAATTGTGAATAATCACCAGGAGATCCAGACCATATCTCAATTGGAGTTTTCTTATCAAGAGGAATAGAGGGTGAACGATTAATGAGATAGCAAGCAGTGGAAGCAGCTTCAGCCCAAAAACGCCTATTCAAACCTGAATTAGACAACATGCAACGGGCCCTGGAGATGATAGTTCTGTTCATACGCTCAGCTACACCATTCTGTTAAGGCGTATAAGGAATAGTGTAGTGCCTAACAATGCCTTCAGACTTGCAATATGCATTAAATTCATTAGAACAGAATTCCATCTCATTATCAGTGCGAAGCTTTTTAACCTTCTTCTCAGTTTGTTTTTTAATCATAATCTTCCACTCTTTAAAAGCTGAAAATGCATCTGATTTATACTTCAAGAAATAAGGCCATACCTTACGAGAATAATCATCAATGATTGTCAACATATAACGAGAACCACCAAAAGAAGGCTTGCGAGATGGTCCCCATAAATCAGAATGCACATAATCAAGAATATCTTTACTTTTATGAGTAGAGAGATTAAAAGACACCCTCTTGTGTTTGCCAAACACACAATGCTCACAAAACTTCAATTTACTGATGCTATGTTCATCAAGAAGTCCTCTCTTGCACAATTCATGCAAGCCTTACTCACTCATATGTCCAAGACGCTTATGCCAAAGATCAGTAGCATCAGAATTAGATGATGAATTGAAAATTACAGCAGCATCACCTGTAATTGTAGTACCACGAAGACGGTACAAATTTGGAGACTTCAATTCACCTTTCATCACAATAAGAGAACCTTTAGACACCTTTAAAACTCCATCTCCACCGGAGTACTTGTACCCTTTAGCATCAAGAGTACTGAGAGAAATAAGATTCTTGCTCATGCTTGGAATATGCCTAACGTCAGCCAAAGTTCTGACAATGCCATCATGCATCTTAATCTGAATAGATCCCATACCAACAATATCAAGTGGACTGTCATCACCCAATCTAACAGAACCTCCACCTTGGAGAGAATCATAGGTGACAAACCAATCTCTATTAGAGCATATATGAAATGAAGCAGCGGAATCAAGAATCCATTCATCATTACTGTTAGCACATCCAGCAAAAGCAACTAAAGAATCACCATCGAAATATTCTGCCTCAGAAGCAGCAACAGAAGCATTACCTTCCTCGTTAGGTTTACCTTTCTCTCTATATGTGCCAGTTCTCTTCTCTTTAGCTTTCAATTTCAAACAATCCTCAATAAAGTGATTGTTCTTCTTGCAGTACTTGCAGAATTTATCATCTCTACCTCGAGACTTTGATCGGTCTTTGTAACGATTAACACTTTTGCCTCTATTGCCATTGTTTGATTTATTTTCTGTCCTCCCACGAACAGACAATGCTTCTCCTTTGTAAGCAGAACCTTCAAAAGACACCATCAATTTCATATTTTCCTTAGCATGCAACGCCTCACAAACCTCATCAAGAGTTAGTGTATCATGGCTATATAATAAAGTATCTCTGAAGTTTGAAAAAGAACTAGGCAAAGAGCACAAAAGAATCAGACCCAAATCCTCATCATCATATTCGACCTCCATAGCTTGTAGGTCAGAAACGATCTCCTTGAAGACCGTCAGATGGTTAATAACAGAACCACCCTCTTGCAACTTGTGCGAATATAACTTCATCTTCATGTGCATTTTGCTTGTCAAATCCTTAGACATGCAGATTGACTCTAACTTGAGCCACAAAGCAGCTGCAGTTTTCTCCTGCGGATAATCTTGCAAAATATTATTTGAAAGTTGAAGCTGAATTTGAGACAAGGCCTTACGATCTTTCTTTTTTTCATCATCGGTCCAAGATTTAGAATCCTTGTTACCGAATTTATCAAGAGCATCATCAACATCAGCCTGCATAAGAATAGCCCTCATCTTGACTTGCCATAGAGCGAACCTCGTGTCATGATCCAGTTGAGGAATATCATACTTCACTGAAGACATGGTGAGGAAATAACAGCAATAATAACCAGAAGAATAAAATCTACAGAAATCTGGTACGCTTCGTGTGCACGAAACAATAAAATCTGCAGCCTATGTACACCTCTGTGTACGATTAGCAATAATGCAATAACTGAACTAAATAAAGCTTCTGGTATAAATCACCGTGTGCACTTAGCAAAAATTGAGAAAAAAAAATTTTCACCTCAACCAACGAGTACTGGTTCTAATTGATCACCTCACGAACGAGTTCCTCCTGGTCCTCGATGCCGGTCACCACTGTGAATCACGACAGACCTCTGGACACGGGCAGCGCTGGAGTAGATGGACAACACGATCTGCGCAGTACAGGAACACGCAGATCGGCTTCCACGGAAAAACTTGATCCGGCGGCGGTGCGAAGAACAGGGAGTAAACCCTATTTTTTTTCTCAATCTCGTGTCTGGCTCTGATACCACTTGTTACAAATAATGCAATCAAGATCGAACACGAGACACAGATTTTTACGTGGTTTTTTCCCGCAAGGGTTTTCCACGTAAAAATCTGTGTCTCGTGTTCGATCTTGATTGCATTATTTGTAACAGGTTCAACATCAGCTTAACCCTAATATTGGTTCAACACATAACATTCTATACCATTAGCCTATTTACAATCCAACATTGGCACATATACAACCAAAAGGATCTAGGAGTATTCTAACATCATCATGAAACTTGATTCCTTACCGTCCTCTTTGTTAGACCTACCTTCTTAGGAGCTTCTGTATTTGTGATATGGGTGTCTGCACAGATATGCACAATAAGACAAGAGAAATCAGATTGCAGCCTATATATAATGCTATATCCATAAGACCAAACTTAATAAATTAAGGAGTTGGATTCAGGACACAATCTATTATTTACAAGTAGAATTTGTCTTAGCCAACAACATCGGGAAGACAGTCAAATAGTGTTGGCGTAGAATTTCGACCTACCTCACCAACAAAGCAGGTTCCACATTTCCACGGCGGCCTGGGAGATCTGCTTAACTCCAGTGCAGGTCCAATGACTTGCCTAGGTGTTTTTAGGGCGTGCCAGTTGATTTGATCTGCAATCAACAAGAATAACCAAGTAAACCAAGTTAGTAAACGATGGTCGATCAGCCGATAGGCCGATGTCACATCGTGAAGGACTAGCCGATAAAGCAAGACTGTATCGGCTTACTTGAGGTTATAATGAAATAAGATTAAAATACAGATCTCATCCCATTGGCCTCTATCAACATGTTGATATTGATCTGGCGGCATCGGCCGATGAGAGACGTAAAAGATAAATACACTAGCTAACACTCTAGTGCAGACCTGTATGAACCAGTCGTCCAATATAAATATACTGATCATAGAAGAATCTTAAGATCAATCTGTAACAAATATATTTATATCTGTCAACCCACTCATACAAGTGACAAATACATATAAAAACATAAAGTAATCACATGCATTAGATAAGACCGGGTGAAATCCCGGTACTATCCTTAATCACGATCGAAAATAGGCTTTGAATTAAATCTCAAAACAGGACTAAGGTCGATAGCAACTCAAAGTATGAATTGAGAACTAACACAAAAAAAATCAAGTCGTCAATCGCTTTTGGGGATGGTAGATGCCCTAGATAATCTAGATGAACAAGCTAATTCAACCACCACCGGCAATAAACCTTGAAACAAGTCAATCGCTAGCGAAATAGAATTAAAAAGCCACATCAAGATTATTCAAGACATTGATAAACGACGATCACATCGCCAGGGCTTAACGTGTCTAAAACGACACGCTAGCCTCGACAATGTAGATCGTTGGGTACGAGTTCTTACCTCTGCTCTGGGGAAGCGAGAACTCACCGGAAGTTAACCTCTTGCGAGGGTTGGTGATACGCCGAAAGTAAATTAAGTTGAATTGTTGTTGAATTGATTGAGAGAGTTTCTATGTACAAACTACCGGGATATTTATACCCATGATTTACAACATTGTCCATGTAGGACACAATCTTATCTCTAACTAACAAACAAGTCCTTACGGCGGACTCTTACCAAAGATTAGATCTAAACGTACTTAATTTACAAGATACAGCCTTATCTCTATTTGGCAATCTCCTTGAAGCTTAACTCAAGCCCAAACCGAGCCCACGCTACCTTGGTCAGCTTCCTGCCTCCATCGGCCAATGGCCACTTTGAACCCGCATCGGCCGATATGGTCCCTCTGCTATCGCTCCACCTAGTCCGATGCACCGCTGAGTCCGATACAGACCTTGGTCCGACTCCGACTTAGTCCGATAACGTAACCGATTCGACTGGCACTGCTCCTCCTTCTCTGTATCGGTTTTCTCTTTCCTCTCCGAGTAGATTACAAAAATCTGCTGTTAACAAATAGTCACAACCAAGCGACAAAATAATTAATCCACTAAAAGTCACATAGTCAGACAAGCTACAACAATTGAACAATACGTAAACTATGTAATTTTTGCATAAAGTGAAAACTAGAACTCACAGAAGACATTGCATTGTTGTTGAGGCTAGGTGTCGCGGATGGCATTGATGTGGTAAAGGTAGCACCATACATAGTAATTTCCTTTTGTTTGCCTAGTCTTGTCGATCGGTTATTTCAAACTGTAGCAAAGATACTCACGAGCCATACGGTGTTTTGTGAAGCTTCTTCATGCATCTTGTGCTCAGCATGGTTCACAGATACCCTATAATCATGATTAATGGCTACATGCTCGTGGGCGTAGTTGGTTATGGCCTTTTTTGCCATCTCCATCTCCTGTGACACATAAAGCGAAAACTTATGTGTATTAGTTGCATGTAGAATTGTAGTATTACTTACAAGGTTATGCTAGTCACTTTAAAGGAGAAGCTTCCTTCATCCAACTGCCTAACTAGATCAACATAAGGGCCAAGATCAGTCATATTGACGGTTTCTTTATGTGGCTCAAAAGCTTTAGCATAACAGGTGGCTTCTACATTCTTTAGCTGGAAAAGTAAAATGACTTAGGAAAAAAAGACCCATCTTTATTTAGATGCGATGACATTAAATGAGTGATCGTATTACCTTGCATGATCCATAAACTACATAAAGCCCAGACCCCTTATTAGCCTGTTTCAATGGTTTTGCTTCTTTATCTGTCCAAAATGTCACCCTAGGCTCTCCCCATGGCACATTACATCCAGGTGCATCTACATAATGTAAATATAATAGTTGCCATTTCAGGGGAAAAAAGCAGTGAGATGTTACAATATTAAAAAGAAGTTGTAAAGGAGGGATTAAGCATGTAGATATGTACCCCAAGAAAATATGTGAATGCTGAAATCCAATCAATATTTTCTTTCGTCTTAATCTTGTCATGCACTTCAAACGCTGCATTTCTTATAGTTGAAAGCATGTGCTTAGCCCAATTGTACTTTGCAATGTTGTTAACAGCCAAGCAAACATTGGCATATTGCATACTAGGTTGGTTTGATGTTGTTGGGGGCAATGATCTTGCACAAAGTAATCAACATAAAAGCTGTGATGAACTTGTTATTCGTGTTACCTCCTTCAAATGTACTTTGTAATTGTTGCACAGAAATTTGAGTGCCCAATGGAACCCCAAACATGTGCTTCAATGTCTTGATAGACCCATGCTTTGGATTGTTTGGTTTTATAGTCACTCCAGTATGAGGGATACCAAACACAATGTTGACACATTTAGGATTAATTGGGATTTTACCATTTGGTAGTTCTACAACATCAGTTAACACATTATAGTGTTGTAGTAACCGTATTCCAAGCTGCTTAAAAACACTTGAGCACTTAATGTTTAATAAACCTCTAAATCCTAATGTTTTAACCTTCTCTTTCTGGTCAGGATCAAGGTCTTTTATGGCTTTACTAAAGTCACCTGGACTACATCTTAAGCCCACACTATGCTGCAGAAATGCTATCTTTCATCACACATGGCAATGATTTAAAGTATAAATTGTATTGTGTTACGTTACTCATGATATACTCTACCGTATAGTGAGGGGCAGAAATTAATTAGTTGGGGTATTGTGCTTAGTGACATCAGTTCAAATGAATGCAAAATAGTTCCTACTAGTGACCCATTATCCACTGGCTTCCCTATAGCAGTTCTCTAAGCATGAAATCAATACGAAAGGACAACAAATACATAGATTGAACTTAAGTATATAGTTATGATGGGAGAGCCGACATAATCTCCTTATGTTTCTTCGTCTTGGGTGGTTTGGAGTCAAAAGTTAAATTCTTTTTTGGTGGGGAAACAGTAGGATCTGAAGATTGCACAATTTTCTTCCCTTTCAAAGTGTGGGTGTTGATATGTAGATTACTTGACAGGTTAGCTAAAAATAGTCGTAAGAAATGAGGTCATCTAGCCAAATTCAGTAGTGGAAAAAATCACAAAACAACTACTTAATAGTACAAAGTACAATTTCTAGATTTTTCTTCCTGCAAATTTATGGATTACAACTCCAAACATTGCCAAAATTAAATCAGTTGTAATTCTGTTAGCTAGTATATGGAACTGAATCCAATAGGCAACCACAATCAATATTAGCCAAAATGTATGTTATTTACTAACCTTGGGCTAGCAATTGGTGATGCAGGTACTCGAAATCCGTATAATTGTCATTTTTGTCATTCATGTGAGTCTCATGTTCATCACCAGTCCCAGCTTTAGTAGTATCCATGCCATCCTCACTTAGGTCATTTGCTTGCTTATGAACTGGCTCCCGCAAGACCAATGAAGCAGATGGAGTTGTAAAGAGAGGACTTTTTTGTAGATCTATAGCACATGTGTGACTTGCACTCATAGATTCACCCGCCACATCCGGGTCTGGCAACAAGCCCGTGAGCGCCATCGATCTGGTCGTCAACGCTATATCCAACCTGGGGAAGAGGAAGATGGCGGCGAGCCCTCACCGGCACCGGCGATGGGAGAGACGCAGGTGGCAGAGGAATTGGCTCCGACGCACTGGCACGGACACCAGCGGGGGCAACGACAGCGACGACGACGGGGCTAGGAAGCGATAGGCGACACTGTTGTGGGCGATGGGAGGGACACAGGTGGTAGTGGAGGTGGCTCCGCCACACCGGCACCGGCACCGCTAGCGACGGCGGTGGCGGTGGCGAGAGAGACACAGGTGGCAGTGGATGTTGTGATGTCTGTGTGGTGGAGAACGTGAGGGACGAGAGGAAAAGTGGGCTTCGAAGCCTTCGATCCCCTTTGCTATGGCCGGATCTGCAGCAAGGGCCTTTTCTATTCTATCGTCTATTTTTCCAAAAAAGGAATAAGCGGTAAAGCGATGCCCGTTTTTAATAAAATACTAAGACATCATTAGTATGAGTGCAACTGTGCCTCTCAAGACTCTTTGACCACTCGTGCATGCTACTCTTTCTTATGGACATAAATGCTAACTTTGCGCTCATCGTCCACCTATAAAGAACACAACACTTTGGGATTTTGTCAGAGCACAAAACTTTTAGAACACAAAATATGTACTCACATGGTATGCGTTCACACTCTAGCTTACGACAAGAGCAACTCACAACGTCCAAAGTGCTTCCGTTGACCACACATTCAACTTCAAACTTTCGTTGTCTTTTTTCCTCTGAGCAAATTATATATGTTGTGGAATCACATCCATCCAGTATTTCCACAATTAGAAGATTTCTTGCTAGGTCAACCTCTTTCTGCAAAATTGTTTGGTGTATATATCATAGCCACAATTTTCTCAAAATCATCAGCATTAGGTTCAGTAAATGGAACCGACTGAGATGCCATATAGTCTAGCTTGGCCTCCTTTCGATGAAGATTGGATAGACATAGTTCATAATGCGAAAACATACCAAAAAATGTCATTTGACCATCAAGATGATTATGTAATGTTGAGTTTAGCTCTCGCTACGTTGGTTACTCTTCAAACCCAAGAAACATCGGCCTACTTGATATGTTGCAGCCCCTAAATGCCTCAACTCAAACATCATGTTGAACCATGTATGATCACTAGGAATCTTGTCTTTCTCTAAATGCTGCCCATCTTGTGTCGAACTCATGAATGTAACAAGTGTCATACAAAAACTTTCTGAATTCATGGCCAATTTTGGAAGCATGGAAATGTTTTATTATGTTATGCTCAATATGCTAAATTCATAGCTTGAGGTTGCAATATGGCAAGATAGACCTAATAGCACTCTGGATTGCAAGGTCACTGTCAGTTATAACCGATATGAGATGCTCCTGGGACATGGTGGTTAAAAAGATGCTTAGCATCCATTCATAGCCCTTAACAGTTTCCTCTGCAATTATGCCACAACCAAATACAACGGTGCTCCGGTGCTGATTCAATCCCACAAAAGGAATAAATGAAAATTTATATTTGTTTGTCTTGTACATACTGTCAAATACAACAACATCACCAAAAGCTTCATAATCCAGACAAGATTGACTATCCTCCCAAAATAGTCACTTCAGATGTCGGTCCTCATCGATCTCGAGTCTAAAGTAAAAATCTAGATCTGTTTCCTCGTGCCCTTAGGTGTCTCAAAACAGTTTCAACATCTCCTTTTACTATTGCTTCAATCTTGTATCTATGACAGTAATTATATAGATTTTTATCAATAAAGCCAACATTCTCATAACCTCCATATTGCTTTTTCATTACATTCATAACATGGTGCTTTTGAACTCCTGCAATTTTCATCTCGATTATTTCTTCTTTCTACACATTGCTAATGACCCGATGAGAATGGAGAAAACATGTCTGATCCAGGACAGCTAACACATGATTATGGTAATCAACAAAGTCTTTCATATACCACTGACATGTGTCCTTGATTAGCTCTATTACCAGTTTGGCCTTACAACCACGAGTGATGTTTCTTGTCTTTCTTATCCTATTGTCTCTCTTTACATGCTTCTATTCTCGATACCCCTGCCTGCTACAGACAATCACTCTCCGTCTGACCTCTTTTGCAACATTTCTTCTTTCAGCATATGATTTTCTTATGCTAAAGCCTTTATCCCAAGCGTACTTATTGTAGAAGTGAATTCCTTCGTCCTCACTGTTGAATGTCCTGCTGACAATTTGTTGGTACTTCAATAGTTCCTCAACCGATATCCCTGTATCCCCTATCAGTGCTTAAACCCTACAAGAAACAACGTAAAATTTTTGGAACACCCTCTACCATCTTGAGTTACTTTACAAATTTAACTCAAATTGTACATAGCAAATTGATCTGTATAAACAACTCTACAATAGCTAATTTAGTGTACAACTAATATGCATGATGTACATACGAAAGAATAGTGCACTGCATTAACAAGAACTAAACTATGTAAATAAGAAAATTCAATATGTGCTGATTCAGACCCTACTGAAGTAAACTTATGGATCCGTGAACTTTGTAAAAACTAAACCAACTGCGTAAATAAGTATAGGACATCTTACCTATGCACTTGTGCATATGTGTCAATTAGTCCTTGCCTCCTATTCGAACACTCGATGGTGCCAGAGCTTTTTCCTCGATTAAGTCACCTTGCAGGCTTACCTATTCAAACCCCAGATGAAGAACATAGTAGGAGATCTCTTTTCGATCCCTAAGGAATTTGTGAACTAAATAAATAACTAATCAACTATGTATATAAGACATCTTACCTATGCATAGGTGTGTACATGTCAATCAAATATTGTCTCCTGTTCAAACCTCGACCATGCCAAAGCTTCTTCCTCGACCGTGTCTTCTCATGGGTTCACCCGTTCAAACTCTAGAAGAACAACATAGGAGGAGATCTTGTTTTAGTCCCTTGTGCAAGGAATTTGTGAATTACATAAATAACTAATCAACTGCATAAATAAGCAAAGGGTAACTTACGAATGCGCTTGTCTAGCCGTCGACTGGCCGATCCCGTCTCCTCTTCAACCCTCAACCATACCGGCGCTTCTCCCTTTGTCTCCCTCTAGTGAACAGGTTCAAACCCTAGAACACGAAAGGAGCAAAGGGAGAGAAGAAAGGAGATGCGAGTGTTTTGTTCAAATAAATCACTAAATCAATGAAGTATCCCTGATTTACTTTTTTCTCTACAACGATACCGACATCTACGGCGATATACTGATCCATGGTTATAGGTTTTCAATTCACATATAATGCCCATGTTTTACTAGTAAATTACTCAACTACCATCATGTTACAATAATTTTATTCCCTACCTTGCCTCTCTCTTGATCAACGGTGTAGGTGCACATTATTTCACCTCCAAGTTCCTCTAAGTACCTCGTAAACACCGTAAAAGGTCTCTATTATTAGGCATGCGGTGTTATTGTGTTTTTAAGCTGACGTTGCCCGATATATACACATGTGCCGTGTCGAGATAAAATGAAAAACACAAAACTACTCCAGTTTAATGTTTTCTCATTGTCACAACTATATACAATACAAAATAACAACTATCATTCACTGCTACAGAACTGGTCAGCAGTGGCCCTCTATGACGGGTCAACACAACTGTTTTGGATAATTTCATCTCCGACGGATAAAAAAGAATCCCGTTTAAGATATAGTTGTGAAGGACGATCTATGACAGATTATCTCTCATATATGATGGGTACATAGTACGGATCATTAGGGATACAATGTAATGGGCCTTCTCTTCGACCCATCAGAGATGACATGCTTGCTCAATAGCAACATTCCTAGGTCCAGCCACCCTCTTGCTTGCTCTAACTCGCTCGCTCTCTTTTTCTTCTCTCCCTCCCCTACTCCATCCTCTTCCTTCGCCAGTACCAATGGAGCTAATTAAGGAAGCGGCGCCTCTCAGCGGAATGGGATGACAATTGGACGGTGGCAACGGTATGAGTCTCGATCGGATGGCAATGGGATAGCTGCGATGGCAGCCAGATCTAGGTACCCCTGACCCTAGCAGCAGTAGATCTAACGCCTCCCTCCGAGCTCCTTCTATTGTTCTCTTTGGACAACTAGTGTCACCCCTTCCCCTTCACCTCCCAAGCGCCACTTCCTGCCCCCTTCAAATCCAGCCTCCTTGAGATCGTCACCACCCAAAAGCTTGCCGCCCTTATCTATAGGGTGCCTAAGTCTGACGCCGCAGGGGATGGGAAGGCTATATTTAAGCTCTATAGACCATGAGGTCATCTCCGCCCTAGCTCACCATCCTCATCAGCGGGCCAAACCTTGCCATCTCTTCTCTATCTCAGTGCCTCCTTCATCATAAGCTCATTCGTCTCGTGGAGCTACCCTTCCTCGACCTTGTTTGGCTCATTTTGATTTGGTAGACCCTAAGCTCAATGTGGCCGGATCCGGTGTTCCCCGAGCTCCCGCCATCTCGAGCTTGGGGGCTGCCAGATATGGCCGCCTTGAGCTTAAGGCATGGCATGACAACGAAGACGATGATGGCGACGTTTTCTCAACTACGATGACAGGACCACAACGACAGCATGCCACCATACAAGCACGATGATGATGCATGGGCATCTATTACGATGGTGTCATGGTGATAGCAGTGATGACGATGATTGCGGCAACATTGAGCTGGACGGTGACAGGCAGCTAGTATGGCGATGGCATTTTTTTCCCTTTTGATATCACCATTTCGACCCGTTATAGATGTGTAACTCAGTAACGGGTGCACCTATCACAAATGCGTCTCAGTCATTGCCAACCAATTGTCTATGAGCCCATGGACACTGATAAACTTTTTCAACCGTCACATGTGTCCTTATCTGTGATAGTGACTAAAATTAAGAGTACATGTATACATGCAAGAAAAAAGGGATAGTGGAGAGAAGTGCGAAGGCTAGGGCACCAAATTTGAGATGGACTGGTGTGGTTCCTCTAGAAGATCTTCCATGTCAAAACCTTGGAAAACCAATTTGGGCCATTCATCACAGATCTAACCGAGTAAACCGGTCAAATCCAAGAGAGATTTTTGGGACAAATTTGTCAGCAGTATGGCATGTGAACAGCCCCTTTGTGTCTGAATCTTTACTATCGCCATAGCTTTCTTTCGGACGTCTGAACTTGGTGCAACACCTACAAACAATACAACAACAGATTAGTCTCCCAGAACAGTATATCCATCGAGATGCCTGACCGGCAACAGGGACAGATTGCAACATGTTGGCTTTGGCTGGCCAGCAAGCCAGTGCCAGATGTGACCGGAGCCGAATTTTGCCTACGTCGCCCGTCTTTTCCATGGATTTTTATTAACCATAGGATTGGTGAACTAATAGACCAGGTTTACCTACCCAGCCGTCCATTAATATTACCACCTTTCGTTTTGTCAAAAGGAGTAGAAGACGAACTATAGAGCCATCTCTCTCCAATAGTGTTCAAGTCTGAAGTCGTCGTAGCTAATAATATGTTTACACACATGCGAGGCAATTCGTAGAATTTTCTTTTAAGATGCATCGTCGATCGATCGAAAAGTTTTATGCTGTCGTTGTGCCGTGTTACGCAATTTAACTAACACGGTAATTACACATGATTTGAAGTTGTACTGGTGAAGTTAATTATTACCAGTTGATTTATGTGGATATATGTGTACAAATAAGACTAGTGGCCTGGCTAGAAGGGAAAATTTTGAGACGACAAAAATCATTGGAAAAACCTGCCTCTTCCATGGAAATTATATATCATGCATGGTAGGCGACAGACAAGCTAGCACAGATATGATAATGCTGAATTTCTAAGCTTCATCTCTGAAGATTAATTAATTGGAAAGTACGATCGACCTTCTAGTTCCCCTCTTAAACAAGAACAAGAAGTATCAGCAAGCGACATACGATAAATTAATTAATTAACAAACTAAGGATGCATGATCGTTTACTTTCGCCACAACACAGACACATATCCGTCGTTGACACAAGAACAGTAACGATTTTAAAGGAGAGAAATGAATAGTGAACTAGGAAATTAAGGAGCCGACGTACGTCTTTTCTTCAGCCAGACACATCGTCTAATTTAATTTATTGTTGATTTGCTTGTTTAATCCGGGAACCAAACCGGCCGGCCTCGCGTTATTTATATTTTGATTTGTGATTTGATTAATCTGGGAACCGGATGCGAGAACAGCAGACACAATTACCTAATACCTAACAAGCTGATCGATCGATCGATCCACTAATATAATGACTAATTAAGCCATATCTATCCATCGCGTCGTGCTGACGATGCAACAGCCACTGCCATTGGAGTATATATATGTCGTTCTCAATTCACGCATGCATGATCCAATACATTTCTCCGTCGCAATTAATTATCGCCGATCGATTCTGTGGTTTGATTTGTTTGGTTCATCTGCTTATTGTTGATTGATGGGTTAATAATATATGGTCGTCGTCAATAATTCGTCACATCTTACACTGTCTCCGTATGTATATGTGGACATGTGGTCTCCCTCAAGGCCACACCCATGATGTACACTATATATGCACACGTCGTCATCTCCGCTTAATTATCAAGCTTCGGCCACACTCCAGCAAGCCGTACAGGGAGAGCAATCGCTATGATGGAGAGAGATATGATGGCAACTTAAATGTCACAAATGCGTGGTGTTTGTTGAAATTGTCTGCTCTTACTCATCGGCTTTCTGAATATATACACTACACAGTTAATTCAGTACAACATAGTATTAGAGCCAGAGTTTGTGATCGAGTTTAAATCATGTCGTCTTTATCAACTTAAAACTTTTAGGTGAAATGACTCATCTAACTTCGGGTGAATTGCAGAGTCAAGTTTAGACGGGGACATTTTATGTTGTGTTTAGAGTTGTCACTTCATCGTTTGAAAAATCACTAATAAAATCGTTGGCTCATTTCATCTTTGACTTTTGTCGGAGAACGTAAAGAGGTGGAGTGCTACGTATAATACCATAAACTTGCACAATGGCGACCTACGTGTTATTAGGTGCACCACATGAGTTCCAAGCTAATAAGCCGCCTCCATAAGATTATTTATAGTGCTACTTTTCTTTTATTGGTTGGTTATGTAGTTACCAAATACTATTTGTTGTTTTCTGTATTTTTTTGAGGCTAGGTATTTTTTGTATTTGGTTAAACTTTTTGAAAAGCTTTCAACATGTACGATATGATATTTTTTAAAAAAATTCTAATGATCTTGTAAATATTTATCTATAAAATCTATTCTTCTGCAGAAAAAATCTATTTTTTAAAAAAGATAAAACGATAATATATATCGATCAAATTAAGTTACATATAAAGAGGACCGCATCAACAACGAAGGTTTTACATGTTACTACATGCACACCCATGTTGGGATGAAAGGCTTAATTAGCGGCAGACATCAGCAGTTCACCAATGATGACTTCTACCAAGAAACGTCAATTTCCCTTTTGAAGAATCAGATCCCATGTTCTGACAATAAAAAAAGCAGAAAAAAAAGTAGCCGCAGCCGTGTAGAAGCAAAATGGATGCATAGGGAGAAATGAGACATATTTAACTATTTATCACTTTTAAATATAATGTTTAACAATTTATCATCTGAATCTATATGTCATAGAAACATAAGAGTCTGGATATTATAGATATATAATAAGTAACAAACTATTAAACGTCATATTTAAAGACATATTCAGATTACTCACAAAATAAACCTTTTCCAAAATTCGATAATACTAAGATTTTGACAATTTGACAATATTATTAAGTTTTGATAGGATTAGCTAAATGTGATATTGTCAAAAATTTTATAGACATTACCAATGTTTAATAGTAAATTAAATGCAACAATATAAATTATTAATTTTATCAAATAATAATATGATTTAAAATAACATTAGTCTTTAAAAATAATAAATAGTTAAATGATCCGGAAAAAGGCAGCCTATATTTTCTGGTGGTGATAGCCACAGCCGGTGATCCCACCCACGGCACGAAACGCCTGCCAAAATGAGCAACCACCTATCAACTTGTCCCTGATATGGTTATCTTGCCAAATCATCTTTATGCCTCTGCTGCTATAAATAAGTAGTAGCAGTAGAAAGTCTCTCTTGTAAAAAAGGGATTTGGATACAACAATCCTTTCGATTGATTTGTGAAAGATTGCAACAGAATTGAGTTCTTGTCTCTTCTCTAGATCTCTCCTTTTCTTTCTCCCAGTAGGTATGCTGTGTTTATCTGATTTGGATTTCTTAAATATGGTGATAAGTACAGAGTAGACAAAGATTTCAAGCAAACCAAGTGCTACAAGAGGATTAGTTCTTGCAGGAAAGGAATGTACTAGAAGGAAGGGAAGCGTGGCTATCTTGCTTCTGCCGCTTGTCCTCCCAGCTCCCAACCGAGATAAATCTTGCCAAGAAAATATTTATATCGGAGTAGTTGCGGAGCAAAAACCAAATCTTTCTCCTCTGTGCTCTCGATTCGACAGCGGCTGCGTCGCAATGGGAGAGCCAAAGGTGGCAACTTGAGCGAGTTTGGCGGGAATGGATGTGGAGGGCGGCCGCGGGGCAGCGGCGGCGCGGAGGAAGGTGAGGCGCCATTTTTGTTGGATTCGTGTCGGGAAGATTTTTTGTTTGATGGTGTTTGGTTTGCAGGGGTGGTGGCGGGAGGAGGCGGTGCTGGCGTACCAGAGCCTCGGGGTGGTGTACGGCGAGGTGGCGGCGGCACCGCTGTACGTGTACAGGAGCGCGTTCGCCGGCGGCGACATCGAGCACTCGGCGGGGAACGAGGAGATCTACGGCGTCCTCTCGCTCGTGTTCTGGACGCTCACCCTGGTCCCGCTCGCCAAGTACGTGCTCGTCGTGCTCCGCGCCGACGACGGCGGCGAGGGCGGCACGTTCGCGCTCTACTCCCTCATCTGCCGCCGCGTCCGCGCGGGCCTCCTCCTCCCCTGCGCCGGCGGCGGCGAGGAGCTCGCGGGGCAGTGCGACGGCGCGGGCGCGGCGCCGCCGCCCGTGTCGGCCGTGCGCGCCGCGCTGGAGAGGCACCGGGTCCTGCAGAGGCTGCTGCTGCTGCTCGCTCTGCTCGGGACGTGCATGGTCATCGGCGACGGCGTGCTCACCCCTGCTGTCTCCGGTGGAGTTCTGGATTTCGATTTTTAATTTTTGATGAATTTTGGCTATACAATTGCGTTGATTGGTATAATCTGATGTCCTATATTACTCTCTTCTGCAGTGTTCTCAGCAGTTTCCGGGCTGGAGTTGTCCATGGACAAGGACCAACACAAATGTAGGTCATTTGCTTCTTCAACTTTCATATGAATATCACGCAATGGCAATGTGTATATGTCCCAATTGTTGAGTCTGATTGAATTGAAACTAGCTACTGCAAGATTTGTTCCTTTTTCTCTGAATACCTAATTGATGATTAGTGTTTCTGTTGTGACATGCTGATTGTTGCAGATATATTGCTTCCAATAACATGCGTGATACTGGTGTGCTTATTCGCCTTGCAACACTACGGCACACACAGGGTTGGGTATCTTTTCGCGCCTATTGTTTGCTTATGGCTTCTCTGCATCAGCATCATAGGGGTGTACAACATCATCCATTGGAACCCCCATGTGTATCAAGCCCTTTCACCGTACTACATGTATAAATTTCTCCGGAAGACTCAAACAGGAGGTTGGATGTCGCTGGGTGGAATCCTTTTATGCGTAACCGGTAAGGAAACAAATTAGGATGTTTTGCATCATTCAGTTCCACCGTTTTGCATAAACGATGATATGCTGGATCTTGTGACAATTTTGATATTTTTAGGCTCTGAAGCTATGTATGCGGACCTTGGACATTTCACACAGAACTCAATAAAGGTATGATATGATCATTTTATAACATTGACCAGACCATAACATGATCATGTTACATAATTTTTTGACACTTGCCCTGTCATCCCTTTGCACTTAATTAAGTTACCTGTAAATTATGTGAATTATGTGCCACTAAGAGTGGAAAACTGCATTACAGTTCTAACGGGTAGCAGGAATCGAACACACATCGTTAGACTAAAATAGAAAAACACATCAATTCAAATTTCCTTACATATTGCATCAAAGGTAAAGTTGAAAAATGGATTTAAAACAGTTTCGTAAGAAATTCATTTAGAGAAAGCTTTTTTTTGCGAAAATCACACCGTTTAGCAGCTCGTGAAGTGTGTTGCGTTAATCCATTCATCCATTCCTTCAAAAATAACTTTGAAGAGCTTTGGAGTCTATATATAAATTAGATAGGTAGTACAAGGAAAATAACAAACATTTTTGTTTTGACTTGGGATAGACAAAGCAGGTGAATTTAAAGTGAGAAAAGTAATTTGAATATTGAACTACATATGGTGAATATTTATATGATGAACATGTATAAAATGATTAAATAATGTGTAGTTGTGTTCACTATAAAGTATAAATTACCTATCTTTCTTTTTATAAAAAAACTTGCAAACAACATTTAAATTTGTACATGCATGGATTCACAGAAGATCCTCTAGAGTGGAGGGTGGGTGTAGAACACACCATCACCATCAAGGCATCAACTACTCCTTTATAAAAAGTAAATAAAAATCCTGACCACCCCTTTTATTCTGCTACTGCCAACAGATGGCTTTCACACTGTTGGTTTACCCAGCGCTCGTGCTGGCCTATATGGGTCAAGCTGCTTACATTTCACGCCATCACAATTTTGAGGATGGCAGTCATATTGGATTCTACGTATCAGTGCCAGGTACTCTTTCTATTTGCCTACTTAATCCTCATGGACTAAAGTTTAGTTGGCATAGTCAAATTCTCTTTTGGTATTACTTATGCAATAATCTCTTTCTAGAAAAAATCAGATGGCCTGTTCTGGGGATTGCAATACTTACATCCGTAGTTGGCAGCCAAGCAATTATCACTGGGACTTTCTCAATTATCAAGCAGTGTTCTTCCTTAAACTGCTTCCCTAGGGTGAAGATTGTGCATACATCCTCTACAGTGCATGGTCAGATATACATACCAGAGATCAATTGGATCTTGATGATACTATGCCTTGCTGTAACTATAGGCTTCAGAGATACAAAGCACTTGACAAACGCACAAGGTAAAAAGTCCACTTGTATAAGCATACAATTTTGTTATCTTGAAATAAAATAGGATACTTTCTTTTTACCATGATATGCTTTCCCTGTGTGTTCGTATGTAATTTGACACGTTTAACTGTTTTCTTCTTGGTTCAGGGCTTGCAGTTATAACTGTTATGCTCGTCACGACATGTTTGATGTCACTGGTTATTCTTCTTTGCTGGAACAAGAGCATTTTCTATGCTCTCAGCTTCCTTCTTTTCTTTGGTGCAATCGAAGTAATCTACTTTGCGGCTTCACTTGTGAAGTTTCACGAAGGGGCTTGGGTACCTGTCACTCTTTCCTTCATTTTCATGATGATGATGTGTGTGTGGCACTATGGAACTAAAAAGAAGTATGAGTTTGATGTGCAAAATAAGGTCTCGATAAGTTGGCTCTTGAATATTGGCCCTTCCTTGGGAATTGTTCGTGTAAGAGGAATTGGTCTGATACACACAGAGCTTATGTCAGGGATTCCGGCCATTTTCTCCCACTTTGTGACCAACCTGCCTGCGTTTCATCAGGTATATATCTTAATTATTGTAATTATCTCATTGTTATAATGTCAAAGCTATATTATTTTTATTTCCACCAAACAAATATTGCATAACAATCTTAGTGAACCAGTACATGCGTCTACCGGAATCCAATTTCCTACAATAATCAAAGAATATTTTTTTCTACAGGTTCTGGTCTTTCTATGCATTAAATCAGTATCCGTACCACATGTTCAGCCTGAGGAGCGGTTTTTGGTCGGCCGCATTGGCCCAAAGAAGTATAGGATATACAGAGTGATTGTCCGGTATGGGTACCGTGATGTACAGAAGGATGACGTAGAGTTTGAGAAGGATCTACTCAGCAGTATTGCAGAGTTCATCCGCTGTGCGGATTCTAACCAAAACGGTTTTATGGACGGCGCAAGCCATTCATGTGAGGGGCTATCTTTCAGCAGTAAAGGCCTTCCACTTGAGGAGGAAGGTAAGTTTGATGGATCAGATTCAACAGGATCATCTGCTCATGAGATTAATCCAAACACGACGGCACCAAAGCCAAAGAGGGTGAGGTTTGCCCTTCCAAAGGACGCAAAGATAGATTGGGAAGTGTGCGACGAGCTGCAAGAGCTGATGCAGGCAAGGGAGGCAGGGATGTCCTTCATAACGGGCCGCTCCCATATGAAGGCGAAAAGCGGGTCTGGTCTGATAAAGCAGATTGTGATAAACTTTGGCTACGAATTCTTGAGAAGGAACAGCCGAGGCCCTGCGTTTGCAGCCAACTTACCTCATGTTTCAACTGTAGAGGTAGGAATGATCTGCCTAGTATGATATGGTCCATCATCACGTTTGGTTGTAGAAATGTAGAAATAGCCCATGTTCATATATCTTTATGTATATATATATCCTGACAAAAGATGTAGATGATCGATGAATCAGGATACATTGGCCAACAAGTGAAGAGAACACTGCACAGAAGAAGTGTGCATAGGTTTCTAAGCAGTCTTGTGTTGAGCTTATCTTTCTATCGGCCTGTCGATCAGTTGCTATCGCAATCGCTGTGTATATATTGGTGATAGAGCTGTAGGAGGGACAAGAAATGTAGTAGCAATTTTGTGCATGAGTTGGATCTTTATTGACTCTAGTCCATTGTGTTCATCACACTGTATCAGAATCTGAATAAGTTTGTGTGCTGAAATTGTTTGTTGAGCATTCTGAGAAGATGTGGGAAGTTATCGCTTGCCGCCATGAAAAAGATTTACCGAACTGAAAGTAATGCATGATAAAGTTCGAGAATATTTAGACACTGGAACTAGACTCATCTTCGCAATGGCTGAACTGGAGGTAATTAATTTCTATCCCGCTAGTGTTTAAGAGAAAGGGGGAAAAGGAATCATTTGTTTCTACCAAACATTCCCGTTATTGCTTTCCCAAAGTTATTGTGTTCTATTTAAGAATAAAACTAGTACTACCTAACAAAATTTATTAATGGATAAAGTTGATTCTCTCTTCTTCTCTTTGACCTTTATGCCACAGAGCATAACCAAAATTGCCGTTTTATTTTTTTTTAAACTAGTACTACATCCTAGTATTAAACATTATGGCTTAACCTTTCGAGATGTAATTTTGTCCATATTTTTTATTAAAATAAATATATAAAATTATAAAAATAATTTTCAAGACAAACCTACACATAAATATTTATATTTTAATCTAAGTATTTCAAAGTTTTCTTATAGCTAAAGTTTCTACAGTTTGAACGGAGAAAGTAAAACAAATATATATTTTTTTTATCAGAGAAAGTAAGTATTTTCATTTTCGGCACAAATGTCCAAAATACAATAGCACTCATGGGATAATACCGTTATCGGATTTGCTAAATGGCAACAAAAAAAAGAGGTGAAATCTTATAGATTCTGGTACGTCGGATATGTGCCAAGATTTGTGCTAGCTCCTTTTTCTACAGCTCTGTCAAGCTTCTCCTCTGCTCAGGCACCGGCGATACCCTAATTCCCGTAGATGACTTACATATTAGGGTTTAGGGTTGGGATTAGGTAAAAGGAGAGTTAGGGGAGGGGAAAGAGAGGATTTCCTCTAGCTTAAGAGGGAAGGCCATGGGTAACAGTCACTAACTGTGGAGATTATGGGTACCGGATACCCTCACGGATAGCTTATCCGACTTACTATAGGGGATAAGTTATGCTTTATGATTATGTAAACCGGCTATGACTTGGGTATTACGTTACCATTGAGATAAGGTAACAGCCCATAGTTTATAGTTGGTTAGATTAAGGAGTCCGACTTAGAATAGAATAGGTCTCCGACTTGTAAACCCACCCTCCGAGACTATATAAGGAGGGTAGGGCGTCCCTTGAGGGGCACACACAGAAAAATACACGGACAAATAGAAGACTTGCGAGAGCTCCTATTGAAAGAGATCAAGAGATCAATAAACACTCGGCGGATCAAATCCCCGAAACAGGAGTAGGGTATTACCTCTCGTCAGAGAGGGCCTGAACCTGTCTAAACCCTTGTCCCGACTAACCCATTGTGTTTGGCGCTTGACTGCTACCCCCAGATTGATATTGCCGAAACTAAGTTTCGACAGTTGGCGCGCCAGATAGGGGCTCCGCGTCAAGTTCTTCTTCGATATCTCGCCAACGAGCGCAATGGGATCTCCATCAAGCTTCGCCGACTTCGTCTTCGCCCCTGGGCAGGCACTTCGCTTCGGCGGACTCGACTTCGTCACCGACAAATTCGGTAAGCTCTCTCTTCTCGACTCGGGTTCAAACCAGTCGAGGAGGGAAAGTTCCTTGGCGCCGCTCGGATTACCGGACGACGCTAAAATCTATCATAATCTCTTGTCTTTTGAGTTGGATCTGATCCACTCGGGAGAACCTTCTGAATCCTCTGAGTCATCATCGCCTTCATGCTGTCCCTCGGCCTCACGAGAGGTCGCGGTCATACTCGAACGACTCGGGTCGTACTCATCCACGGATATCGACGAACATATGAGCTCCACCGACTTCGACGACCTCTACGACATCTCCACGGATGAAATCAACAGCTACGACGCAGATAAAGACTACTACGATCCGGACCTTCTCAACGTTCTCATGGCCGAAGTAACTGAGACCGACTCGGCCGTGGCCCGGAAGATCGCGGAGGAGGAATGGGCTAAGCTTGAGCAAGAGCGCAAGCATGTGGAGGAGGAACGAGCCAAGCTGGAGCAAGAGCGCAAGCGTGCGGAGGAGGAGGAGCTCAGGAAGAAGCAAGAAGCCGACAAAAAGAAACGAGACCTGAGGGCGACTGGGCGCTCAGCCCGCGAGGCCATAATGCAGACGCGAGTCGACAACGCCAATATCTTCCAGACGCCTCAACAAAACGCCGTTGCTGCCCTCACCCTCATCGACACCGTCATAGAAGCGGCGCCAGCTGCGGTGACACCGCTCCTGGACAAGATCAAGACCATTGTCGCAGCTACGGCTAACGGCCATCCTTCCAGCTCCGCGCGAAGGCCGACCGAGTCCGTTGCTGAAACACCGGACAGAAGCCGACTGCCGCCGCTGCGGTCCAAGGACTACAAGAGACCCGAGCAAAGCAAGACACCAGTCAGATCTAAAGACCCTCGCCATAAGGCGGTATGGAGGCCACGAGTTTATACGGCTGACTCTCACGAGAGAGAACACAGCCGACAACCCGTCCACGACCGGAATCGTCGCTACGACTCCAACCACCAAAGCAGCCCGCGAAGGCCCCCGCCGAGTGATCTGCGGGAGGTACTCAACCGACGCTACCGGGAACGTGAACGGCGCTCTTCTGAAGACAGAAGAAAATCACCCGACGACTACGATGATGGAGTGCCCGCTTTCACCAGGAACCTGCGTCGAGTGGACTGCCGAGTGGTTTTAAACCTACCGGGATTGATAAGTATGACGGTAAGACCGACCCCGAGTCCTGGCTAACTGTGTACACCCTCGCCATCCGCGCAGCAGGAGGAGACAGCAAGGCTATGGCCAACTACCTGCCCGTCGCTCTCGCCGACTCAGCCAGGAACTGGCTCACGAGTTTGCCAAGAGGCTCGATCGACTCGTGGAGTGAGCTTCGGGACCACTTCATCGCCAACTTCCAGGGTACTTTCGAAAGACCTGGGACCCATTTTGACCTTTACAACGTCATTCGGAAGCCGGACGAATCGTTGAAGGACTACATTCGACGCTTTTCGGAGAAACGGAACAAGATTCCCAACATCACCGATGACGTCATTATTGCTGCATTCCAGAAAGGCGTTCGTGACGAGCTGCTTATCGGCAAGTTTGGGCGCAAGCCACCGAAGACGGTCAAGCAAATGTTCGAGACGGCAAACTCCTACGCCAAATCTGACGACGCAATCAAGGCCTCGCGACAAGACCGACACGACAAGAGGGACGACAAGCCATCCGGAAGCAGCTGGCGTCCTAAGAAGGACAACGGCAACAACAACGGGGGCCAAAAGGATCGCAAGCGCAAGCCCAAGGATCTGGTCGCCACGACATCAAACTACCAGCAACAACGTCCCCGAGTCGCCGCCTACGACAAAATCATGAACGCTCAGTGCACGCACCATCCAAACCACAAGCATGCGGCAAAGGATTGCTTCATCTACAAACAGTTCGCTGAGCAATATGCGGCACAACTACGACAAAAGCCGGCTGACGAAGCCGGCCCATTGGGCACCAAGAGGAGCGACCCGGTTAGCAACACAGAGCCCTTCCAAGACCCCGTAGGCGAGCTAAATCACATCTTCGGGGGACCGCAGGCGTACGAGTCCAAGAGGAAGCAAAAGCTGACTGATCGCGAAGTCAACACTGCGCAACCTGAAGTCCCGCATTATCTACGATGGTCGGAGGTGGCTATCACGTTTAACCGCTCGGATCACCCTGACCGAGTGGTTCATCCGGGGCGGTATCCCCTGGTACTAGACCCGGTGGTTTGCAACATCAAACTCAAGCGCGTCCTCATCGATGGCGGTAGTACTCTCAACATCCTATTTGCCAAGACGCTGGACGAAATGCAGATTCCAAGATCCGAGTTGAAGCCGAGTTCAGCTCCCTTTCATGGAGTCATCCCGGGGCTGTCATCCACGCCACTCGGGTGCATTACTCTTCCAGTCACCTTCGGGGTTCGGGAGAACTTCCGGACGGAGAACATCACTTTTGAGGTCGCCGACTTCGAAGCAGCCTACCACGCGATCATCGGAAGACCGGCGCTCGCTAAGTTCATGGCAGTACCACATTATACCTACCTCATCATGAAAATGCCCGGGCCCAATGGAGTCATCACCCTGCGCAGCGACGTCAAACAAGCCTTCACTTGCGACAAAGAAAGCTGCGACATGGCCTAGTCTCACGAGAGACTACGCGGCCAATTAGAGGTCCGACTCGCTACATCGACATCTGGAGAAGGTGAAGTCCCTACCAAGAAGATCGCCAAGTCGGGAGACGGCGACGCCAAAACTAAGAAAGTCCCCCTTGATCCATCTGATTCTTCTAAAACTGCTGTAATAGGCGCAGAGCTAGATCCTAAATAGGAAAGCGCGCTCGTCACCTTTCTTCAGAATAATAAAGATATTTTTGCTTGGAAACCGTCTGACATGCCGGGTATTCCTAGGGAGGTGATCGAGCACTCTTTAAACGTCAAAGATGACGCTAAACCTATAAAACAACGATTGCGCCGTTTCGCTCAAGACCGAAAGGATGCCATCAAGGAGGAACTCGCCAAACTCTTAGCTGCCGGGTTCATCAAAGAGGTTTACCATCCCGACTGGCTAGCTAACCCAGTTCTTGTCCGGAAGAAGACAGGGCAATGGCGCATGTGTGTGGACTACACCAATATCAACAAAGCTTGCCCCAAAGATCCTTTTGGACTACCTCGAATAGACCAAGTCGTCGACTCAACAGCCGGCTGTGAGCTTCTGAGCTTTTTGGATTGTTACTCGGGTTATCACCAGATCAGTTTGAAGGAATCCGACTGCCTGAAGACGTCTTTCATCACCCCGTTTGGAGCTTATTGCTACATCACGATGCCTTTTGGCCTGAAGAACGCCGGGGCCACGTATCAGCGCATGATCCAGAGGTGCCTTCAGACCCAGATCGGGAAAAATGTGGAAGCCAATGTCGACGATGTCGTCATCAAGACCAAGTAGAAGGAAGACTTGATTGCCGACTTAGAAGAAACCTTTGCGAACATTCGGGCCTTCAGAATGAAGTTGAACCCGGAGAAGTGTACCTTCGGTGTGCCATCAGCGAAGCTGCTCGGTTTCATGATATCACATCGTGGCATTGAGGCAAATCCAGAGAAGATCAACGCTATCGGGAGCATGAAGCCCCCGAGTACCCAGAAAGACGTCCAGAAGCTCACCGGTTGTATGGCAGCATTGAGCCGTTTTGTCTCCAGACTCGGCAAACGAGGTATGCCTTTTTTCAGGTTACTAAAGAAGACCGATGATTTCCAATGGACCACTGAGGCCCAGAAAGCTTTCGAAGACTTCAAGGAGTTCCTCATGACACCACCCGTGTTGGCGTCACCGCACCCTCAAGAACCCCTGTTGCTCTACGTCTCCGCAACTCACCAGGTGATCAGCACGGTATTGGCCGTCGAGCGCGAGGAAGAAGGCCGCACCCAAAAGGTTCAACGGCCAATCTACTTCGTCAACGAGGTGTTGGCAGGAGCCAAAACCCGCTATCCACAGGTGCAAAAATTGTTATATGGAGTTTTAATCACTGCTAGGAAGCTAGCCCATTATTTTCAGAGCCACCCAGTCACCGTCGTCACGTCCTTTCCACTCGGCGATGTCATCCACAATCGGGGGGTTACTGGACGCATCGCGAAGTGGGCACTGGAGTTGATGCCGCTGGACATATCTTTCAAGGCGAGGACGTCTATAAAGTCTCAAGTCCTGGCGGATTTTGTAGCCGAGTGGACCGAACAACAAGAAGATGTACCTAGAGAAGATTTGCAGTACTGGACCAAAAGAGTCACCGGCTTGGGAGCGGGAGTTGTGCTGATTTCCCCGACTGGGGAGAGGCTACGGTATGTCCTTCACATCCACTTTCCCGCCTCACACAACGTCGCCGAGTATGAAGCCCTCCTTCACGGCCTACGACTTGCTGTTTCACTCGGGATACGACGGATGATCGTGCGAGGAGATTCCCAGTTGGTGGTTAACCAGGTGATGAAGGACTGGTCCTGTTTGAACGAGACCATGGAGGCCTACCGACAAGAAGTTCGCAAGCTTGAAGACAAGTTTGACGGATTGGAGTTATCCCATGTCTTGAGACATAATAACGAAGCGGCAGATCAGTTGGCACAACTTGGGTCCAAGCGCGAAGCAGCCCCGACTGACGTTTTCGTGGAACATCTCTATGAGCCAACTGTTGCCAAAGCATTAATCTCCGATGAAGGAGTTACCAGCCAAGTCGCCATGCTTGACACTGATTGGAGGACACCGTTCATCAAGTTTTTAACTCAGCAAGAGCTGTCGGATGACCGGGATGATGCGGAACGAGTTCGACGTCGCAGTCAAGGCTATGTCATGGTTGATTCAGAGCTATACAAGAGAAGCCCCTCTGGAGTTTTGATGAGATGCGTCACCCCAGAGGAAGGACGACAATTATTGCACGATATTCACTCGGGAATCTGCGGCAGTCATGCCGCGGCGCGCACTCTGGTGGGTAAGGCTTACAGACAAGGATTCTTTTGGCTCACGGCGGTCACCGATGCAGATAAGGTAGTTCGCACGTGTGAAGGTTGTCAATTTTTCGCTCGGCAGAGCCACGTTCCAGCTCAAGATCTCCAAACAATCCCCTTATCATGGCCTTTCGCCGTGTGGGGCTTGGACATGGTGGGTCCGTTCAAGAAGGCGCCAGGTGGATTCACACATCTGTTCGTTGCGGTTGATAAGTTTTCCAAGTGGATCGAGGCTAAGCCGGTTGCTACGATAACTGCGGACAAGGCACGAGATTTTATTCTAAACATCGTGCATCGGTTTGGTGTCCCGAACAGAATTATAACTGACAATGGGACTCAATTCACTGGAGGCGTTTTTAAGGAGTTCTGTGAAGATTTCGATATTAAGATTTGCTATGCATCGGTGGCACACCCCAAGAGTAACGGACAAGTTGAACGAGCTAATGGTATGGTTCTTCAAGGTGTCAAAGCCCGAGTGTTCGATAGACTACGACCGTACGCCGGAAGATGGGTTCAAGACTTCAGTCGGGACTTCACTTGAAGACTTCAGTCGGGAGATTTCCTCCTCTTCGGCTGATTGATCTAGAGAAGATGAATAATGAAAGAAGAAGAAATATGATGAAGACAAGAATCTGGCGATTATTGCAAGGTTTTACCCGTCTTGGGAGCCGAATCCTCGGATGGTGCTACTTGACTGCACGGGCCCCGTGGATTTTCGTCTGGCTGGTTTCCAGTCGGAGCATCTTGACTGGCAGTCGGGGGCTGTTCTTCTTCGACCGACTGGTTTCCAGCTGGGAAAACTTGGCTGGCAGTCGGGGGCTCGGCCTCAGGAGCATTTTTGCCTAAAGATTCTGCCCCAGAAGCGTCTTCACTTGGGACAGGGTTTTGAGCTTTTGGTTCTGCAGGCTTTGGCTTTTCTAATGCTGCAGATGGATTGATGGCTTCAGCCCGCCCGGTGGGATCAATATCTTGAGGTTTCCTGCAAAAAGGAAGATAAAGACAATTGAGTAAGAGGCGAAAAAGATTTTTAACCAAAGGCTGATTCTGGTTATGTGAGATACCTATTGGACCTCCTGATTTTAGGAGTGGACCTGGCTGTTGGTTTCGGAGGATTTATGCTAGATTGTGGAATCTGGACTTCTTCATCGTCCGAGTCATCAACGACCAATCTCCTTTTACTCGCCCGCCTGTTGATATCTTCGTTGGTAGCGGCTCTTTTTTCTTGAGGCTCAACCTTGATTTTGGGGCCGCCGGTTGGTTTTTTGGCAGCAGGCCGAGTTGGTATATCGTCATGGTACACCTTGTATGGCTTGGAGATAATAAGAGCGTTTGCCTGCAAGTAGAGTTTTTGAGATATATTGAAGGATGTGTGCAAGATTGAAAGAGTTTTGAAGACCCGAGTCGATTTACCGGAGGAGGAGGTCGGAACAGGTTGAACGGAGGAACCGGCATCTTGTGGCTGCGATCTACTGTGATTCCAGAGGAGAAAATCTTGTACATGCGAGTGCACAAGGCCTGGTAACTCAGAGCATCGCGGTCCTCCCGATTGGGGTCGCTTTCACCCTCATACTCGAACGCTGGCTTAGATCTTTCCTTGATGGGAGCCAGTCGGTTCTTGATGAAGTGCCGGGTGATTTGTTCTCCTTGGAGGCCTTTTTTTTTCATTTCAAGAATATTAGCCAGGAGGTTATTTGCTTCTACCCAATCTTGGTTTTCCGGCAATGTGCTCCAGTTAGCTCTCTGGATCGGTGGAAGGCCAACGAAGTCGGGCAAACTGGGATTGGGGTTCGAGATGTAGAACCAGTTTGCGTGCCAGCCCTTGTTGGAAGATTTCAAGGGGAGTGAGAAGTAGTCTCTGCGGAGAGTCCCACGGAGTTGAAAGTCAGCACCGCCGACGACGCAGGGGTCATCCTTGTTTGGGTGTGGTTTGACATAAAACATACGGCGAAATAGATTGAAATGGGGGAGGATGCCTAAAAATGCTTCGCACACGTGAATAAATATTGCAATGTGGAGGATAGAATTGGGATTCAAGTGGTAAATTTGGAGGCCGTAGTATTCGAGGATACCGCAGAAGAAGTCGGAAGTGGGAAGACCAAATCCGCAATAGAAGAAAGAGGTGAAGACCACAATCTCACCGGTGTTTGGAGTAGGGAACTCCTCGCCAGCCGATGATTTCCTTGGGTGGGAGAACTCCGTTCTTCACCATTTCCCGCAAGGTCGACTCCTTCACGTCTGAGGTCGCCCACTGGTCGAAAGGGATTTCTCTCTCTTCCGCCATGGACGCGAGTTAGGTGGAGGTGGGTCTTATGCAAGAGATGGGGATTTTTTGAGGGGATGCTGGTGGCTAGATGCGGATGATGGATTGCAGTGGAATGTGAGTTCTTGAATGGATGATTTTGCGTAAGCACGAGATTTTGAAATTCCTTGGAGCAGTTGATGAACAGGAGCGCGAAAAGGGGAAAAATTTCGGGAAGAAGAAGCGGCAGCGACGACGCTGGCGCTTTGAGAAAGATTTTAGGGTTTTTGCTAGGTTTTCTCGTATTTGGGCCGAGCCCGTGAGAAACTTACGGCCCATCTTATGAGTACGGCTTGACATAAGTCTATGAGGACTTAAGCAAATTTGCTCTAGCAATATGCGTATGTCTCATTGCTCGATGACTTTAAAATCCTTCCATACAGCAGTTACACAACTTGTTGAAGGTTGGTACGATGCAACTTGGAAGGTGACAAACAGTAAAGTTTTTTATAACTGTCCTGGTAACTTTTTTATAGGTTGCAGGAGCTGTTTGGTTTTTACAAAGCATTTGATTTTTTATTTTATCAATGCTGATTTGCCACCTTGGTGTGCTCTTTTTATCAAAACCAATATTATGGCAAGAGCTATTTAATATTTTGGTCATGTTTTTCAGATGACTGATAAATTTATTCATTCATATTTTATATTCATGAGAATGGATTGAGTTGTATGTTCCGGGATGACTCGGGCATAGTGACTCGGATAAGCATGAGCTTGCCGAGTGCTCGGATTTTTTACCCCTGAGGGTCAGCTAAGTATTTTGTTCTGAGATGATTCAGGTGAATTGACTCGGATCAGCATGAGCTTACCGAGTGCTTGGATTCATTATACATTATGCCTTGATTATAAGGTTATGTGTTATATAATCTTTTATGATTGCTTTTGGCTTAGGCTAGGCATTTATTTAACTCGGGAGAGTATGATTAATATAGTTCTTGACTATATGCTTAGTTTATTTAACTAAACACATAGTCGGAGGCTACACCTAATTAGGTGCATCAGTCGATGCACCTAAATTTTTTATGTTTGAAATTTTTGAAATGTTTTCAGCCCTTCACAGCCTTTCTATTGGATGAAAAAGCACTCGGGAGACTCAGGCAGAGATGATGGAGGCACTCGGTGATAGAAGCACTCGGCTAAGAAGTCATTCGGCCGCGTGTTATTCAAGTTTGAGGCCAAGTTATCTCATCGACTGCGAAGGTCTTGGGGGCTACTGTGGAGATTATGGGTACCGGATACCCTCACGGATAGCTTATCCGACTTACTATAGGGGATAGGTTATGCTTTATGATTATGTAAACCGGCTATGACTTGGGTATTACGTTACCATTGAGATAAGGTAACAGCCCATAGTTTATAGTTGGTTAGATTAAGGAGTCTGACTTAGAATAGAATAGGTCTCCGACTTGTAAACCCACCCTCCGAGACTATATAAGGAGGGTAGGGCGTCCCTTGAGGGGCGCACAGAAAAATACACGGACAAATAGAAGACTTGCGAGAGCTCCTATTGAAAGAGATCAAGAGATCAATAAACACTCGGCGGATCAAATCCCCGAAACAGGAGTAGGGTATTACCTCTCGTCAGAGAGGGCCTGAACCTGTCTAAACCCTTGTCCCGACTAACCCATTGTGTTTGGCGCTTGACTGCTACCCCCAGATTGATATTGTCGAAACCAAGTCAGACTGTCAATAGGCAGAATCAGCAGCGGGGCGTTAGATGCAGAGTGGTTAGGAGACAGGAAGATGGTGGCGTCTCCAACGACGATGAGAGAGAACACGACGGGACAAGGACACCTTACGATCCAACTTGGGAGAAGAGAGGAGAGGGAGGAGCTGACAGGGCCTCGATGACAAGGCATGGGGGTGGCGCACTGGGCAGAGGAGGCCATGACACGGGTTGAGGAAGAGGCATGCGGCTCAGCCGAGCGTTGCAACTCACAAGGGGAATGAGGGGAGGAGAGAAAAAAAAGTAGAGGTGGTACTGTAGCTATACGTAATCTTTGGTATGATGTGGACCATCTAAAAGTGATTGAGACGAGGGAGTTTTCTTAAAAATGTTACCTGGACATTTCCTACATTTATTAACTTCTACTTCCTCCATTTCATATTATAAGTCATTTGATTTTTTTTTCTAAGTCAAAGAAATTAGCAACATCTACGACACCAAATTAGTTTTATTAAATTTAACATCAAATATGTCAGTGTCAAGTATAAGGCATACCTCTTATACACAGGTTAACGAAATACGGTAAAACTATATGCCCGATAGTATATGAGAAGATATTCTTTAATTAATGAAATACGGTCAAAAGAGAAGGAAACGGTCAAAAGAGAAGGAAATTATTTTCCCCGAATAGAAGGTGTCAGAGTCCTAGCCGGGAAAGATAAGGTCTCCTTAGACTCATATTCTACTCTGCCTTTCCGAGTTCTACTTGGAGAAGAAGAAAATCTCTACTATTTAAAGGAGGTCTCTATGTTCAGATCGAGGCATCAAGTTACAAGCCATAGTCAAACCCACGCCCAGAAGCAATCCGGAGGAAGTCAACGCCGTATTCACCGAATAGATCTCGTCGGGCGTTCTCGGTGGTCTCTACTCGGCGGATTCATCTAGTTTTTCTACTTTCCCGTTCTACTCTGAGCGACAGTCCAATCTATAATCCATATAAACTAGAGTAGGGCTATTACTCATCTCGGGGGCCCGAATCAGTATAAATCTTTGTCCCCTCTCTGCTTGATCGATTCTCGCGAATACCCTGGTTCCAACGATCCCCATACTCTACAAATACTGTGGTCGATGTATAGCCCGTCGACAGTGGCACGTCAGGTAGGGGGCTTGGTGCTTCAAGGTTACGACGAGATGAGTTTAAGAGCAGGATTCTTTGATGAGGGCTTCTATGACCAACCTGGCCTAGGAGATCCAACCTAACCAGCCTTCACCATGGTCCAAGTTGGCTCCATCGTCTTCCCAATCTTTGTTGCCGTACCGATCTCGCCCTCCTTAGCTCATGCCAAGAGCGAGGCCATGACAACGGCACAAGCATCTCTTTCAACGGCCACCTCTCCGGTTCATTCTAAGAATGAGGCATTGGAATCTCGATTCGTCGACAGAAGGCCTAAAGCAGCCCAATCTTTGGCTTCGGCCGGCAAGCGTGTGCTGACAAGGAAGTCTGCAACAAAGATAGTGCATGGTGTTTGATCCACAAGATTTCTAGTCATCCGTTGGCTGGATACCGTGTCATAATCCAAGTGAAAGCTGAACTCGACGCTTGCGAGGAGCGAGGGATTCAGCGTGTTTGTCCATATAAGGCGTGGTGCCCAATCCACAAGACCAAGAACCACCCCCTGACTAGCTACAAAACATTCTTGAAGCTTGCGGAACTAATTTCCTGACTTCCAGGTTGCCCGATCCACACTCGTAGAGATTGATCTCATACGACGTTTGTGGATGACAGCCTTTCAGATCGCATGGTGGGCTTCATCGGAATCAATCTCGACAAACCATCTGTTCTTCATATCCTGGATGATGTGGAATCCTCTGATTCAAGCTTTCCGCGTGATGTAAACATGGTCGATATCGAGGTCGAGGACAGAGGTGTGGATGACCTGACACCACGGGGTTCTACAGAGGAGGGGGAGTTCGTTCGACCTCGAGACACTGCCCCTTCTCAATCAGAATCTGTCCGTACTTTTGCCGAGCACTTTATCGTCGTCAATAACTTGCTTCGACAACCTCCTTTCGATCTAGCAACCCACCCGAAAGCGGACGCGTGGTTAAAACGAATGGAGTCCACTATCACCAATCTCAACTCTGCTTTTGCTGCGGCGGCCGGTCCACCACCTCCAGATGTTCCCCGTCAGGTTGACGAGGTTGCCGAGAACATGGGCATGGCCAACGCCCCTCGAAACAGTGAACCTTGCATCCCTGAGAATGTCTCGCCACAACGACGAACTCAATAGGCACCTCCCCAACAAGATGCTCGCGATCTTCGTGAACAACTAAACGGCCGAAGATGACAACAAAAGGATCGGCGTGATGATGGACGCCGACAACCCCAAGATCATCAGCATAGAGGCAATTGTCAAGACGACAAAATCGCAACCAAGCTCGTGATCACAAGGATATTCCATCACGCTGAGCTGACAATGAACGAGCTTCACACCATCAACATGATGAAGACAACGACTCCCGATCTACGTCCCCAAGACGTGGCCGAAGTCACGATTGCATGGGCGGTTCACGCGGTCACCGTGGTCCTTCATCATCCTCTTCGTCATCTTCCATGGGCGGTTCACGCAGCTGCTGTGGTCGCTAACCACCTTTCCTACCTAGAGACGGATGTAGAGCCTTTAAGCCTTCCCTTCAAGAAGTAAATTGACCCCCAAAATTCCTCCCCGCAGTAGTAGAGAAGTATAATGGGAGCACAGATCCAAAGGAGTTCTTACATGACTACTATACTTTTCTATATACCGCCGGCGCAGACGACAACACACTCGCAAATTATTTGCCAGCAGCGTTAAAAGGATCTGCTCGGTCGTGGCTCGTTCAACTTCCCTAAAATTCGATATCTTCTTGGGCGGATCTCTGGAAGCAATTCGTCGTGAACTTCATTCGAGACACGTGATCAAGGACAATCTACACGCCTTCACACAGAAGCCCGATGAAACCCTCCGAGACTTTATTCGACGCTTCAACGAGTGTCGAAACACAATCCCCGAGATCACCGATGCATCCGTGATATGAACCTTCAAATGCGGCATCCAAGATTGCTACACGATTCAAGAACTGGTGACAAAGCGAGTGTCGTCTGCCATGAAGCTATTCGAAATCACTGATAGGTGCGCCCACGCAGACGAAGACATCCGAAGGAACGGCAGGAAGGGGAAAGCGGTGAAAGAGAAGCAACCAACCAAAAAGGAGAACCCGGAACCAAGTCGCAAACCCAGTCGCAAGTAAGGAGGAAAGAGAAAGACACAATCAAAGTTCTTGTCGCAGAACAAGATAAACATGCTCCCCAACGACCTCCTCCTCAAGACATCGACCCAGCAAGACAATGGTGTTCGGTGTACAAGACCAGTGTTCACACTTTCGAGGAGTGCAACATATTCCAGAAGGCCATGGCTAGGAAGATAGCCCAAGGTAAGGGAAAGAGGGTTCATGTGGTAGAGAAGGATAATCATAACCCTTCGTCCGACGATGAACCCAACTTTCCCGACTTCATCAATTTCGGCCAATACGTGGCTCACATCTTCGGCAGCTCAACCTCTTATTCTTCGAAAAGGAAATACAAGAAGGTAGAACGCAAGGTGTGCTCCACAACACGGGGGACGGTGTGTAAAATGAAGCGGTCTGATCAGGAAATCGAGTTCTCCGACACCGACCACCCAACCATGACGACAGCCCCTGGACGATATCCAATAATAGTCGAGCCTACTATTCAGAATGTTAAAGTTGCCCGAGTTCTCATCGACGGCGACAGCTCCATCAATCTCCTTTTCACCGGCATGCTCAACGCAATAGGGATCCCAAGAAGCGAGCTCATCCCCTCAGAATAGCCCTTCCACGACATTACCCCAGAGTCGTTGTCAAGGCCTCTAGGAAAGATCACGTTGCCAGTAACATTTGGCAAAGCTGACAACTTCCGAACAGAGCAGATCACGTTCGACGTAGCCGAGTTCGACACCGCCTACAACGCTATTCTCGGAAGGACAATACTCGCCAAGTTCATGGTAGCATCGCACTATGCCTATCAGCTGATCAAGATACCAGGACCCAAAGGGATAATCACGATACCGGGGAACACAAAGATGGCAGTGCAGTGCAACAAGAGGAGCCTCGATATGATCGAGCAAGCTCCCACCACACACGCCCCAACTGAACCTCCTTGAAAAGTGACCAAACCCAATGCGGCGCCCAAACCAGACGAGGCTATAAAGATAATCCTGCTGTCTAGTAGCACTCCTGACAAGACGATGAAGCACGGGGCCGGGCTCGATAGCAAATAGGAACTCGAGCTCATCACCTTTCTTTGCAACAATGCAGACATGTTAGCTTGGCAACCGTCTGACATGCCTGGGGTTCCTAGGGAGGTGATTGAGCACAAACTGATGGTCCGTCCCGAAGCAAAACCCATCAAGCAAAAATGTGTTGTTTCGCTCCAAACCGCAAAGAGGCTATATGAGAAAAAATCAATAAACTTCTCAAAGCCAGTTTGATCAGAGAAGTCCTTCATCCAGAGTGGATCGCAAATCCAGTCAAGGTGCGCAAGGCCAACGGCAAGTGGATGATGTGCATAGACTTCACCGATCTCAACAAGGCGCGCCCGAAAGACTACTTCCCCCCTTCCACGAATCGACCAACTGATAGACTCTACCGCTGGATGTGAGTTGTTGAGTTTTCTCGACGTCTATTCAGGGTACCATCAAATCAGCATGGCCAAGGAAGACAAGGAAAAGACGACCTTCATCACGCCCTTCGGTGTATTCTGCCATGTCAAGATGCCCTTCGGCCTGGTTAGCGTCGGGTCCACGTACCAGCGAGAGATTCAGGGAGTTCTTCAATCTCAACTCAGCAACAACGTCGAGGCCTACATCGACGACATCGTAGTCAAAACAAAGATGCAACATCACCTCATCGATGACCTACAGGAAACGTTCAACAATCTTCGACAATATCAGCTCAAGTTGAACCTGGAGAAGTGCACGTTCAGAGTACCATCGGGCAAACTGCTCAGCTTCCTCATCTCCGGGCAAGGTATCGAAGCAAACTTGGACAAAATCAAGGCCATCGAGAACATGAAGTCGCCGACAAAGCTCAAAGAAGTTCAGAAGCTTACAGGATGTATGGCAGCCCTCAGTCGATTCGGGACAAGGATGGGAGAACGAGGACTACCCTTCTTCAACCTTCTGAAGAAACAAGATAAGTTCGAGTGGACATCTGAGGCTGACGAGGCGTTCTATGCACTCAAGCATTACCTTGCTAATCCACCTGTCCTCATCGCCCCACAACCACAGGAGGAGCTCTTCCTCAACATCACTGCAACACCATACTCCATAAACACAATCATCGTTGTCGAACGCGAGAAGATACAACGGCCAGTCTATTACGTCAATGAAGTATTGCATGATGCCAAGACCAGATATCCTCATATCTAGAAGTTGCTCTACACCGTGGTCATGACATTCCGAAAGATGCGCAATTACTTTCAGGCCCACAAGGTTACAGTTGTCTCCTCGTACCCCCTTGGTGAGGTTGACAAAAACAAATAAGTTTCAGGACACGTTGCCAAATGGGTCGTCAAACTCAGCCAATTAGATGTCCACTTTGTCCCACAAACAGCCATCAAGTCCCAGGTACTCACAGATTCCGTCGCTGACTAGACCGTCCCCGAGAACGGCAAAGTCAACTAAACGGACAACGAGCGATAGACAATGGCCTTCGACGAAGCTTTCAACAGCCAGGGAGCGGGAGCTAGCTTTGTTCTAACTTCACCAACCGGAGATCAATTCCGACATGCCGTGCAACTAAACTTTAGGGCAACCAACAACACTGCCGAGTACGAAGGACTTCTCGCCAATCTAAGAGTCGTCGTAAAACTGGGGGTCCAGCAACTAATTGTGAAAGGGGACACAGAAATAGTCGCTAACCAAGTGCATAAGAACTGCAAGTGTCCTAACTCCGAGTTGTCCAAGTATCTCGCCGAAGTCAGAAAGCTGGAACAAAGGTTCGATGGATTTGAGGTACGCTACGTCTATCGTAAAGACAATACCGATACTGACAACCTCGCCCGCCAAAAATTCTATGCGTAAGATCAATGGCTAGTCAGTAAGTTGGTTTGTATTAGTTTTTATATATATATATATATATAAACTTGGGCATTATGGTGCCCAAGCACCAAGATTCAAATTGAGTATATACCCAATTCAAATGAGTATGAAATTTTTTTTAAATGTTTAGGTATAAACATTAACTTCTTTACTAACTAGTTCAAACAAGTTTGAACAAAATTTGAACATTGTTTTTTTAGATTTTGATTTTAGGTGTATAGCATCCAAACATATAATTAGTTAGGTATGTAATAATGGACTGTGAAATAAAGTTGAATTTGAGTTGTTTTGTTGATAGGTATAGGTATAAATCAAATTATTATACCTAGATATATAATCACAATTTGAAAATTTGAGTGAATTTATGTATTTTATACCTTAGTTATATATATATAAATATACATATATATATGGAAACATATTATATGCACACAAGACTACTCGTCTACACACCGTGCACACCAGCTAACAAATTCCACCAAAAAATCTAAAAAAATTTGTATAAGTACTTCTAATAGCATTACACTTATGTGTAAAGTCTTAACCTCAAATTCATTACATTTTAGCCATAACAAAAAAGATAAAAATTCTGACAGTTTTTAGAGCATAAATATGTTAGTATTTTGTCTTTTTTGTTGCTCCCTATATATAATGAATTCTAAGATGATACTTTACACATAGATGTAATACTACTAAAAGTACATGTACAGTTTCTTCTTGAATTTTTGATGAAATTTGCTAGTTGTTGTGCATGATGTGTACATGAGAAGACTTGTGTGCATAGGATATGTTTCCTATATATATATATATATATATATATATATATATATATATATATATATATGTTAGTATTTTGTCTTTTTTGTTGCTCCCTATATATAATGAATTCTAAGATGATACTTTACACATAGATGTAATACTACTAAAAGTACATGTACATTTTTTTCTTGAATTTTTGATGAAATTTGCTAGTTGTTGTGCATGATGTGTACATGAGAAGACTTGTGTGCATAGGATATGTTTCCTATATATATATATATATATATATATATATATATATATATATATATATATANGTGTCTTTTGTTCCATATATTACAACATTTTGTCCAATGAACCCCTCTTGCTTCATAATGCCGCAAATCAAAGTCGTTTCTTATCAACCTATTATGCTAAGTATGACTAGTTACCGCCTCTCAGCACCTTGTCGGGGATGCCTGGCACGATTGGGCTAGTCGGATGTTAAGGGTCAAACGGCCATGTCAGAGTACCCACTGTAACGTATTAACTAGCCGTGTACTCAGGAATTGATTTTCTCAACTTCATGGCTAGGGGCTAGGAATCCGCTGCTTCAACATGGTCAAATATGAAAATTTAAGCTACTTTTGTGGAAACATTTTTCGTTCCATAAAACTAGCTGAGGGCTAGGAAGGGTACCTAACTTAGTAACACCAACATTGGCGAAAAATAAGAAGTACTCTTTTACTGCCATGCATACAACGTGTTTTAATAGTTTACCAAAATTGATCAAATTTCATTTTCTACTAATGCCTTGTCTAGATTGCTTTACAGGGTAGTATGACGACTAAATTTACCTGGAGGGCCATTGCCAATCCATCGTGGAGAAGACATCCACAGCTAGAGGAGCAAGGGATTGCGCCAGTTGGTTGATCTCGGTGGCAGTCGTCCGAAAACGAGTAAACCCTTCCCGAAGGAAGTTCAGGTCCATCTGGGGACTGAGATTCGTGGATACATGCGAGCACGTGGCCATCGGCATATCGGCTGGCTCGACGACATTCCTGCTTCAGGCTGTCATCGATCCACTGATCAGTGCCGGCAAGGGCATTGCATGTACCCCATATCCACCCAGATACCCGGAGACTGACTTCTCAGGGGGAGGACAGGCCACGTGCAACTCTTCGCACAATCACTGTAGTATGGAGCAGCAGTTCTCGAGGTGTGCCGAGATCCATATCTCTCTTTCCCTCAGAAGCTCCATGCTCTGCTCTCTTGATGTTGTCGACGGCTCTCACCAGTTCTTCCTTCACGTACATTTTCCTCCAGTACTCGGCCCGCCTTTCCATCTCCACAAGAGAATGTCTGAGGTCTAGAAAAGATAATATCGTTAGCAATCTTTGGCCTAAGTACAAAGACAGTGTGTTACAATGTTACAATTTTCTTACTCTGGCTTTGTTCGTGCAACAACGTCACTTGGTCCTCTGAGGAAGCCAAGGCATTGTCGGAGGTAACAACAATCAGGGCATGTTTTTCGTCACTTGGCATCGACGAGCCCTGGCCGTACTGGGTTCGACAACTATTTATGACGAGCGTCCTCCTTGCTAGACGTCCTTGTTCACGACTTCAAGAAATCTACAAATACAGAGATACCGAGCAAACAAAAACTCAGAGTTGGATACAACAAAAGGGAAATGTTCTCTAAACATCAAACCCAATACTTGTCCGCATTCATTACAATAAAGGGTGAAATGGAAATTTACTCTTCAAAAAATGGGATCACAGAGTCCCCGAGATCCTTCATCTCCAACATGGTGTCATTGTGGTGTTGGTATTTATTACGAACACAGAATAATCTGCAAGCGCACAGATACCGTTGTAGCCTTCACCCAAGAGTATTCTAGGGTATCGTATTCACAGGGAATGTGTGTGAACTAGTCTTCTAATTAAATTACCCAAGGACACAAGATATATGGTAGGTGAGGATAGAGAGGATTTCCTATGGATTACTTATCTTAATTTAAGTTCAGGTAAAACTCTATCGATTGCTTCGGGCACCGGCTTACCCCTGGTCTGCCAAGGAGACTCCGGCCTACAGCTCTATGATGCACCCGAACGTCGAGGATTACAAAGGACGGACAGGGCCGTCACCACCTGCCGCCTACCTCTACAACCCGTGGAGTACACAACAAACAAAAGTAACCTCCAGCCTAAACATCGCATCTATGCTATTGATTACTACCTTAATCTCGGTACCACGTTTAAGACTAAGGTACTCTACCTAAGCAGAGCGATGAACCCCCAACGATTGGAGTCAGCCATGGTTCGGCCAAGCTCGTTTGTGCCGCCTTTCGTCTGGGTCACTGCTTGGTGGATCCTCAAGTCGGTTTGGGGTGTTTGGCCGAAGTTTAGGCGATTCTCCTCCTTGTGTGGGCCCTATGATCCATGTACTCTCTTCTGATTGGTTGTAGTTGTGCTTCCTTACTTGTGTTTTCTCTCAATTAACATAAGTAATCACCTGCATACAAAGATTCACCAACACTCGTGGAAGTGGTTAGTAATAAACCACTACCGTTAGATTTGGTGGTAGATATTGGTATGTTTTATGCAGGAGTTGACGGTCAAATTTGGTCGTTAAGGACCGTCAACATGTGGCGTTCATCAGTTCCCCCTTGGTCATCGCCTCCTCTAAGTTGATCTCGGGGTAGGTGAGCTTGAGACACGCGAGTACATGACACGCTCCGGACTTAAGCCCGGCACGCATCCCATCCATCACCTGCTTGACGTGGTCGTTGGTGGCAGTCTCCAGCTCCGTGATGAGAGATCCTAGGGACCTCATCACGGTCGTCTCGTCAGGGAAGACAAGGTGCTCGACATTTTTCCCTAAGCCATTAGCCACCACGTCGAGACACTCGTAGTTCTCGTGAAGGGCTTGTTGGAGGGAGGCCAGGTTGTCCCTTGTCTCCGCAAGCTCGTGCTTGAGACCCCAACACCATCACTCGCTCCCCGCCACCACCTCCCGCAACTTGGCGTTGTCGGCTCGCTCTTTTCTCAGCTGGGTTTTCAACGTCGTGATGTGGTCGTCAGCAGTGGATGCGGCTTTTCCAAGCCGTCTGATCTTGGCAATGACGTTCCTGACGCTCGTCTCAATCAGTCGACAAGCCTGGCAGACGAAGACGGCCCCAAGACTGTGAGGATGCTAGTCGGTGGGGGATGGGAGGAGAACGGTAGCCACGGCAGTCAAGGGGGGTGATTTCGAGCTCGCTTCTTCTTGGGCCCCGGTGCTCTGACCCGAGTTCGAGGGGGAGGCGCTGCATTCAAAAGAGTTTTATTACTATAAGGAATGTGCGATGAGCAAGCTAGATGTCGGTAAGCTAGGATTTTACTTACCCAATTTTTTGCTTCTTCAGCAGCAGCGCCTTTTTGTGGGGGACGGCTTTGCACTGGAGGTTGTTTGCAGAAAAAGAAGGGTGAGAACAAAAACGGCTACCACAGTTATAAGATGAACTTGGGATCAGGGTCTCACCTCGGCACCACTTGTCTGGATCAGTTTCCCCACCCCAGAGGTCTTCGGCAGAATAGGCTAGCGTTTCCTCTTTGTCCCACTACCTCCGGAGGCGAGGACCGCAACAGCTTGTTCGAAAATCGCCTGCTCCTTCAAAGAAACAGACGCCTAGTGGTCGACAAGCGGACCAATCACGTCCGTTAAAGGTAATGCCTAAAAGAATCAAGATTACTACTCCTACGGGCATGGAAACGAATGACACGGAGTAATGATCGGAAGTGCTTACATTCGCGATGGCGTCCCGCTCCGTCGGCGGGAGGTCACATAGTGGTGTGGGGATGTCGGCGGCAGACGACGACGGGTCGACTACCACCTTAATGATGCGTTCTGCCATGGTGTCCTCGGAGAGCTCTCCAATTGAAGCAAAAGTGACAAGGTTATCACCTGAAGAAAATTGTGGTTCTTTATATCAATAATAAAGGAACTATAAAGTATACCCCCGATGCAATAGCCACGTCTCGTCCTGTTCTCCCGAGTACAAGTACGCGGGGTGAGAACCGGCCTGGAGAGGTTGGATCCAACAACGGACAAAGTCTTGAACGACTTCGTACCCGGTCAGACCACGTTCTCAGAGATCATGGATTTTCTCTACAAAGCTCGCTAAGGCGAGAGTTGTTAAAGGTTTGGAGGTCCATGTCTCTAGGCGTGTTGGTTTCTGGTCAGGGGTCTCAAGGATAGGGGATCTGTCCTCGATATGGAGATAAAACCAACTTTTTCCACCAATCTTTTCTTGAAGATGGGTAGTTAAAAGGTATATACTCGTCCTTCATCTCATCCTGAAGACGGAGGCCACAGCATCTTGAGATTTTGAGGCCTCCATCCATCTAACCTCATAGAAATATCTAAACAAATTTAGAAAAGGTTGTACCTCAAGATACACCTCGCATATATGGGTAAAGATACTCAGGAAGGCAATGGAGTTGGGGTTAAGATGAAGCAGGTGAATCTCGTAGAAGTCAAGAACTAAAGACAGAAATTCGGAAGGAGGAACAAGAAAACCACATTGGACAAAAGATACAAGAGTGATCATTTGCCCTAGGTTGATGAGAGGGTCAGTTCCTCCTTCTGAGCGTGCCACCACCCTTGTGCTTGGCAGAGCACCGTCCTGTTGCAACTCCCTCATCTCGGTCTGGCCGATGTTGGACTCTGTGAGATCCATGGAGAATTTGCAAAGGGGGTTGAGGGAGGCTATGGTTTAGAGTTTCCGTGAGCTGGGGCGATGGAGATTGGAGGCGCGGGAAAGAAAGATAGGACTCTGTTTGGATGACTGGAACCTAAATGGATCTCAAAAATGTGATTTATAGGTCACGTCCGACAGTTCGAATTTCGAGGAAGACGAAATACGATCAAAAGAGAAGGAAATTATCTTTCCCGAATATAAGGTGTCAGAGCCCTAGTCGGGAAAGATAAGGTCTCCTTAGACCCGTATTCTACTCTGCCTCTCTGAGTTCTACTTGAAGAAGAAGAAAATCTCTACTATTTAAAGGAGGTCCTTGTGTTCAGATCGGGACATCGAGTTACAAGCCATAGCCAAATCCACATCCAGAAACAATCCAAAGGAAGTCAGTGCCGTATTCACCGAATAGATCTCGTCGAGCCGTTCTCGGTGGTCTATTCTCGGCGAATTCATCCAGTTTTTCTACTTTTCCATTATACTCTAAGCGACAGTCCAATCTATAGTCCATATAAACTGAAGTATGGTTATTATTCATCTCGAGGACTCGAACCAGTATAAATCTTTGTCTCTTTTCTGCTTGATTAATTCTCGCAAATAACCTGGTTCCAACGATCCTCATACTCTACAAATACCGTGGTTGACGTATAGCTCGTCGACAAAATATATTTTGATACAATATTTGTTTTGTATTAAAAATGTTATTATATATCTTTTGTTATAAACTTAATTAAACTTTAAAAATTTTGATTAAAGAAAAATTCAAACAACTAATAATATAAAACGAAACGAGTAGTTTCTACTAGCATCCACATCGGCTTTGCATCCAATATTCCAATTTAAACAATCTTTTTCCCTTTTATTTTCCATTTGATGGGCCTATTGATTGCAAGTCCAATCCACGTTAGTTCCTTTCTGCATTGGGCCCAAAAACAAAAGAAGAGCAAAAACCGGAGATGTTTAATCATATCCTGTCCCGGGGGCCCATCCATCAAACTGACCGACGAGGAGGAGGCGACTCATCATCCACAGGCCAATCACATCTCCACAGGTTGCATTGCGACGCCCTGTGAATTGGCTCGATGTGATATGCGATGCGATGCGATGCTTGGCGCCCTTTTTTCCGGGCCTTTTGTCCGGTCCGGCATTATCTTGTCTAAGCGTATCTATAGCTCTAGCTTTCTTCTTTGTGATCCCATATTTCTTCTCATCTGATCCTTCTCTCCACCGTGCTCCTATCATTGCATATCTATGGTCCTCAAAAAGAGAATAGGAAACACTATGAGATTAACCATTTGATTCTTCTCTTGAGTGTATTTTGTTAACGAGGGTTAACGGGGCTCCTCTTTTGTACTACCTCTATTTTAAAATATAACAACTTTAAATATTTAAAATTTATTTTATAATATAATAATTTCTTCACCTACATTCTTTTCTATCAATCACAACCTTTCAACATTCAAATTCTCCACCTATATTCTGTTTTAAACCAATCATAACCTTCAAACATTTAATTCTACCTATTTTCTTAGTATGTGTATCCAACCCTAAATATCCTTGTATTATACTCCCTCCGTCTCAAATTATAAGGCCTAGATTTTTTTACACGGTTTTTAATAACATATTTTGACCATTAATTTATTTCATATTATGTTTTCAACGAATATGTAATTAGTATCACATGAAAGTATTTCAAAATATGAATCTAATTGATACATAATACGTAGCATAGATATATTTAATATGATTATTAATCAAAAATTATCGAGTTTGATTTTCCTAAAAATAAGAGTGCCCTATAATTTGGGATGGAGGGAGTAGTATGGAGTTAGTAGGTTTTAGATGTTAGGGGTTTTATTCAACTGGGGCAGTTATTTTATCCAAAATTCACTTGGAGATTTTAATAAAAAGTTTTTAAAAAATTCATAGAAATTTTTTCGTGGTTTCTATAAGAACCTAGTCTAGAATAATTCTAAAGTTGAAACTGGCTATGATGTTCTTTGTCACGCATACGAGCATATTTTGTCAAACAATATAGTTAGAACTATAATAGTCATAAGCTATTTTCAATTATATATAGGCAGTGTATCATATGCACACAACTATGTAGGTGCGCTCATGCACATGCCCATCCAAAGCCATTGGATCAACATCCTGCGGCCAAAACTTCGAGGGTGGTATTTTTTTCAATTAGCCGCCCGCCTCCTTCACTTACGTTTTACAAAAGACCCCTCCACAACTTTCTTCTTCACTCATGCAGTCCATTTTACCAAAAAAAAGAATATAATAAAAATTTTTAAAAAAACCATTCCATTCTAGATCTTGCACAAGCATGCCCACCATCCGCAGAGACGGAAATCTTGAGCGACGGCTCGTATTCTTAGGCCGCGAAAACAACACGCTGACCATCAACAACAACCTCAATCGATGGCGCGCCGGCGGAGACGGCACCTGGAGGCCAACGACGTGTTTGGAAAGGTTACCGCAGTGCCGCTACTATTGAGTCTCTCTGTGGCTTAGGTTATGTTCAAGTTTAGTGGAAAAAAACTAGTTGTCATGTAGCTAATGGCTGAATACCTTCTCACTTACCAGTTGGTGATGAAACAGTCAGTTGGGGATGAACTGATGATTGATGAGCAGCACACACACTGATTCTGAAACTGTTCCAAATACAACTAAAATAACAAATTTCTCCAACGAAAAAATAGACTGGCAATTCGGACTTCATTTCAGATATGCACACAGGTAGCCGAACCCAAAAACTCATAAATCTAAAGCTAACAAGACCAATAGAACCTCATAAAAAGATACTATACATCGGCCTTGACAAAAACATGCATAACAAAAAAGACCACAGGACACGATTCAATAATACAAAAGAGAATCAAGCAACAGCTAGCTCCAGTCTTCACCAGGCACCAACCGAGCTTAGTTTCCACTTTTCACTTTTCACACAAACGCTACGACGATGAGAGCAACGGCAGCCTCTGAAGACGAGCTGTTGCTCCAGATCTCTGGCTCCGAAGGCTTGCCGTCACTGCTCCAGATCGTAGTCTCCGTAGTTCATGCCGTTGATTGAGGTCGTCGTCTCCGCCAATGCGTTGTAGTCATTGCCTCCCAATACAAGCGCCGCTCGAGATCGCCCTCTTCATCGATGATGCATGTGCTTTGTGCCCGTTGTGTCAGATCCAAAACGGAATGAGTTTTTTTTTTTTGCAAAATGGATTGCGTGAGTGAAGAAGAGAGTTGTGGAGGGGTCTTTTGTAAAACGTAAGTGGAGGAGACGAATGGCTAATTGAAAAAAATACCACGCTTGAAGTTTTGGCTGCAGGATGTTGATCCAATGGCTCCGGACAGGCGTGTGCATGAGTGCACCTACCTAGCTATGTGCATAGGATACACTGCCCCTTATATATATATATATATATATATATATATATATATTATATATATATATATATATATATATATATATATAAAACAAACTTGGAAAATTACAACTTGGCATTAAGACCAAATTATTCTTTTTTTTCAGATTATTCACTGAATTATTAGAATGGATTGTTTGCTCTATGCCTCGAAACATATATATGTTTTCTTAAAAAAGCTTTCTTCTACTACATTGCTAAGTCCAATTGTTTTAGGGTTTCTGTTAATGTTATTTATTAAAATATTTAATTTATCCTTATAATAAAGTATATAATTCATGGTAATAATCCGCTCGATAATCTTAAATCAAATTAGGCCTAACTAGCTGTAAGAAAGAAACCAATGCCCCTAACCAACTGATCCCAAGAAAATTCCTACTACACATAAGAAGAATTTAGAACAAAGTCATTAAATAGCTTTTGGTCTTAGGAGAAGAACTATAGTGTGTTCTTTCTGGTCAAGATCTACAAGACAGGAACTAATGACATCCCAAGTGCTTTAACTAAAGAAAGCCCCCTCATTGGGCCAAGCTATTAAGCACTGGCTAGTACAACTGTTTAACTAAACTATCCCACAGAAGTATGCATGGAAGCATCAACACGTGCCACTTTGCTCTTTGCTCTTTGGAGATCTCAGAATCTAGAGGGGTGAGTTGGTGTGATGGTGAAGGCATCAGGAAAGATAGAAGCAGGTGCAGGTGACCAGTAGAACAAACTCCATTGTACATCTCCTAAAGAAGAGAAGGTGTCACATGCATGCTACAATGCCTGCCCTAGAGGCTAGAGAAAGAAAGGAAAAGGTTGAAAGGAATTGGAGAATAAAGGGTGCATATGCATGGAGAGAGACATATCATATCGACATATGGATGTGAACCTTGTGACGTTTCATGCATAGCAATTCGTCGTGGAAGAGAATGTTGGAAGATTGGATTGAGATAAGCCTGGATCTCCAGTTAGTTAGTAGTTAGGTCCAATGCTAGCTACTCCCTCCATCCCCAAACAAGTTTATTTTTCACATCTTACACGTACCAACATAAAAAAAAATACTATAATGCCTTTTACTTTATCAAATCACAATGTAATTATTTTTTACTTGATCTATTCTCAATGTATTTATCCTTTACTTACACAAACTTTAATACAACGATTGCTAAAACTAAACCTATTTTAGAAAAAAAAGGAAGGGAAAAAACAATCTTATTTTGAGACAGAGGGATAACTGCACAAAATAAGTCTTTTTTAAGAAAAAAAGAAAAAAAAGAAAGAGCTAGGCGCCAGCTAGCACAACGTAAGTAAGAGGTACAGTGTTAGCTCTTAGTACTAAAACAGGAGTTTAAGATTTTAAAAACCAGATGTCCATATTTTCGCTTATATTTTTAGATTTTACAATTACAAATTCTTAAAAACTATGTATAAGAATTTAGACCATTTAAAAAGCCAAAAACTCTACAAGAAGCTGTAACTACTATAAATTCTTCCCAACGAGGCCGATGATACTACTGAGCAAATGCTAGCTGCTTTGTAAATGTAGTCATGTCACCATTGGTGATGTACGTGCACGGGGCACGACTAGCCGCACGCTTTGTACATATGGAAAGTACATTGGTCAGTGGCCGGTTGCATGTACCGACTCAGGCCTTTATCAGACTTCAAAATTTGTTCATTTCACACGATTCATATCGAGCTAATTAAGACAAGATGAGCACACCGTGAGTGCGAGTACGAGCTATTCCGTACGTCACCTGCAGGTACGTTAATTCTTACTGCCTCCACTGGTTCCAACTTATCGTCGGCCCTCCCAGTGCCACGCGTCTTGCCGTGACTGGTGGCCTCTTTCATCGCTCACAATACTAAGGCTTAGTTCTTTTCCCCTTCTTCCCAACTCATCACTCTTTTTTTCACGCGCACGTTTTTCAAACCACTAAACGGTGTGTTTTTTTCAAAAAATTTCTATACAAAAGTTGCTTAAAGAAATCAAATTAATCCATTTCTGAAAAAAAATAGTTAATACTTAATTAATCACGCGCTAATGGACCGTTCCGTTTTCCACGCGCACTGTGCGCGCTGGGAACACGCCGAGACGAACACAGCCTAAGGGTGTGTTCTTTTGGTGTGTTGGGAAAAAATTCCGTCCGCACAAAATACGGAGCGACTCATTAGCACATGATTAATTAAGTATTTACTAATTTTTTTTGAAAAATGGATTAATATGATTTTTTAAAGCAACTTTCGTATAGAAACTTTTTGCAAAAAACACACCGTTTAGCAGTTTGAAAAGCGTGCGCGTGAAAAAAGAGAGGTGTAAGTTGAGAAAGTTGTGTGAAGAACTCACCCTACGGACATCCACAATATACATAAAAAACCCTATCTTAATTTAATCATCCCCTAATATTTTAAAAATCTTCTCAAATTGATCATCATCTAAAATGTGTCGATTCGTTTATTTGTGTAGAAATAAATGACATCGTTGCATGTCTATTTGTTTATCCGTGCAAGATAGCATGGTTGCATGCCTCGCATGCATCCAATTGTTCATTTATTTGCCTACATACATGTCTAACACAACACCTTGATGGACGAAATTTAATTTAAGAAGAAAATATTGTTTTCTTATCTTGTCGGTGTCATTTATAAATATGATGATTAAATTGGGATGAAAGGAGTACTTAGTTAGACATCTTACTAGTACTTTTATTATGAAGGTGGATAGTAAAGAAAATAGTAACTCCATCCAACAATAACACTACTACTTGATATCAAAGCACTAAAAAAATTTAGCTCTCTCCTTTGTCATCCTCTCTCTCTTTTCTACTCAACCATTCCTCCATATGTGGACATTATATATGGGCTTGGATTTTTTATTTTATATATTTTTTCAACCCTACATGATTTTTAAAAAAAACAAAATATATCAAATTGTTTCATCGATTTTTATATATTTTATTTGTAGTTTTTTGGAGTTTATTTTTATTTTCCTTTTCTTTTTCTTAATTTGAGTTCTTTTCCATATCAAAGTAGATGAGTGGGAAAGGCGCCTACACTTATAATGGATTATAGATGTAAATGTGATTGAAGGCCATCGTGCAAAATCGAGAAATACCTAGACCACCAGAATCACCTTTTGTTAACCCGAGAAAGACAAATGCAGATAATGAGCACGATGGAGCAATAAGTGTTTCTCGTGATGAACCATCAGGGTTATATTAAAAGGTTAATTGCATTTGACATCGATCTCTAAGGTAACCAGCATTATTATTACAATTTTCACCACCACCTTCAAGCTCATTTTGGGTTAATCAGCACTTCATCAGCATTATGCACCATGAGTTGAGCAGCTCCACAATACATGATGTCCATTATAGATTTGTATTAACATCATATCATGAAGATAACGAATAATATAGAGCCAATAAACTTGCCGTAACACACATATATATGGTCACTAATTGGTCATTGCCAATATCATACACACTCAGTCTGCAATAGACCTGCTCTTACTACAACCAGTGGGTGAGCCTAGGATGCCAAGCCTTAAGGCTGATGATGGCTCTGCCTTTTTTTCTCTAATCAATGCTCACTTTTAAACTACATATTGGTCCACATTGTAATGGAGGATGACTTGGAGTGAAACTCTCACTCTCTTCTTCCTTATATAGTCTAAACACTTATTGTTTCACGTCATACAAATATATCGTTCAAGATTCTTACCCATCACAGAGAAGCACCAGTGGAGTAATGAGAGTGTGCTTTAAAGAAATTTAGTGAGACACCTAAAGAATTGTCACTAGTCTTCATCTCTTTAAGTGTGTTATGAAGTACATTCGTGGGGTGTAAGTGTGATGTGCATATATAGTGATGCGCGTACATATGAGTCTTTAATATTGTCGACGGAGTATATCGCGACTACGGTATTTGCTGAGTATGGGGATCGTTGGAACCAAGGTACGTATACGCGAGACTGAAGTAAAAGAGATGGGAGACATGAATTTTTATACAGGTTCAGGCCACTTAACTGACAGGTAATAGCCCTACTCCTATTGACCGAAACCGGTGTTGCTCTTATATATCAGAATCACACGAGTACAATATTTGGGAGAACCTAATCTAGTCATTGGCGACTTGGCGGCATGGATCTCTAACATGTAGTTGACTGCAGGGTACTCTTCTTCCTCGAATATAAACTCGGCGAGATTAGGGGTAGCGCTAGATCTCTCATGTCGGCCTTTGTGGCTCCAGATTGGGTCTGTCTAGACTTATCCCTCACATTGGTGTTTGTTGACCTATATTGGTCTCTCTCCCCTCTCCTCCTAGGAGGTCTTGTATTTATACTCACAAATATTCTCTTATCCAAGTAGAACTAGGGAGACAAATATGGATACGATCCAAGTAGTCCTTATAGTTTCCAACTTGAATTCTGCTTCTTCTTTCTTATCCAGAACACCTTCCATATATGAGGCATGATTTCGTATAAGACTTGGTATATAATGGGTCCTGCCGAGCCCAATCCAAGATCATTGGGTATGCCTTATCCATAACCCTGACGGTAACCCCCGACTTCAATGCAAATAAACGAGTTGATGTTCTCGACCGAAGACCTTGAAACAACAATTGTCGAACTCATCTAACCGTTCTCGGACGACCGAAAAGGTGTGGAGTATGCGACTAAATTCCCTATCCAGCCTTGATAAAGAATTTGGATTGAAGTCAAAAAACTTCTATCTCGACGGGTACACCATCGGTTTATCCAGTAATCCTTGTCGAACACAACCAACCGTTCTCGGATAGCTGAGCAGGTGCAGAGGATGCAACAAAGTCTTGGTCTCCGACTTAACTGTTCTGACATATGACTCTCCTAAAATTAATTACTCAGAACAAATTGTTAGATAGAAAAAGCCCCCGAGCGAACGCTTAGGGGTAAAATGTGAATTGAAAAATCAAAAATAAATTGAATCTATTTATGACAATAAAAGAGTACTCTCGCTAGAGCTGACCTCAGCAATCGGAGTATGGTACCCTTCCTAGCCCCCAGCTATCTTTATGGAAAAGTTATTTTTCACAAAGGCAGCTTAAATCTTATAACAAACTATGCTGAAGCAGCGAATTCCTAGCCCCCAGCAATGAAGTTGGAAAAATCAATTCCCGATTACACGGCTTGGTTAATACGTTCAAGTGGGTACTCTAACATGACCAGATCTAACATGGTCGTTTGACCATGCATGGTCCGACAAGCTTTTAAGTGCCAAGCGTCCTCGGCCAAGGTCCATCAGACTCGGAAACTTGTCAGACTAACGTAAAAGGACAGTAGGATCAACTTCGAGACGTAGTGATATAAGAAAAGGGGATCAACGGACAAACATTGCACATTTTATATGTATAAACACTTACAGAATTGATGCGTCGGATGATGAGGCTGCTACCACACTGGTAAAAAACCAGTTGTGTAGACGTACTCAACAAATCGCAGAGGTGGTGGAAGAATTGGTACAACCGCTGGTCGAGGACCAGGTATGTAGACGTACTCAACCACTCGTAGATGTGGTGGGAGGATCGCTACAACCATTGGTCGAGGACCAGGTATGTAGACGTACTCAACCACTCGTAGAGGTGGTAGGAGAATCGCTACAACCGTTGGTCGAGGACCAGGTATGTGGACGTACTCAACCACTCATAGAGGTGGTGGGAGAATCGCTACAACCGCTAGCCGAGGACCAGGTATGTGGATATACTCAACCACTCGTAGAGGTGGTGAGAGAATCGCTACAACCGCTGGTCGAGGACCAGGTATGTAGACGTACTCAACCACTCGTAGAGGTGGTGGGAGAATCTCTACAACCGATGTAGATGGGGACATTTAAAAAATCAATATACTAATTACCTTGTTTAGCGATGCTAAGCAACTCGGAAGTAGTCGACCCAGATCGAAGCCTCGTGGTCGACGATATGGAACTGTTGTTTTCTGCGGCAACGATGTCTTGATCTCTTAGGGCCAAAGTCGTTGAAGTATCCCTCATCAAAAAATCCGCAGCGACGATGACTTGACGAAGCTTGAGATGACGAGGGTCCCGATCCATCGAAGAACGCACTTCGGTCGGGTCGTATCTCCCTAAAGCCGAAGTCGTCGAGTAGTTTGTCGTCAAAGAATCCGTCTCTTGAAACCCATCTCATCGAAACCTTTTAGCACCAAAATCCCCCTACCTGGCGTGCCACTGTCGACGGAGTGTATCGCGACTACGGTATTTGCTGAGTATGAGGATCATTGGAACCAAAGTATACGCGAGACTGAGGTAAAAGAGACGGGAGACAGGGATTTTTATACAGGTTCGGGCCCCTTAACTGACAGGTAATAACCCTACTCCTGTTGGCCGAAGCCGGTGTTGCTCTTATATATCAGAATCACACGAGTACAATATTTGGGAGAACCTAATCTAGTCATTGGCGACTTGGCGGCATGGATCTCCAACACGTTGTCAACTGCAAAGTAGTCTTCTTCCTCGAATATGAACTCAACGAGATTGGGGGTAGCGTTAGATCCCTCATGTCGGCCTTTGTGGCTCCAGATTGGGTTTGTCTAGGCTTATCCCTCACGTTGGTGTTTGTTGACCTATATTGGTCTCTCTTCCCTCTCCTCCTATGAGGTCTTGTATTTATACCCACAGATATCCCCTTGTCCAAGTAGAGCTAGGGAGACAAATATGGATACGATCCAAGTAGTCCTTGTGGTTTCCAACTTGAACTCTATTTCTCCTTCCTTATCTGGAACACCTTCCGTAATGAGGCATGATTCTGTATAAGATTTGGTATATGGTGGGCCCTGTCGAGCCCAACCCAAAATCATTGGGTATGCCTTATCGATAACCCTGACAAATATAGTTGTAAAAACATATCGGTGCATGTTACAGATATATTTTATTCAAGATTGTTATATGTCCCACAGACATATCGTTCAGGTATATACTAGTGATAAATAATGCATGGCTCTCCCATACTTAGGTTGTGTTCGAATGAGTGGATCGATGTCACACGTAAAAGAGGTGGGTTATTAGCGAGTGATTAAGAGTGTGTTTGGTTCGTGGTCAAAGTTAGATAGGATATGGTTATTCATATATGTAGGATATAATGGTCCTATTTTTTGTTTGGTTTGGTGGATATGGTCATACAGTTTCTTGTTCGGTTGGATGCACAAGAATTAATAGAATGAAAATAATAACATATTCATTAATAATAAAATATTTAAATTATTATTAATATTGCCATAACCTATACTGATTAAAAACAAAATAAAGTAATAATATGTAAACAACACAAATTTTAACAAGTCGATTACTAATTAACAACAGAACACATCAATTATTGATAATCAATTACTAATGATCAAGATTAGTAAAGGTGGGGGCGCTTATCTAGCATCTTCTTAGAATATTCCCTCTTCGAAACATCCTATCCACCCTTACCTATTAACCAAACACACTAAAAAACTTGATCACCATCTCTCATTCAGGAATATCCCTCTAACCAAACACACCCTAAGTATTAACTATTACAAACTTAAAAAATGACTTTGCTTGATTTTTAAGAAAACTTCTATATATAAAGTTTTTTCACAAAACACATTGTTAGCTATTTAGAAAATGTGCCCACAAAAAAGAGAAATTAGGCTAGCCGAGAAGCTAATTCAAACTTAGCCTTAGGCCATATTCTTTTCTGATTCTAAATTTTAGACTTTTATTTACACGTTTTACAAACTTCTAAACAATGCATTTCGTATAAAAATATTTTTTTTCTTAAAGTACTTTTCTAAAGCAATCTTTTTAACCTTGTAGTGTTTAATTCATTGTTTATACCTCAAATAGAAAAAAAAATAACAGATAATCCATCAATCTTTCAATTTCAGCTATTTTAAATGTGGCCTTACTAGCATCATTCCAGGCATCAGCCACACAATATTTTCCACATCATCATCCCATCAAAATATGATCCGTTATTTTCCATTTATCTGCCTATTAGATATAACATAAATGTGAATACATGTTGTTCGTCCATTGTTTCAAAGAAACCGGATAAAATCGGTTATAGTTATTTTTTCTTCTAGCATCCCCAACCAATCACTTCACTAATAGTTTGCTAAGCTTACTCCATAGGAAACGTATATGCACACTCCTAAGTGAACCCTTGTTCTTTTACTTATATTTTTTAGATAATGGATTAAACAACCCAGTCTCTACATCCATAAGGATGTACACAACCAACATGTCCAAACAAGAGTACATAGACTCCATCCAAAACATGGGACTTAAAGACACCATCAAAAAGCATAAAAGCAACGAAGAAGACAACCAAAGCTATGCTTCAATTCTCCTTCTAAAGTTCCAGCCATAAGATGAAAAAACTCCAAGACTCTCATTTCCAAGGTCTTGCAGTATGCCTTCATTGCATTGCCATCATCTTCATTAAGCAACAACGACCAAAGTCTTGTCCAATGTGTGCCCCTAAAAATTACCTACATAAATAAATTAGCAATGTGACCATTAAAGACCATGTCATTTCTGCTTAGCCAAACTGACCAACATATAGCACCAATGCCAATAATCAGTAGATCTTCAGATCTATGATTGACCCCATTAAGCCAACTTCCAAACATATATGACATATTATGAGGTTGGCGGATTCCAAAGGTGAAGCTAATTGCACTCCAAATAAACTGGACCATAATACAATCAAAAAAGAGGTGTTGTAGTGTTTCCTTAGAATTACAAAAGCAACATTTTAAGCTACCTTCCCACCTTCTTTTTGTAAGATTGTCCTTAGTAAGAATAAACCTTACTTTCAAATACCATAGGAAGGCCTTAATTTTTAGGGGAATTCTTAGCATCCAAATAAAGAACTTCCTTGGCACCATATCTTGGTACATAAGCCTATTATACATAGAGTTGACTGTGAAGGAACCATTTTTTGTTAACATTCCATATGAAGGAGTCTTTCCCTCCTATCAAACGCACGTCCATCACTTTAGCGACCAAACCGAACCAGTCTTATAAGTTTTTCCCAACATTTGCTCTTCTAAATGAGACATTTAAACGAGTCGTCTCCAATACTTTTTCTACCACCACATTTTTGTTCCTCACCAGGTTGTATAACAATGGATATTCTTTATCAAAAGATTTATCCCCTACCCAACAATCTTCCCAAAATCTCACTTAAGTGCCATTCTGCATTTTAAATGTCCCAAATGACTGAAATGAGTCTCTAACCTCCATAAGACCCGCCAAAAGTGAGAATCCCTTGGTTGTTTTTGAACATGCATAATGGTTCTTCTAGCCAAATATTTTCTCCTAAGCAAGTCATGCCAAACCCTTCCTTATTGATCAACTTATGCAACCATTTGCTAAGTAGGCACCTATTTTGAACATCTAGATTCTGAATTCCTAGCCCATCTTGGGTTTACATAGCACGCTTCATTTGGCCAGTCTGTACTTCTTCTTATGCTCGTCGCTTTGCCAAAAAAAATCTGAATCTATAATAGTCCAGTTTCTTCAAAACACTCTTTGCTACCTTAAAGAAGGAGAGCATGTACATAACGAGGCTACTCAACACCGAGTTAATGAGCACCAAACGACCACCCACAGATAAAAACTTACCTTTTCAACTACTTAACTTCTTTTGAAATCTTTCTTCCACATCCTTCTAATCTAATCTTTATTAGACAGTTTCTTGTGATGCATTGGAAAGCCTAGATATTTAAACGGATAGGAGCCAGATCTACATCCAAACAGGATCGTGTAATCTCTCATCATCTCCTTGGCCTTGCCATAGTAAAACAACTCATTTTCATGGTAATTGATTTTCAAACCCGATAAACTTTCAAAAGAACTTAGTACTAATTTAAGGTTTCTGGCTTTCTATACCACGTTCCATAAAGAGAATTGTGTCATCGGTATATTGCAATATTGCAAGATTAAGAGTCCATTATCTACTAGATGAGACACCATACCGTGAAACTTCCCTTGCTCAGATTTCTTTGATGTTAAACTATAACAATGATCTCTCCACTCGATACTGCCAGTTATTGAGGAAAAATGCTAATTTTAGTGAAATGGCTACGGGAAACATAGATGTATATACAAACCATTACAGATCATTCTTGTAGTTCCGATATTATTTAGTGACCTATGCACGTATATGATTAAAATTTTAACCCATTAAACATCATATTTACTCGTTAACACACTGTACAGTATATTAGACGACTCATGGAACACAAACGAGTACCTTTACAATATACGACTCATGGAACACAAACGAGTACCTTTACAATACTCTCTACTAGTATTATTCTATTTTCAGTATTATCTTAGTTGAAGTGATCTTAACTATAAATTAATTTTTGAGTTCTACTGCTAGTAGAAAAAAAATATTACCAGTAGCTAATGTGATAGTGTAAATAGACATTATTTCTTGGATTAGAAAAAAAAATAAACGGCTTACATCTCAAGATAAACATACCTTCGCTCAACACGCCTAACAGTTTGTGAAAATGAATATCGATCCTAAAATGTTTTTTTAAAAATTACTGAAAAATCTAATCTAACAATATCCCTATTAACATGCCTAACATTAGAAAATCCTAAGCCCGGTTTTTTTTCATTCTCCACATCTAGAGGCAAGGTTTGGCTCCTAATTACAGCATGCAGCTCGTTCGTGCACTAGGAGGAGGTGGAGTCTCACGCTGGAGTAGGACAGAAGAGGATTGATTCTGTTGGAAGTTTTTTTTTTTGCGTGGCGTACTTTTGTTTTGAGAAGTCAAATTAGGCTACAAGAGCATCTCCAAGAGTCTCTCCATTTGCCTCTCCAAGCCAAAATTTAGTAAACTTTAGAAAAAATAGCCCTCCAACAGTCTTGCCATCAGGCTGGCCAAATGCCTCTTCCCGCTGGCTAAATCAAGCCAGCCAAAATCGCTAGCCATCTATGGGCCCCACACAGTCCCCCCTACTATATCGCGACAAGTAAGCATGGAGCGCTCGCAGCCATTGCCTGTGGTCCGCTTCCACCGTCGCCGCGGCCTCCCCATCCTTCGTTGTCTGTCGTCGCCTTTCCTGCCCTTCCTCGTACCACCTCCCCATCTGTCGTTGTCTATCGCCGCCGCCTCCCCATCCGTTGTTATCTGTGATGGGCTGGAGGAGGACGAGGAATTCAGCCTTGAGGCAGAGCGCCTCGGGGTTGAGGGTTGACGGGAGGGTGGCGGGCTCGAGCACGGCGAGCTAGACCAGAGCACCCATGGAACGCTGTTGTCCGTGGCGATGACGGCATGGAGTGTAATAGCCCTCCCTCCAAAACCGCGTAGCCCAACCCATCAAACGGACGGACCTACTTACACTTTCATTCTCACTTCATGTAAAAGGGTTAACCTGAAAGTGGTACGGTTGGAGGGACAAGCCCTTATAAGTTGGTTACACTCTTTCTCAACTAGCAAGGTGATACTAAACATGCACACACAACTCTCATGTGTTACACAGACCAAATCCTAATTGGGTTAGGATGTCACACACACCCCCTCCCCTCAAAGGAACCGATAGGCTAGAATGTCACACACACACCCTTCAAAGGACCCGACGTCCTTGTCGGTCCAACTGACCTGTATAGCCACACATGTATAAAGGCAAATATTTAGGAATGTGCCCCTCTTAGTGCACATTCGTACAACCAATGCCGACGCCATATGCCATGTCATGTGCCTCACACAGAGCCCATATGCGCCATATGCCCACACACTGACCCGTACGAGCAACCGCGAGGGTTGGCTCTAATACTATTTATAATAGCCCTACCTCTAGAATGGCACAACCCAGCCCATCCAATGAGTGGGATCACTTACATATACTACCCCACTTACACTTTTATTCTTGCTTCGTGTAAAAGGGTTAACTCAGAAGTGATATGGTTGGAGAGACAAGACCTTATAAATTGGTTCCACTCTTACTCAACTAGTAAGGTGGTACTAAACATGCGCATATAGCCCTCATGGACCAAGCATGCCAAATCCTAATTGGGCCAAGATGTTACACAGAAAAATCCCGCGGCGAGCCCCAAGTCAGTGCGGCGGTGGAGGCTGAGGAGCGCCGCTTGTAGGGCCTCGAATGCTTGCAGGTCAACTCTATGCCGGCTCCACCACCACCGGACCATGCCAGAGCCTATCTTCCTCCACCGCCTGCCTCCTTCTCCATCGTCTGTTGAGCTCCGCTCTCTCTCTTCCCTTTTCCTGCGCCTCATTGCCTGTGAGGTGATGGGTGGGGGCTGTGGGGTGGGNGTCGTGGGGTGGGTGGGGAGGGGAAAGATGTGGTGGGAGAGAGGAAGAAGAAGCACAAAGATTGATATGTGGGATCTACTATCATATTGAAGAGGGTAAATTAAGAGGCTGTTAGAGTGAAAGGCAAATTTGACTCTCTAATTTTGGAGGTTGTTTGATATGCTCTAAGGGTAGATATTTTTATGCTCTTAGACACCTCTTTCGCTATTCCTACCCCTAAAACAACCCACAGAAAAACTACTCAGAAAACGTAGCTAAAGCCTAGAAAGGAGGAGAGGAAAACCATGCAAACGGGGCCAACGAGATCGCGAGTGGCAGTAATAACAGCGGTGGCACTACAACAAGCTCCACTCCACCTCTATTGTCACTTTCACGCTCTCCCCCTCTCTCGCTTGCTTTACCCTCTCTTCTCTCTCTTCCTAAAATTTTCAATCCTAAAATCTAATATAAGAATATCCGTACTCACGTGCCCAATATTAGAAAATCCTAAAATTTGAAAAAAATTTGTTCAAAAATCTAATCTAACAATATCCTTAGTCACATGCCCAATATTAGAAAATCCTAAGCCCAATTCTTTTCATTCTCCACATGAGGCAATGTTTAGCTCCTAATTACAGCATGCAGCTCGTTCGTACGCTAGGAGGAAGTGGAGTCTCGCGCAGGAGTAGGAAAGAAGAGGATCAATTTAGATGTGTTTTTAGGTGGCCTACTTTTTGTTTTGAGAAGTCAAATTAGGTTATAAGAGCATCTCCAAGAGTCTCTCCATTTGTCTCTCAAAGCCAAAATTTAGTCAACTTTAGAAAAAAAATAGCCTCCAACATTGCCATGAGGCTGGCCAAATGCCAACAAGCAAGCAAAGAGTGCTCACAGTCATCATCGTGGTCCGGTTTCACCGTTGTTGCCCCATCCGTCATCGTCCACCGTCGATGAGAGGACGACGTGCCAGACCAGAGCACCCACGAAATCCAGCTGCCCACGGCAACGATGACACGAAGGAAGCCCACGACGAGCCCCGGGTCTCTCTCCCCCCTTTCCCTGCCCTCGTCGCCGGTGAGGTCATGGGTGGGGGTCGTGAGATGGGTGGGAAAGGAAAAGATGTGAAGAGGAAAAAAAAGCATCAAGATTGACATATGAAACCCACTATCGGATTGGAGAGGGTAAATAAAGAGACTGCTAAAGTGAAATATAAATTTGTCTCTTTAATTTTTTAACAAGCTAACTAAATAGACAGAAAGTCAGATTTGAAAAGACTATCAGACATACTTCATTTCATTCTCTTAGGCTGTGTTTGGAAGATGAGGTTGGAAACTCACCTCCCACGCACGTAAAACGGAGCGATAATTTTTTTATGATTAATTAAGTATTTGTTATTTTTTTTAAAAAATAGATTAATATGATATTTTAAAGCAACTTTCGTATAAAATTTTTTTAAAAAAACACACCGTTTAACAGTTTAAAAAATATGCGCGTAAAACACGAGAGAGAGGAGAGAGGAGTTAGGAATTTCTTATGCCGAACAAAGGCCTAGACACCCCTCTTCCGCTACTCCTACCCCTGAAATCACCCACAGAAAAATCACTCGGAAAACGTAGCTAAAGCCCGGAAAGGAGGAGAGGAAAACCGTGCAAACGGGGGCCAACGAGATGGCGATCGGCAGTAATAAACAGCGGCGGCACTGCAGCAGCATTGCTAGCGAGCTCCTCCACTCCACCTCTCTTGTCTCTTTCACGCTCTCCCCCTCTCTCCCTCTCGCTTGCTTTACCCTCTCTTCTCTTCTCTTCTCTCTCTTCCTCACTCTCACACTTCTCTTGCCCTTTTTTTCCCCCGGAGAGCGAGAACTGCAGGGCCCAAAAAGAGGCCGGATTCTTTGGTGTTTTCTGAACCTTCTTTACTTGTCCTCAAATGGCCTCCTCCTCCTCGCATTTCGTCCCATAGCTCGCATTCGCATTCGCATCGCACTCACCCTCCCCTGCAAGCAAAGCTTAGCTTCGGTTTTTTTTTCCTCCCCGCTTTTTCTTGCTTCTTGCGGCCATGGCGGTAAGGAGGAGGAGGAGCAGAGCCGCGGCGATTCTGGTGGCCGCGCTGCTTCTCACCTCCTCCGCCACCACCGCCTCCGCCGCGTCGTCTTACCCCGCGAGTGAGTGAGCGAGCGGGCGGGCAAAGCTCGGTTCTTGGTTTTGGTGTTCTACTGTTCTTGGCTGAATTCGTGTGTTGGGGATGGTGGCAGAGGTGGTGACCGGGTTGCTGTCCAGCACGGCGTCGGCGGTGGTGAAGCAGCTCTGGTCGCTCAAATCGACCGCCACAAGGACGGGTAATTCGTCTGCTCCTCCTCCTCCGGGGAGAAAAAAAATTTCAGTTCTTGTGTGTGCTTCCAGTTTCTTGAGCGGATTTTTTTTGCGGTGGTCGGCGGCGGCAGGGTCGTCGTCGTCGGCGGCGGCGGCGGGGAGGTCGGTGGTGAAGTACGAGGGCGGGTACGCGGTGGAGACGGTGTTCGATGGCAGCAAGCTGGGGATCGAGCCGCACGACGTGGAGGTCACCCCCTCCGGCGACCTCCTCGTGCTCGACTCCATGAACAGCAACGTCTACAGGGTCCAGCTGCCTCTGTCGCGATGTGAGCATTGCTCTTCTTCTTCTTATTATTCATGGGATTCTGCTAAGTGGAGTACTTGTGATGGTTGTCAACTCGATGATGATGTGATGCTATGAATTGTTTGGTAGTACTACTTTGGTTTGGTTGGTCAGTTTGTGATTGATGATGCTTGCATGCTAGATTTGGTCCAGGCTAGTTTGTTTATTGATTGCGAAATGTTTGTTAGTTTCTTGTTTGCAATTATAAGTTATGATGTGACTGTGCTTTGCTACTTGGTCACTTTCAGTCCCATTGTTTAGGGACAGATGACACTGGAGTTGTCCTGTATCTTAGGATTTGACTAAACAGACACCTGAAAAATCATTGGTGAAATGAAATACAGCGTGATTTGCTTGTCCAAATTATTACAAAAGCTTCACTGTTTGATATGTTTTAAAGGCACTGTTTGAAAAATCGGCATCGACATTTTATTTATCAGTAGACACATTTGAGATCACCAGATTCTGACGTATCTTGTAAAAAATGGATCAAACATTACAGATAGCAGACCAAAGCTTGTTGCTGGTTCGCCAGAAGGATTATCCGGCCATGTCGACGGGAGGCTGCGGGAGGCGAAGATGAACCATCCAAAGGGATTTACAGTGGACGATAGGGGAAACATTTATGTTGCAGATGCTATGAATATGGCAATAAGAAAGATCAGTGATACAGGTAAGCTAAAGTGTCTCTTGTAGGGTGGTGTGCACATGATACTGTCTGGTCCCCAAGCATCCTATGTTTGCTATTTGGTTTTCATTGTAACTCTTCGGCACTTGTGTCCAAAGGTGCATTTGAAACAAGTTGTCAGAGTGCATGGAAAGGTCATACCCACAGTTTTAAATGCCAAAATGGTAGTCTAATTAGGGTGTGATCCATGGAAGAGTTTGTGGAAACGTGGTTATAAAATTTTCTAATCAGCATCTGTCTTATTTACAATGTCCCTGAGTTTTCAGAAATCATGACATCCTAACAGTTATGTGGCTATTGATGTCAGAAAATTGAGTATCGCATGCTTTTGCAAGTTGCAACAGTGGAAGAGATGTCACACATTGAAATGAACCTCAAAGTGGATAGGAAAATTACATAATTGGACTTTAGATACTAGAATGATCTCACTCTTGAAAGTTAGTGATGTCAGGAATATCAAAGATAGAAATTAGTACCACATGACATCATATTTACTCATTGAGATTGGGTATGTTATGAGTGTGTTATAGACTTGTAGTGCACTTATAACGCGCATGCAGCCATGTGCAAAACATTTTATGCATTTGTAAGGTAGATTCTTTTTAGTATGAAAATTTATTTAGATTCTTGCTTTTAATATCTCTTGCTATTTTAATAGTTAATTATTTTCTAATTCTTTTAGTATACATATTTTTTCTTGTAATTAATTAATTTATCTGTTCTGAAGGAACTACATATTTGAGTTTGCCTTCTGATGAACTTTGTTTGGACTTCTGGAAGGGCCTAGCATGCAATTATTCACTATAGTCTTGTAAATCAAAATGTCTCTGACAAACCGCTTTTATATGCAGGGGTTACAACCATTGCTGGGGGGAAATCAATGAGAGGAGGGCACCTAGATGGGCCGAGTGATGATGCAAAATTTTCTACTGATTTTGAAATACGCTACATCAGCAGTAGTTGCTCCCTCTTGGTTATTGATAGAGGAAACCAAGCAATTCGCGAGATTGCACTCCACAATGATGACTGTGAATATCAGTATGAAGCTGGTTTTCCACTAGGTACATCTACATTCCAATAAGCTTTCCATTAGTACTTCTTGACCAAACAATATTGTTGTCCCTTTAAAAAAATCGTTTCACATCTATCTTATATTCACTTTATGTTTAGTCGAATGACCTACAAATTATATAGACAAGGGCCTGTTAGAACTGTGGACATTAACCATTTGAGTTTAAATTCGCAGGTCTTGCGTTGCTTTTTGCTGCTGGTTTCTTTGGGTACATGCTTGCGTTGCTTCAGCGCCGGGTTTTAGGGATGGTATCAACAGCAGATGTAAGTGCTTCATTTTGTTGTGTTCTTATGAGAAAAAAAATATTGTTTACATTTTCTGGAAGCACAAGAGATGTAAGGCCAAGGGCTATAAGAGCACAGCCCACAGTTGTCCTATAAACAATGAATACAGACCTCAAGTAGATCACGGTACAGCTTTAAAATGAAATAAGTAGTTCCATTTACTCTGAATAACCATAGGTGCATTGTTTCAAGGACACTGAAATATATAGAAGGTAACATACAAAATAAAGTAATACAATCAATTTTGTTGTACCTCTAGAGTGTAGACCAATGGTAGAGCAAAGACGAATACCATACATGTTTTCTTGCCCGCTTTGTTTTTATTTCTAATTTCACCGCCACCTTCTTTTGTATGGAAATTTGACCATACAGGAACCTCAGACTCCTCCAAGACCCAGTATTGCAAGCATCCCTCCATATCAGAAACCACTAAAGCCTTCGCTTCGGCCTCCACTAATCCCAAACGAAGATCAAGCTGGGAAACAGGAGGCTGAAGAGGGGTTCTTCACCTCAATCGGCAAGCTCATCGGAGGAGCAAAATCATCTGTGGTAGAGATATTCTCACGAAAGAAACGCCCAACCCATCAGTACCATCATCACCTTCAGCAGCAAAGAGCCAACCCTTGGCCAGTGCAAGAAAGTTACGCCATCCCACATGATGAGACACCGCCGCCATTGGACATGAGAGCAGCTACTCCTCGGAAGAACTATGCCTTCATGACAAAGGAGCCTGAAAAAGTTCACCATGTCCGCCATGGCCGGCCTTATTTCAATGGCTGGGACGTGCAGCATGCCCCTCAGCAACAACCAGAGCAGCAGATGTACCACCAGCAGCACCTGCAGCAGCACAGGCAGTACTCTGCAGGCCCGCAAACTTTCTACGAGCAGAGCTGCGAGACGACAAACGAGATCGTCTTTGGTGCCGTCCAGGAGGTGGACACCAAGCGGCGAATGGTGGAGATCAAGGCCGTGAACTACGGGGACACCTTCTATGAGCAGTATGGGATGCGGTATCGCAACAATTACATCGGCTACAACAACAACAGCAATGGCGGCAACAACAACAACAAGAACAGCTACTATTAAACAACCAACCCTGTCGCCCTCATTTTTCTCCCTTTCTCTTTTTTTCCTGTTTCTTTCCTATATGATTAGATTTACCGCTCGCATTTTAGCTTCCCCTGCCCTACGCGACGCCTGTAACAAAAGAAAGAAAAAGCGGAGGGAAGTAGAGGCACTAATCTTCTTCAGTCCTGACCTGTGCAATGCAATGGCAAACACTGGGGAGGGGGGTTTTTGTACTACACCCTGATGATCAGACACTCTTACACTGCCATCCTGTACATATATTTTGTTCACCAGCTGCTCCTCAATCCCTGTTGGTTTGCAGCACCAGTCATCAGTCATGCTGTGAATGATCTCTTGCGCTACTGCTGTATCCTGTATGGCTGTATGTTGTGTTGCCGCACCCACCACCTGAGCAGCTCAGCTGCATCAGTGGAGCAGGCAGCGGCCGAGACCACCACCGCCACTGCCAAGAAAGCTTTGTGAGTTTAGTTAGTGGCCGCATCATGTGGCGTTCGACCTCGACACAGGAAACTTGCAAAAGCACTGCCTTTTTTCAGTCGATCTTTGCACATGCCGATGCGCAGCGAGACGAGCTGAATGCAGCTGGTTGCTGTTTGCAAAAACAAAAAACACACGGCAAACAGCGTTACAGCAACAGTAGATGCTCACTCACTCACTCACTCACTCACCAGGCCTCGTGACGCCAGTGAATGCACTCACCGATATCACCGTCTCTGCAGTGGAGGACGGCCAGGGGACACACAGTCCTATGTGACCGTGGTCAGATCACAAGTTTTCAGATGTATGTGTGTGACTAGTTTTATTGCGATGAGGGGTCGGCACGGCACGGCACACCGCTGACATGTACGTGGACCTGACATGTCGGATCATGGTGAAATTCAAGAGTGAGGACAAAGCAATGAAGCGATGAAAATAAATCAGACTGTCCATATCCGAAAAAAATTGAGAACTTTGTGAGAGGAGAGGTTTACTATGACCACAGATGATGGTAGATGCTGTCGTGGTAGCAACGGATAATGTTTGCGGGATGTTGCTGAGAAGCCTTGGAGGCAGGGCACCTTTGCTGGAGGACAGAGTCGTACACTTGGGCAGGCTCTGGGGGTGTCTCTGATGTCCATGAAAGATAGACATGTTTCTGGCAGATTGCTGTGAGACAAGCTTCACGATGAGCGATGACATGTTTTCTGACCCTGCTGCGAGACAAGCTCGATGACGATGAAAGACGACAGGGCCTGAAGGAAAGACGACACTCGATACTGCTACTGCTCATTCATTATCATGTGGTTGAATTTACACTCAGAATAAATGTTGTTGATTAAAAAAAACACTACATCTATCTCAAAAAGAGTTCATTTTTCCACATGGATCTGGACGAGCACTTGTCCAGATTCATGTACAAAAATGAATTGATTCTGTTGAGGACGGAGGTAGTACTTTATATCTTACCCCACCCGATTAGTCGAATGAAGCCTCGGCATGTTCAAGTCAAGCTATGGATACCAAAATTTTGCTCATCTCCAAGGCACCTTCTTCCTGCTGTCACTACTAAGCCACCTTTATTTTCGTTGAGGCAGCGAGCTTTGATTCCTCTGTCATGCTAGCTATTTATCTTCTTATTAGGTAACAACACTTTATAGTATGGATAACAGATTCCATCATCACTAACAAGAGTTTACTGAGTTATTGATGAAAAAATGGTCATCCTCTGCTGCTTCAATTTATGTGTCAGGTGTTGATATGGTAACTGTCCCCTCTAGATACATCAGGAAAAGATCCCAGTATCTGAACCATAAAGCTACCAGCTGAAAAAAAAAAACAAGAACAAAACCATATCATCTTCTCATTTTGATATCTTCCGCAACGAATGATCCTTCCATTTCTTGAATCATGGCTAATGACTAATTTTTTGGTAGAAAACATTCCAGTCCAGAATGTCAGAGACCATCATGAGTAACATGAGCCATAATCCTATGATGAGTAAATAAATGTACCTATGATGAAGATAGCTCCAACAAATCCTGTGATGCCCCATCTCTCGCCAAGCATAGCCCATGCAAAAGCAGCACCCCATACCGGTTCCAGACCATAAATAATTGCAGTTTCCATAGCTGACACATCACGCATAGCAGCCACCTAAGACAATTAAAAGGTCCATACAATTAACACTTAAAAAGATGTTGCCCTTAACTGAAGAGAATTGATGCAGTGAGGACAAAACTAACCTCTGCCCATAAACAAAAGGTAGTTGAGAATATGCCTGTGTATAGTATTGACATCCAGGGAAATTGTATCATCACACCAAATAACTTCATCGGTGACTGTAATTGTGAAGTCCAGTGGTGCACATTCTTGGCGAAGCATTTAATAAAGAATGAGACTGCAGATACAAATGCTACAACAAGCACCTGGGTTTATATTTCCTATTTAGCATCTCATCTATAACGACGTGAAAAAAAAATCATGATATAAACTGCAAAACAAGCCTAGATAGACAACAAACCTGACATCCAACAAGAGTTGGAAAATTCTCTTTCTTCATATTTCGGGAAATATGCTCGGTCCTGAGCATATGAATTGCAAAACAAAAGGCACTAAGGAGGTTCAGAAGATCACCAACCTAATGATATTACCAAGGAAACATCAGTCACTCCAGATGGTAGAAAGATCAAATTGTAAGAAGACGACAGTACTTGATGGAGGAATATTGTAGCCATAAGCAAAATAGACAAAAAGTGCAGACAAATTTGTTAACCTGTTCATGTGGATAATCTGACTTACACATGGCGGTGAACCACTTGACTCCAGAATACCAACCCCAATGAGGGATAAAAGTGCTCCAATCCATGTATAGGCAGGTATTTCTGCTCCAAGGATACCATCCAAGAAAGGGACAATGATCACCTGAACATATTTGAGTAAAGAACCATGAAAATCTATATATGCTAGGGAAGACCTTATTGGACTAAGCTTAAGAAACATGTATCTTACTGTGAGGGAAGAAATGAAAGCTGTGCGACCAGCATCAGCTGTGACTAAACCAATAGCCTGAGCAAGGTAACCAATGGCTACCCAAATGCCCAGTTCTACTCCTCTAATAAAGACTTGAACATCATTGAGTGCCTTCAACAAGAGCGGTACAAAAGGGATGGCTGAGATAGTGAAGCGCAATACATTGAAAAGATCAGGATCTAACAAAGTCTCCGCCTCTTTAACAACAGAAATGTTGCTTGCTGCAATAAATAAAAATCAAATTCAAGCATTATTGACAAGAGAATTGTTTCACTACAAAATATGAAAAAAATTGAATGAAATGTTTCACTATAAACCAAACTGTTCGCTACACATGATAAACTATGCCAACGAAACAAAGGCCTACCAACCATGAACACTCTCTCACAACTCAAGCATATCCCAAATGCAAACGTACAAATAGACTAGCAGCAAAGAAGACATATCAAGAGAAAGCCACTTGTTCCATGAAGTTTGCAATTAAACACACAAGGATCAAATATTGTTTTAGTTTCACGAGTAACGCATATTAGGTGATATTTACATGCTAACATGCACATTAACCTTGCTGTGCAAGAACGCGTCCATCGGCTCCCCATTTCTCACCGTAATAACATCGAACATGTGATGTGCAAGCGCAGAAAGTGCGTTTTCACAAGGCTGAAGGCTGGGTCACACGACGTGCATACCGAAGACGATGGTGACCAGATTGAGCAAGACGACGCTCCTCGCCTTCCGGGGAACCAAGGAGGCGACCTTCCGCCAAGCCGCCCGCGCCCGCCGCCGCGCCGTGCAAGGCGCCGGCGGTTCGTCGGGGTCGGGGGCCGCGGTTTCCCGCATTCCGGGCGGCACGGACTTCCACCTCCCGCTCTCATCGGGCGCCTTCTTCTTCTTCTTCGACGGCGGCGGCGGCGACCGCTTGGAATCCTTCGACGGAGAACCTGAAGAGGAGAACGACGACGAGGAGGCGGCGGCCAAAGGCGCGAGGAGGCGCCGCCGTCTTGTCGGCAAGGGTGGCGCCGCTGGGAGGAGGCGGGGGAGGGAGCGGAGGGGAGGGGCTTCTAGAAGGCAAGGTCGCCATGGGCGGGGAGGGTTCGGAAGCTTCGAGAGGAACATCTCGCCGGTGGGGAAGGTTCTAGAAGGTTGGAGTCCGCGACCGGCGGCTGGAAAAAAAAAACGGCGAGGCGCATGAGCGGCCTGTTTGGGAGGGCGAAGGGCCGAAATCTAGGCCTATCCACGTGTAAGGTGGAGATTTTAGCTCGAGTACTCGGCCCACGTACACGTACGTGTGTGGGCCTCGATTTCGGCCCATCCAAACAAGATCTATGGCTCTATTCTTTTGTGATTTTGGATTTTGGATTTTCGTTTGCACATTTTCTAAAGAAATAAGTTCACTTTTGACTCACTTAAGTAATGGCCGAATCTGATTCGTATTTCTGAATCATAATATCAGATATCTCAATCTCTCGACTATTAAAACCGATGCAATTTGACTCCCTCGACGGTTTTGGAGGACGATTTCGCTGACGTGACGCTTACGTGGCGATGTTGACCTAGTCTTTATTTCACGTGTCATTGATGTAGCGTTTATGTGACATTAGATTAAAAAAATATATGTAGGATCCATTTGTCATTCACACAAAAAAAATTTGTGTGAATGACAAATAGGTCCCACGTATTTTTTTAATTGTAATGCCACATAAGCGTCATAGCACCGCCACGTAGGCGCCACATCAGTGAAACCGTTCTCCAAAACCGTTGAGGGAGTCAAATTACATCGTTTTTAATAGTTGAGGGATCGAGATATCCGGTATTGTGGTTCAGGGATACAAATCAGATTCGGCCACTAGTTAAGGGAGTAAAAGTGAACTTATTCTTTTTCTAAACTCCTAAATCAACTCGTGTTTCATATACAAGTTTTCCATATAAGCTTTTTCAAATAATTTCCTAAATCAACTTCAACTTTGTGTCACTCGTTTATACCTCAAATAGTTATCACAAAATCATATTATCTTTTCAGCTATCTCAAATAGGACCTATATGGACTATGGAGTGGATTGAGATCCCCTAACTTTAGGGGTTAAAGTCAGAGGTGAACGGCAGGGGCGTAGCCAAGGGGTTGTCTTGATGGGCTCAGGACTAACTCCGATTTTGGCCCAGATACCCTCACCCCAAAAGATTTTGTCCCATGAGCCCATACTTACTCATTCAGCCCAAGAAAATTAACTTCCCAAGAGTGAAAAAAGAGAGAGGAGTTCGAGTCGAGACCGAACGTTTGGATGTCATCTCTCTCCTGACTCCTTGCTCCTCGCCTCTGCTGCGCCGCCGCCAGTCCGCCCGGTCGCCGTTCCTCGCCGCTGCCCAGCCGCCGCTTCCCACCTTGCCCCGCACATCTGTGCCCCTGCCTGCCAGGCACGGCAACACCGCCCCCGCCCCTGCACGGCTAGCAGCGCCTGCCGCCTGGAGCTCCTCCCATGGCACTACCACCGGCTGCCGGCGCCAGGAGCCTTGGCGGCATGGCCCTTATCAATGTCCCTACCCGCTTCCTCTTGCCCCCCTTGAACTCCTGTGCTCAGGTGAGTAAATCAGTGAATTTTGATTTGTGAATTAGTAAATCTGTTAATGTGATTTATGAATCAGTGAATTTAATTTTTGATTTGTGAATCAGTAACTATGCTGCTATATATTGTAGTTTGGCTGATTTGTAGAAGGCAATGTCACATTGTCACTTGTAAGTTTGGCAAAGGCAAGAATGCAAAAGATGAGGTCCAATGGCTGGCCCTAGTTGATATCCTCATATCCCTGCCTCGGTGCCTCCCTGCCGGTTGCCCCTTGAAGGCTTGAAATCCCGTGCTCAAGTGAGTGAATCAGTGATTTGTGAATCAATGAATCTATTAATGTAATTTGTGAATAAGTGAATGTGATTTTATATTTGTGAACCAGTGAATGTGAATATGTCGCTAATTTGTTGCTATTGTACTTTGTAGGATTTGTAAAACATGAAGAGGAATGGGGATATTGCATGGCTCTTCTGGAATCATGAAACTAAAGCAAAGAAGATTGCAGAATCCTCTTCCGATCTGGTCGTAAGCTCGAACAACTCAAGAACTAGTTATGATAGTTGATGGAACTCAAACTCAAGAACAAGATGGACCTCTTGTTTATGACACCTCATGGTAAGCAACACCAATTCAGCTTTGTTTGGTCTCATAAGTATAATTGGCTTAATATACTGTGGCAAAGGATGCTGATATAAGTACAATTGTTTAGTTAGTCGATTTTCGATGTTATGAGACATTATTGCTATATTTCTACGGCATTGTCACTAAATTTGTGCTTGCATATGGGATTTACGGTGTTCAAAAATTTTATTATGTGATGTGAACTTGTCAATTAGGACTACCTAACGAAAAATTCCTAGCTACGCCACTGGTGAACAGTATCATGACTTTGAGGTGTTTTCAGCGGTCCGATTCACAACGAACGAACGAAATCAATCGCTACAGTATGCTATAGTACTGAAGAAACAATAGTATGGTACAGTATAATTTACTGTTTTACACTGTTGCTACCTTTAAAATCCTCTCTTATAGCAATTACATGACTTTTTTTATAAATGATGGTACAATGCATTTTAGAGATGTAGCAAACAGTGAGCTTTTATAGCTTATACTTTAACTTTTTATTGACTTATGTTTTTATAATATGATTAGCTAAATGCCTTGTCATTATTTTTTATAAGAAGCCACATATATGTGCATTTTTTTAAAGACCGATATCTTTAGTTTTTTTGCTGTTCATGATTTTTTTTTTGTCGTTATTAAACGATTGGTAAATCTATTTTGAGTATTATTAACTCGGATTTGAAACACCACGTGTGCCATGATTTTTCAATAAAACCACTCGACTGGTTAATTTATTTACTTTTGACTATATGTTTAGTTTATTCAACTAATTACATAGTAAGGGGCTACATCTAGTTAGGTGTATCTAGTCGATGCACCTAAATATATATTTTTTGTTATTTTTTTAAAAAAAATTAGCCCTTCACAGCCTCATGTTTGGGTAAAAGCACTCAGAAGACCATGGCAGAGGTATTGAAGCACTTGGCTTATCTACACATAGTTCGGGAGAAAATTATTTTGTCGACTATAAAAGTCACAGGGATTGCTCTGAAGATTATGGATACCATATACATATATTGACAGCTTATACGACTAAAGATAGGAGGTGATTCATATCTGTACATTATGAAATAGATTAGGACTTGGAAATTGTCTTACCTTGTTTTCTACGATAAGACCTATAGTCTTGGTAGGTATGATTATCTAGAGAGATAAGGAAACTTGAATTGTGTTCGTCTAGGTTTTTTTTTAACCCTGCTCTCGAACCTACATAAGGAGGATAGGGAACCCCTTGAGGACAGAGTAACAATAACTCGATCGTCAGATCAATATACACCTGACGAATTTAATCCCCAAACAAAAGTAATGTATTACTTCTCATCAAGAAGATTTGAACCTGTATAAACCTTTGTCTCTTTACTCATTTATTTTAAGTCTCGTGCGTTACCTTTTTCTTATTGTCGATTCCTAAGATCGACAAGATTAACGCCTATCGAGACCAACATTTGCTTGTTTTTGTTTTCGGTAGGTTGCTCCTAGGAAAGAAAATTTAAATTTATAATACATGTAATTTCTAGAGTGGTAAGAATAAATGAAAAATGTATACATGATTCTAGCCCACCATGAAAACTACATTTGTGGTGCAACGTACACTAACGCCCATACGCCAGCCAGCGAGGTCACGGCACTCCCACAAACATTAAATAGATAGATCGATGTCATAAGTGCATGAAAAGAAACTCTGATGTGTAGGGCAACCATATAACAATGAAATCTCACGCGTTGTTATGGATAGTGATTGGGCAGTGACAGAGTCAGAAAAAAATTTTAGCCTGAGCAAACCTAATAACAAATAAAAATACACATATATTTGTATAAATTCATATGTCATTTATCATAGGCTCAAGCAAAATATCTACTAGTGATCTAATGCATGGAGTAAGCAGCAGAACCAGCAGATCGAGGATAATTAAGCGGTTGCTATTCTTTGCACTATGGCTAGAGCCCGGGCACCTGCCTGGCTAGAGCCCGGGCACCTGCCTGTCCTAGCCAGGCTTTGACTTCGTCAATGGCTGCGAGAGTTTAGTATGATAGTAATAAGCAGAAATAATGTGTAAGATAGCTAAATGACATAAGCTTACATAAGTTGATATGGTTTATAATAATTTAAATAGTATATATATCCAAGTAAGGTGATGTGAAAAAAAAGGGAGGTAATTTAGACTATAGATTAATCATTTAAGAGTTAAAAATAATTGAGGTAATACGACGTAATAAGATAAGAGAGAAATAATATTAATCAAATAAGGATGAATTATATGAAGGCCGTGTTCGCGGCGAAGGTCGGGCTGGCGCTGGCACTCATCTCGCTGCTGGTGTTCCTCCGGGAGCCGAGGGACATCGTCAGCCACTCCGTCTGGGCCATCCTCACCGTCGTCGTAGTCTTTGAGTTCAGCATCGGTACGTACGTACAGAGCTGGGACCAATTTCTTCTTCTGCTTCGTCTTCTTTGGGTTTCTTCGCAGTAAAAGTGGATGCTTTTCCGATGGTTTTTGTGCTGACTCTATTGTTCACTTGCAGACACTTTCCTTTTAGGTTTGTTCTAAATTAAACATTTTCAAAATTTGATCAAGTTAATAGAAAAAAATATAGTATCATTTTTAATACAAAATAGATATACTATAAAGATTGTTCAATAGTTTGAATGAATGTAATTTTGATGTTATAAATATTGCTATGTTTTTCTACAATTATAATTAAATTTGAAAAGTTTTAACTTACGATAAAAATAATTTATAATATGAAATAGAAGAAGTATTCATCTGCTGGAGTGTTTTCACCGTTTTAAACTGCTTAATAGACTACCATACCTTCGAAGCGGCTCCTTTAACATAACGTCAGAGGAACGTGAGTCCTTAGCAGATAGGATCATCCTCATGAGCTCATACATTAGAGGCACGTGTCCCTCTGATATGAGCCTCATCGCTTTGAGCATGTGCATATGTTGTCTCTGAAACTCAATTAAATTTATTTGTTAGTGTGGGGAAGTATCACTAAATTTTATTGATAGCGTTGTCAGGTCGTCACACTCCCTCACCTCCTAACCACTTTGTTATGCTTATCCCCTAAAGCATACTCTACCCATCGCCAATTAACTTTCCCTGGTACCATTACACCAGTGACAAATGCCAAAAACTTTTAGAGTTCGAGCAAACCTAACTATTTTGAATTTATTTAAAATTATTTATTATCAATGAGACAACGTTAAATTTATATTAAATGTTTGCCGATAAGCTCGGCCCAGGCGGTGGCTTCACCCTTGGCTGGCACCATTGCCATCTTGCCGTGCTACTCGATGTCGCACACCGTGAAGCTAAGTAGCCCTACTTGTTCCTTCTTAGGGTACACTTCTCTTCTGGGACGTATAACTATTTGTCACTCTGAGCCAAACAAGTTCAATCCCAGTAACAACATACTCGCTCATAAAATGACAAATTATTTGCCACTCACGATCCTCTAAGTGGCAAAAAGTTAAAAAATTATTTCTCTTCCACGTCTCAACCAATCTTTTCACCCCTACCTTACATTAGAATCCAAACTCAGGGTCCCTTTGAACCGCAAGAATAAAAAAAAACGAAGAAATAAGAAAAACACAAGACTCTAATAAAAATATAAGTACAAAATATAGGAGTGTAAAACACAGAAAAAACTTAGAAATGATTGTTTCATTGAACCGCAGAAAAAACACAGGAATCAAAGGAGAGAGATAGACTTAAAGAAAATTTTTCAAAAAGTTGAAACTCTTGCTAAATTTCTTCCAAAATATCTATAGGATCATCCATTTCATAGGATTTTCAAAGGATAGGATACGATTCATTCAAAGACATTCATAGGAATTATTCCTATAGAATAAAAATCCTATAATATAAAATTTCTATGCTTTTCCTCCAAAATGAAAAGGGCCCTTAGATTGTCGTCTAGGAAGAAGGTTTTGGTTGACTAAAATGAGAAATGCCATGGTTATTGGAGTTGGTGAGCACAGGATAAACATTGGGAGTTCAACGAATTAGCGTACAGAGAAGAGTCATATGGAGGTTGAACACGTTACAAGAAATCCAATGATAATACCAGTTGCCAAAAAAAAGTAGCAAAGAGAAAAAATGAGGAGATGAAGATAAGGGTAAAATTATCCTCCTAAGCTGATTAGTGCAACATATAGTTGCCAATGTTAATCTACTCAGAAAACATCGGTGGTGTTATAGTAGAGTTGTGGTGCTGTGCACGACTTCATCAATCCTTATGCCTATTAATATGACATACATATAGATACATTTTTAATTGAATTTTAATGAGGTTAAGAATTTGTCAAATTTTTACGTGTTAAGAGACAAATTCATCCTGAGGTACTATGTCGTGTGTGCGTATGCTTTTTTTCTTTTTCGTGTAGTGAAAACAAAAACACTAATCTACTCGGCTCAGGAGCTTACTGTTAATTCTAGTGGTACTTGAACGGCGATATGGTTTTGTCTGACCAAACACCAGGGTTTGTTTCTTCTGGTTTAGTTTGACCGGCGGTTTAAAAGAGACAGACTTTATATACGGAGGAAGACTACATAACACTACCGTTTCAACAGAATAGCTAAGATGTGTTAAAAATGCGTTGACGTCAACATAATACCGTAGATACCAGATCTTGTATTTTCGATATCAGATATGATACTTAGGTACCATGATCATGGTACCGTAGGTACCGGATCTGATACCTCTAGTATCATATATGATGCACTGTAAATAAGATCGAGTACTTACGTATCATGATGATGTTAGCATGATATCGCATGTATCTGATACTTATCATGCTAACATCATCATAACGTCAGTTATTTCATTGGAATAATATACTATTATATAGTATTTCTGTTAGATATAGTAGCAGTAGTAATGGAACGATGATCCATCAGAAAACAAGTGTTGAACCCATTCGCTACGAACCAAAAAGCGGCAAAATCTGTGTGTGCAAGCGGGCAACCATGACCATAGTCCATACTCCACAGTCCACACCCACTCCAGCCCGGCGGCCGTACGGGCAGGGCAGACAAGCGACAAGCCAGTGTGCGCGCCCCAACCGCCCAGCTTTCCGGGACACCCACCAGTGCCCCCGCGACGCGACTTCGCTGCGTCCCTCCGCGCGCTGCACGAGCGCCCACGAGATTCCATCGTCGCGACCCACCGACCAAATCCTCGCGTCTCGAGACTCGAGAGGAGCCCGCCTTCGCCGCGACCCTTCTAGAGCGTTCTGGATCCGGCCATGGCGCCCGCCGGGGGCGCGGGGTCCTCGCCGCCGCCGCCGCATGCGCAGGCGCAGCTGGGGACTCTGTGGTCGACGCTGGAGGACCAGCGCGGGGCGCCGGAGGTGCCCCTGCTGTCGTCGGCGTGGGGCCTGCCGGGCGGCGCGCGGGACGGGGACGGGGGTGGATGGAAGGAGGGGTTGGTTCGTCGTGCCGGCGCGGCGGCGGGGCGCGGGTGGGGCGCCGTGCGCGCCGCGGCGGAGGAGCTGTGGGCGTTTGCGCGGGCCGACCCGCGGAAGGCCGTGTTCGCGGCGAAGGTCGGGCTGGCGCTGGCCCTCATCTCGCTGCTCGTCTTCCTCCGGGAGCCCCGCGACATCGTCAGCCACTCCGTCTGGGCCATCCTCACCGTCGTCGTCGTCTTCGAGTTCAGCATCGGTACGGACACAGAAAAGGGACCGCCTTTCCTTCTTCCTTTTTCTTCACTAATATCTCTTCGTGTTTCCGGAAACTAAAGATCGATGCTTCTCGATGATTCTGGTGCTACTGTAGTGATGTTAATCCTTTTTTAGATAATGAGTGATCTTGATTCAAGCACAACATATTTTCCTTCTTCATTCCTTTGTACAGATTTTGCAAAAATGTTGATCCGATTTACGGATTCAGAAGTTTCTTCTGCAAATAAAAGCTCAGAAATCATGTAACTTAAATTAGTTTGATGGGGCGACTTTTAGGTTCTTTGCTAGGCGATGCTGCGACGAGTATTGTCTGTGCAATAGTGTGTAGAGGAAGAGCATTGAGGATGAGATATTCTATTTCTAAGGGAAATGGGGAACCTGCCCTCCATTTGGTTCATCTGTTGACCTTCTATTATTATTCTTGCAAGCAGAACGTGCAACACTGAGCAAGAAAAATTGGAGAAAACCTGTGATAGAGTAAGATATTGGTGATTAAAGAGCTCCTGTTTGTTCACTTGCAGATACTAACTACTTTTTTAAGTATTCATGTGCTGGGATGTTTACCCCGTTTTAAAGTGGTTATGAACCACCACATCTTAGACCGTGTGCCTGTGCCCTCTCTGAAACTTCATAAATTTATCCATTAGTGCTGGAAAGTAGCACTAAATTTTGTTGCTAGATATGTTATTTGGACCCACTTTGTTCTACAACCAACTGTAGAATTAAATGAAAAAGGAGGCACATTGACTAAGGAAGTCGATGTTGTTTGAGTAGGAAAAAAATAAACATTGACCAAAGTTACTGTTGAACACCTGCACTGGGGACAGCTTATATTTTCTGTAATATTGTTTCAATGCAGAAAGATTAAATATAATTAATAGTGCTGTGCACATAATTCTACTGTTTGCTTGCAAGTTTGCATTTTATTCCTTTTTGAGTCAACAAGACGCTATGTGGACCACACAACTCTATTACTGCATATTCATAAAAACTTTATAAAAGTGTAATGTTATGATTCTTGTAAAAGAATATTTGCATCATTTTCATATATCCAAACCATACATTGTAAGCAATTTGGTTTGCTCAAAATTAACTTGATTTGACTGAAGCACCTGTCTTTTCTGATTAGAGGGAGTATTTTCGTATCTACAATTCACATAATAAACATTATGTATTTATAAAATGATATATTCTATTGTGTGTAAAACTGAAAAAAGTCAGTTTGTCACCCTTGAATAATGTGGTTCGTGTTAAAACAGGTGCAACATTAAGCAAAGGTTTTAACAGGGGATTGGGTACCCTTACCGCTGGAGGGCTTGCGCTAGCAGTCGCTGAATTGTCCAAACACCTGGGAAAGCTGGAGGAAGTAATTCTTATTATTAGCACATTTATTGTTGGTGAGTATTGCATCTGTTGCCTGTGACTGTTGTCTATCATTTCCTGGTGCTGGCTGTACTACGCTGTAGTGCTTTGACTTATGAATATATCTAACTTGTAGTATGTTGCTTTGATGTTTTCCGTTGTTAGCATTTTTCACAACCTTGACGAAGCTGCATCCAAAAATGAAGCCTTATGAGTACGGATTCCGTGTATTCTTGTTGACATTCTGCTATGTCATGGTTTCTGGGTACAACACAGGGAAGTTCACTGATACAGCTGTGAGTAGATTTGTATTAATTGCTGTTGGTGCTGCTGTCAGTCTAGGAATCAATATAGGTATTTACCCAATATGGGCTGGACAAGATTTGCACAATTTGGTTGCAAAAAACTTCATTGGTGTTGCAAAATCCTTGGAAGGTATGAACCTTCAACCCTGTAAACTAACCATTTATAGTGTTTTCCATGTTGCGCTATTGGACTTTATGTTGAAACTTGAAATACATGGTAAAAAATACTTTTTGTGGCTTTGTGCTAGCACTGCAATTCCTATAGAGCATAGATACATCTGATGTTTATGCCTTTCTTGCCAAATTATGATATCAAGTATTGTATGCTTGATACCGTTTTTGGCTGTTCATTCTAGGTTGTGTTGATGGATATTTGAAATGCATGGAGTATGAAAGGATTCCTTCGAAAATACTTGTATATCAAGCATCTGATGATCCTCTATATAGTGGCTATAGGGCAGCAGTTGAGGCATCGGCACAAGAGGAAACTCTGGTTCAATCTTGCTCTAAATTTAGGAGTTCTACTTAGATTTCTTGAGTGGTCAATTGATCACATTCTTCCTTATATGTTTGCAGTTGGGTTTTGCTATATGGGAGCCACCCCATGGCGCTTACAAAATGATGAAGTACCCCTGGAGGAATTTCACCAAAGTTGGTGGGGCATTGAGGCATTGCTCCTTTGTAGTCATGGCATTGCATGGTTGTATTCTTTCGGAAATTCAGGTTTGCTCGTATAATTTCTACAGCACACTTTAGACTTCTGCTTTTATTATTTTTATAAACAAATATATATATATCGGATTTTGATTATAGGCACCACCAGAAAGCAGAAAGGTTTTCAGTGCAGAAATTCACAGAGTTGGCATAGAAGGTGCAAAAGTGTTGCGTGAGCTTGGAGACAAAGTCAAGACAATGACCAAATTGAGCTCTTTAGATATTCTAGCAGAAGTCCACTTGGCTGCTGAACAGTTGCAAAAAAGGATTGATGAGAAGTCGTACCTTCTCGTGAATACTGAAAGATGGGACACTAGCAAGCAAGCTGAAGGTATCAAAGAAGTTCTGAATGGCACCGGCATTACGGGAAAGGAAAACAAGAACGAAGTGAAGGAGCCTAATATTGTTGAACAAACTACAGCTCATCATTCAAAAAGCTTTGCTGTTAATTCATTTCTGAGCAGACATGATTCATCATCAACTGTAGACAGTTTCAAGTTACTGTCTTGGCCTGCTCGAAGATCATTCCATCCAAACGTGCCACTTGAAGACGAGGAATCAAAAACATATGAAAGTGCAAGTGCTCTGTCCTTGGCCACATTTGCCTCGCTTCTAATCGAGTTTGTTGCCAGACTACAGAATGTCGTTAATGCATTTGAAGAGTTGAGTGATAAGGCTAACTTCAAAGAGCCTGTGCAGGAGCCTGCTGCAGTTAGTACTAGTGATGGCGGGTTTCTCCTTAAAATATGCAAATTCGTGGGAATCAAGAGTTAACATCTCAAATGACCCTAAACCTTGTTCTCTTTTTTTTTTCATACAGTTTTGTTTAAGAATTACGAACCACGAAATGTGTATAAATCCTGAACTTGTGTATATGCAATGATAATATTGCGAGCTTTATTTTTGAATGGAGCTCCAGTTTGCTACCACTAAAGTGATCCATCATGGTAAAACTGTTGATCAATGTATTACTAATGTGTTTATTCAACCTGCCAATAATCTTTTGCTCCTGACTAGTTGCATGGGCTGCTCAAGTACATTTGGTACAGTGTTTCTTGACCTACTCCACTGAGGAAGTTATAGTTTGTTCACAAGTCCTCTTCATCCTTTCGGTGTACTTTGCCCAAAGTTGAGATCTTATTTTCAATTATTGATGTGCTTTATTGCCCTTTGCTAAGTTTTGCTGTTGCCTGCAATATATTGTTGTGTGTTTTTTGTGCTTTCTATGTACCATTCTCACTATATTTCATCAAATAGCACTCACAATATAAACAGGAGTTGTGAACAAGAAATGCCATGGCTTCACTGATATATGCTTTACCACTTAGTCTTACAAGTGGATGAGATATATACTCTTTACAGGTGGTTGAGATATATTCTACAAAATACATATACATAATTCTGCTTCTTTGTGTATACAGCAGAGACAAATTACTACGTACAACATACTGGCTATATCTACTTACATCTTTTTACCCTATGTCCTGTTTAATTACTTCACTGATTGATTATGGCAGCTTTGAACGTAGAATTTGCACGTCCAAAAAGAAATGCATGGTCAGTCGAGCTGGTGGTAAATTTCAATTTCTATGTGACATTTGCAGCAGTTGATTTTGCAGCACTCTTTTAAGGAGGAAAGGAAATCCACTTTGTTTCTGTGGCTTGGCACAGTCTGACTGAACCCATCCGATATGCTTCTCATCATTGTTGTACACAACTAGCTTTCCTCGAAGAGAAACATCTGAAAAAGGGAACAGGAAGCAAATGTAAGTTTAGCTACAACAGTGAATATGGCAACAGAAATTGTGCCAAAGAAAAATGGCCGATGGATACCTCCAATTACTATCGCCGAGTCATGACCAATCTCTATTCCATCCAACACCCCTAGGCAGATATTGTTCTTATCCTGTAAAACGATTCCAGAGAAAAACATGATGAATAACTTATGGTATGGCTTTGCTCACTTGTTGAAAAACTTCGAGGAAGCATTGCTGTAGATGTCCAAAATTGAATTGGATATCTGACAAATATGAAAGTTGCTCATGGAAACTTACACTGATGATTAAATAGTCCTCAGGGGGGATAATGAATGTTCTGGGCAAGATGAACCATCTTTTCTTGAATACCAGATTCAAGGGTTTGAATAAGTGTTTCACATCATCCATAGACCTGAAAATGGCAGAGGACTGTTTAAGAACAACTGTGTGTTTATTTATCTGGAACTGGACAGTGGAAATTTGCCCGCTTTAGCACATCAGTAGTTTCAACACTTCTTTATTATTTTTTTTGATGTATAGTTTCAACACATTACCTCACTGGAAAATTGGGCTTCATGCAGAACGGTAGTGTTTGATCCGACTCATCTTGTAAAAGGCTTGGAGAGAGACCTTTAAGCTGTTGAATTACAAGAAAAATGAGTAAGATGAGATTGAATTGGCTCCTCCTGTAGGAGAATTAATAGAGGCACTCACTGAAGCAATCAGGTTTGCGTAGTCTTCGTGTGGTAAATACGTATATGAGCTCCTACTGTCAAAGATCACTTGAGTTAGCTTCCCTGCCTTTCCTCGAACATTAAGCTGCTGATCTCCATAGTTCACTTTCTGGACTTCTGTGCTGTATAGGTTTCTGACGGAATGAAAAGGGGGCAAGTTTCAGTTACATAGAGCATATCAATGCTAAAAGGAAATATCAGCCTCAATTCATATAGCATCGTTTCTTTATTTTTGAAGGAACTTATGCTAATTCTCTGACATTGGAACATATAGGCTTGCCCCATCTTTCACAGAAAAAAAAGACGAATTAGAAGACGGGTAAGATGCAGAGCAGTTTGCCAGTTCCATGACATTTCTTGGAAGTATGATCTAATCATCAATGTGATTACTATTACTAGTGTAAAAAAATAAATTTATATGTAGCATAAGTGCAAAACTGGAAAAGTTTAAAATATTGTATCAAAAAGCAGTTGGGCAAAATTTCCCCTGTACTTTCAGTCTTGAGGGTGACAGGAGTTTGTTAGGATTTTTCAAGATCTTTTTGCAAACAGAGTATATCATATCCAGTAAAAATGATGCATAGTATCCAAGGGAAAAGTAATGAAACTTTCACAAACAAAAGGATGGGACTTACTCTGGACCATTTCTGATAGGTACCCATGTCATTCCCCATCTAGGAACGTAATCGTCACCAAGAAACATATATCCACTATTGCTGGGATCTGCCGCGATGCAATGGCCAAAAACATTGGAAATTATTCCTTGGCTGGCTAGCTGGGTAGGAAGGCTAATTGCTGCATTGCTCAGGCCCAGGATCCCATCAGTGTTTGCTGGTGACGACAAGAGATTTCCTTGCTGATCATATCCACACCTGCAGATGGTACACAGATGGCATTTGGTTACTGTTCAGAAAAGAGCATATCCCATATTCACAAATTTCAGAGAATTGGTCATCGAAAATCAAGTCATACCCAAATACAAAATCCAAATTTTCCCTTTCACCATCTGCAGTGATCAGTTGCATGTTGTCCCTTGCAAGGATTCCCATAGAGGAGCTCCGATCAGCATATGTGATCTCATAATCGCATTGCTTGCTAGTGTCACCATAGTTTTGGTTGCCCTGCAGTTCTTGACAATATGAGTCTCTCGGAGGAACCACATTTGGTTTCTCAGGCTTATACAGAGGATGAGGTCCCTGCAACAACGTTGGATGATAATTAACACAAATACAACGAAATTGGGAATATTAGATTTGTCATAAGACAACAGAATAAGATATACATGCTAATGCATACTAATGAAGCTGAAAAGCCAAATCAAAAACAGGACAAAAAGAAACTTGTAATCGAATTTGGTGCATACCTTTGCACAGTTTGTGCAGGGTGCATCACACTGGATCCATGTCAAGTCGCTTCCGGTGTCAACATCAAGAAAATAAGGTCTTGGAGGATTTCCAATGTACATAGAAGTGTAATATTGCCTGAAGATTAAAAGCAAAATACTCAGAAGGGCAACAATTCAATGTTAGTATTTGCAATTTACAACATTCTGTTAGGTGACATCAATGAACAGGAACTACCAAAGATAATCAATCATATCATACAAAGAGAAAGACGAATATGAACATCAAACGTTGACCCATGAGCCAGCACATTAGAAGCCTTCCTACTTCAACTTAAACTAACCACAAATATAAACAGACAATTTGTATAGTCAAGACTGTATGCAATTTAATATGACAGTCAAAACATCTCAATCAAAGTGACAGGACAGAGATGTAGGAAAGCAGGAATGTTTCCAAATTTATTTAAAATTTTCAACTGTTTCATGTGAAATCACTGTTCTAAAAAAACAGGTAATATCAAAACATCAACTTTTCCAAGAAACCCGAGTCACCGTAATTCTACCTTTTCCAAAGCCCAAGCAGGTGAAACCCAAAAAAAAAATCAACTTCAAATCAAACTCAAAATAATCCGAAATTCTACATAAAGCAAGAATAGATGAAAAACCCCCCGCAATGAAAAAAGAATCATGACCAACCACCAATCGATCGCAAAAAAAACTCCAATAATTTGTTCTTGGAAAGAAAGAAAGAAAGGATCAAAACTGTACTGTTTCATAAGAAATGGAATCGAGTTCTTGCACCGGATGCACGCACCCGTCGGGGAACACATTGCCTCTGATCGGGAGCACGGCCGACGAATTCTCCCTCGCCTCCGCGCCGGCGCCGTCCGCCTTGACTCCGGTGGCCGACTCCCCCGCCGCGGCGCCGCCGCTGCTGCCAGCCTTCGGGTACAACGGCAGCAAGAACGACGACCTCCCCTCCTCCCTCCACGGCTCCTCCCGCGACGCCGCCGTGCTGTAGTACAGGCAGTAGTGCCCCGCCACCGCGAGCGCCGCGACCACCAGCAGCGCCCCCGCCACGCGCCACAGCGACGCCACCCGCCGCTCCCTCCACCTCACCACCTCCTCCTCCTCCCCCTCTTCCACCCCGAACCCCGCCTCGGCGGCGAGACGCCACCCCTTCTTGCCGTCGTCGTCGTCGTGGTCGTCAGGGGCGACCGCGATCACCACAACGCCATAGGCCGGCGGCGGCAGCCTCTCCTCCTCCGGCCTCACCGAGGCGCGCGGCGAGGAGGCGTCCATCTCCGGCGAGGTGGTGGACTCCGACGAGGTCGAAGATGATCGAAGGTTTGGGAGTTGCGGCGAGGATTGGGGTGGGTTTGGTATATTTACGGGCGCGGGTTTGGGCTTTTTCGCGGTTGCGGGGATCCTCCCCACGAATGGGCCCGCCCGGTTTGACTTCTGCGATGAGGATGCCCCAAAAAGGTAGAAATATTCAAATACTACCTTCGTTTTAAAATATTTTTAAATATAAGTGAAACTATTTTTTACTGACAAAAATAGGTGAAGCTATCCATCTCAAAATTTTAACCACTCGTTGTTTTATAAAAAAATATTTTCAAATCTTTAAGTAATAATACCATATATATTATCAAATTATATTGCATCTTAAATATGTATAAGTATTGTGTTGTAGTAGTGGTACATTTTTTAAATCAGGATCTTTTATTTTATTTTGGATGGCATAGACTTGTATATTTTCGTTATAAAATCTCTATGATTTATTTTCGATATCTCAGTTGGCTATCACTCAAAGGAAGATTGGGGATTTATCCTTTGACCTTCATTCCTTTTTTCCGACTTTTAAAACTCAGTAGGTAATTTCTCGCGTTTTGCTGTGAGAATTATTAAGCAATTTTTAATATATATTTTTTGATAATCGAGCTAGGAGTAAAAATAAATAATGAAACGTTATGGTTTATCAATACTTATCATGAAACAAACAAATGATACCTACGCTTTAATATGAACCATATTAATAAGTATATATTAAATATTATAAAAAATGATAGATAGATTTGTTAAAATATTATGAAAATGATGTGAGGGGTGCTGATTGGATATGCCTGCATGTTAATTTGTAAAATCAAATAGATTGTAGATGATGTTACATGTTTTCATGAGGTTAAATATGTAATTACTGTTAGTGGGTGATGATGTAACATGGTTGCATGTTGATCTTTAGAGTTAGTGGATTGTAACTTTATAGAAAGTTTTGTAAAATCAAATAGATCGTAGATGATGTTACATGTTTACATGAGATTAAATATATAATTATTGTTAATGGATGATGATGTGACATGGTTACATGTTAGGCTCTAGAGTTAGTGGGTTATAACTTTATAAAAAAATATAAATTGATTGTCTGTCTACTATCTTTTAACAGAGGTCGGAGATGTGAACAATCTTCACATTAAAAAAAAGGAAATAGTAATAATAAATGTTCAATAGTTATTTTAAAACAAAGTAATACATGTATATGGTGCGGAGATTCGTGCTGGGTCGTCCACGTACGCAGCATGGGTGTCGCTGTGGGGGTTTGGTGATTGCTGGTCGTTGTCGTTTCGTGGCCGGTTGCAGTTTGTAGCCAAGGGTGGTGGCATCTGATATCTGGCCACACACTTCCGTTATGTTATCCAATGCTGGGTTTGCTGCTGGTGTGGTGATCAACCGGTGGGTGATTGGTTTGGGGGTGTACACGCCTACACATCACCTACAATACAATATAGTAGTAATATATATTTGGTCACTTTGAAAATAAAACTTTTTTTTATTGCCTTTCAACCTTTCACTGCCCAGCTGTAACGTGGATTGACATGTCTGGTGAGTGGTTCGAAGGGACATAATAAAATGCTCGAGGCTAATATTTCTACTGGAATTTATGTTTTTTTTATGTTGGTCTAAATACACATATATTTAGTTCATGGTATAATGTTAGGAGAACCATCATGTATTTTACTTTCATTCAAAATTAAAATAATTTTTATTTTAAAAAAAATCAAATCAATCAGGCAATCTTAAACCGTGCCACCTAGCAAACTAAACAACTTTTTTTCTTCGGCCCTAGTCAGGATTCAAGATGTTCACCGATTTATTTATTCGTTTTGTTTCCTAGGAGTACCGGTGATCATCTATCATATCTATACTTTCTATAAAATTATAACCCAATAAATACCTAAAACTCAACATGCAAACATAATATAGTATTTATTAGTACTCCTAAAACCTAACATGTAAGTTTGCTACATTAACCTACTAAGCATCTATAATTCATACAACAATAGTAATTACATTGTAAAACTCAATATACACATGCTAATACATCATCCTCATTTCATTTTCAAAATATTTCACTCCAAATCCATTCATCATTTATACAACATTTAACATATATATTCATATATAATATATCGCAGCAAAGCATGAGGTTTCATCTAGTTCACAAGATGTTTCGCAGCAACGCAGGAATATCATATAGTACTTTCTTATTATTGTTGTTTTCGGGCTATATGTACAAAGACCGGAGGTGTAAATTAATTCTCCGTTATTAAAAGCAAATTCAAGTTCTGTTTGTCATGCATGATCCATGTACCTTCTCCTGCCCTATTTTGTCCCTTATTTGTTGTGTGCTGGAATTTGGTCTGCTGTTATTATGCCACTTGAGTTTGAATGAATGAAGACGCATAGGCTGGCCGTCTTGCCTCTTGCCCCCTCTTATTCCCATCAAATAAATTAGTGTTTGTTATATTCCACCATGTTTGTCTCTATTATATCCCGTTTGTCATTTTTTTCAACAATTAATTACTAGTACTCTCAATTTGTACTAGCTAGCTATGACCATAAAATGCACGATATAATTGCCATCATCTTTACACTCGCATTCTCACAAGAACATAACGCAAGTACTTTGCAACCAAAACGAAAACAACCACACACCTCCAAGAAAACTAAATGACATGTACTGAATAAATGCTATAAAAGCCGGAGGTAATCTCTTCCCTAAAAAAAGGGTACTGTAGCTGATGAATTTTCTTGCTTTATGTAAAAGGACAGATAAATGATTTGCTATTTCAACTTTTCCGGAAATTAATTCGCTGTCAATTCGATGTGACTTTTTGTGAATAACATTATATGGATGGCATTTTCATATTCTTCAAAATTATTTTCCGTCTTTTTCGTTCTAGCTTTTTTTCCTCCTTTTCACATTATACACATGAGCTCTCTTCAAGCAGAATTTAATTGGTAAATTACGACATGGAAAACCAATTTTCTTTCTCCTAATTAAGATGACACGGAAAAACTTGCTACTCTCATGACTAGCTCGTTGTTCTCGTATGATGCCTATGCCTGTCCTTATCATTTGTGTCTCGTGGCGGCTTGTATCTTGGTCGTACTTGGGTTTGTGGCATGAGAGTTGGTAACACAGGGTTGCGTGATAATGGCGTTTTGTCAGTTTTAAGCATGTAATTTGTTCACAACTGGTGGAATTAATATATAATATGTCCATTTTCTTGGCGAGCATGCATAGCCCTGTGCGTGGCTGTGGATTGTGATGCATTGAATCCTGGGTTATTTCAGAATACATGCATCGTCGAAATTTCGGACATTTTGGGAAAAAAAATAGAAATCTCGGACGAATATTTTTCAAGTTTTGGACAAATTTTGCTCAATTTGAAATTTTTTGTTAAAATCAAAAAACATTTTATTTTTTTGGCTGGTAGAACATCCTCCCGGGATCCACTGAGGATTTCGGAAATTTTGTTCTAATTGTTAATCAATCGGCTTGTAATCGTACATTATTTCGGGTTGAGAGTCAATGTCAGAGAGAAACAAAAGTTTGCTATATTGGATTCCTTTGTTATTCCTTTTATTAAAAATTAGTCACCTAAAGCGAGTTGAACGCATAATCCAAAACGGGCTTGATTGCATGATTAGATGGACTTTCTTGATGACATCGGTAGAACAGAAGAAGCCAATGCTAATAATTAGAAGCTAATCTTTAGTTTATAAAATAATTAAGCTAAGCTTTTTGTAGCGGTTGCTAGCCGCCTAGCTAGGGCGTTTGCTTGAGATTTGCATCCTAAGCAACATGCAATCAACACATCATTGTTAATTCACTAATTTGTAGTTGCTCTATATCTGACGGATATGCGTATAGTTAGCTAGCTAGAGGCTTAGCTGACGGCGTTCTTAGCTGCTAGCTCTTGTTCCCTAGCTACCATTGTGTAGTTCTCCAGTTTTCATCCATGATCCACATAATCTATTGACCGGCGTGTAATAACTATGCCACCTTTTAGGCTTTTGGCCGTTTTTATACATCTACATTTTCATAAGTTGATAAAAATATTTGGGGAATACACATCATCTATCTCATTTTTTTTACTGCTTACGGTAAGGAGTCGCCTGACCATGCAGTTGGAAGCAATTTTTTTTTGACGCGTCAATCCATGGGCGTGTGTCACTCTGTGAGTATCTTGACCCATCGTCTTAGGCTATGTTTGGCTGTTGGTGTTAGGAACTAATCTTTTACGCACGTAAAATGAAACGAATCATTGGCGCACAATTAATTAAGTATTAACTGTTTTTTAAAAAATAGATTAATATGATTTTTTAAAACAACTTTCGTATAGATTTTTTTTTTTGTAAAAAAACATCATTTAGCGGTTTAGAAAGCGTGTGCATAAAAAACAAAGAATATGAGTTGAGAAAATAGAATAAAGAACACATCCTTAGTTGAGTTAAACACACAGCGTATGACCAATAAATGTCAAAATCAGTTTTACTCACCATTGTGTATTCATGGTTGTCAAAATCTCGATTATATTGTGATTCTATTTTTTTAACACGCAGAAGAGCTATGTATCATTATATTAAGAAAAAAAAAGACAGTAAGAACCCTTACAACACACACATAAATCTCACATAAGACCAAAAGACTACCTCAAACTACTACAAGCAAACACTATTCACCGTTCGACATGAGGGCAAGAATCCCCTTAGTCTCGGCCAAACCCCATTCATACAACTCTTCTCAAGCAAGCAGCAAGGCTTTAACCATGTTAGGAGAGGTATCATCGAAGATACAGCAATTACGATTTTTCCATAACGTCTAGGTTCCCGAGACAACAATAGAATTAAGCCCTTTTCTAACCTGACCATCCATACCCTAACTTCTGCCTTGCCCACCCGTCAACAAAGATACCGTGATTCTATGACTTTATGATCTACCTCGACAGGATTGTTTCCACGATTCTAGTCAGTAGAATCGACACGATTTTAGGATTCTATCACAGGCTTTCCGATCCGATTTATAATTTGCGATTTTAACAACCTTGCATACATCAATGCACATTTTTAGATATAAGATTAATTATTTGCACTCCAAATTGAGATCCTATAGTACATTTTGTCTAAACAATATCCGATAGTTGCAACGCACAACAAACACGATGCTAGCTGAACTATAAGATCCTCAGACAGGATGCCTGGTGACAAAACGGTAGGATACAAGCACCAGAGAAGATACCGAGACAGTGACAATTCAGAAGCAATGGGCAGCAGCATCAAACTCCACTGCTCATCTCTCTCTCTCTCTCTCTCTCTCTCTCTCTCTCTCTCTTTTTGTTTGAACGATCCACTGCCCATCTCCAACTCGATCTAGCTGCAACAAGCATGTATCCATGGCGGCTGCACCGTCGGTTTCACCGTCGTTGCCGCTCGCCTTTGAGTGCTCCAGAATCAACTCGATTAGGAGATGCATGAACACAACAAAAGCACACGAAAAAAAAAGAGTCACTCAAATGCTGACGCTTAAACCTCTCTCTCACCTAATAAAGCACAGCAGATCATAAAAAGTGTTCTGAAGATTTTTGATCTGCACATTCGATTCAAGAAAAAAAGAGTAGGTTGGTTGAAGAAAGTTTTGCTGGTTTATTGGTTGTTTGGCAGTGGCACCAAGCGGTAGCTACCTGCCTGCTGATTCAGATTCGTTGTTGTGCAGTCAGTTTCAGTTTTTGTTTCAGCTTCAGTTTCAGTGTCTGCTTTTCCCTTTTCTTCCAGTGCATTATTTGAGGTCCTGTGTGATTTGCATCATGGAGTCTAATTGCCTCCCCTAAGGTTAACCACACTAGAAAATGTGTGATTTTGATGTAATCTACTACTGGTAATCTAGTGTCATTGTACCTTTGTCAGACAAGGAATTATTCCTGGCACATGCTTCTCTGCTATAGTAGTTTACAGGAACTGACTGAGATTGCTGAAGAATTCTATGGGACTAATCAAACCAGCATCGATCTCAGTAGTTGTGCAACTGAAGATAACCAAGGGATGCTACATTGCTGCTGTTATCCATCTGTGTCAAAAAAGAAACAAACAAAAAGAGAACAATCATTCAGAGATGCAGTGGTCTATAAACTAGAATTTTTTTCAGAATGCAGTGCCTGAACATTTTTTTTAAAATGAAATTGGGTAACCATAAACTAGGTATTGTTCGTCCTACATGCATTGGAGCATGTAGAGATACAAGACAGCATGGCTCAATCATTCAAGGAAGAAAACGCTGTCTCGTTGCCTGTTTTCAGGCTTGCGTGATTGCAAGGCGACAATTGCAGTTATTTATTCAGAAGACTTTGGCTGTTCCAGCAATGGATGTTTACACCTTCAGAGTTGAGACAGGTAGAACAGCAATCCGCTCATGGCCTGAACGTCGAGTATGTCGGTAGCTATGGACCTATGGTTTTGACTTCATACTGCTCAACCAAACAAGATTTGTATAAGCGTCAAATGCCATAGATTGTTGGTCATTATCGAAAAAACAAGAATAAATGTAATATTCAAGGTACCACGAAGTTATCGTAGGAGTCATTCTCTCTCTCTTTTTTTATAATTGGGAGCTTTATTGAATTTAACCAATTACATTAAGATGATACGACCGTACTGATAATACTCCCGGTCTACAAATCATCCTCTAAATATTCAGTACCGAATGATTTATAGTACCCTTATCAAGGAGCGTAAAAATGCTCTGATTGCGAGGAAAAACATACGCTGATTTGGGTAATGGGACCAAACAGTAGATTTATACCTGCCAACTCCTACGAATTTGTTGTGAGGTCAGTTTCAGGTTTCAGTGCCTGCCTGCCTTTTCTCTAAGTGCACCTGCATTTGTGTGATATGATGTCAGAGTGTGGCATATGAACTGTCGGCGTGATGGCCGTGCAAGATTTTCAGTTTGATGTATACAACTATTGAAGTTGTTGAGATGATTCCGGGAGAGAAAAAAAAAAGAAAATAGAAGTTGTTGACATGAATGCCAAAATCTTTAGCTGCAGAAAATGTTACTGCCAGAAGTCAGCAAGATCAAATTCAACGTTTCGCGACCGGCACTTTTTCTAGACAACATAATATTTATGTATCCCAGCCTCTACATCATATGATGCACGCAACCGTTTCGAGATCGACATGGATGTACTCCACCATTTTGGAGATGGCAAGGTTGATAAAAAACGAATAAGGTTGTGTTCGTATCTATTAGCGCGTGATTAATTAAGTATTAACTAATTTTTTTAAAAAATGAATTAATTTGATTTTTTAAGCAACTTTTGTATAGAAATTTTTGTAAAAAACATACCGTTTAGTAGTTTGAAAAGTGTGCGCGTGAAAAAAAAATTGGTGAGTTGGGAAGATAGGGTAAAGAACTAAGCCTAAACCTAAGTGTACTGCTAAGAATATGGTCTTTATCTCCTTGAGCAGGTAGCCAGCAAATGTTGGTGTATTTCTAAATTGGTGCTGGAGGAAGATTCCAGACAGTCCTATATTCTAACTCTGTGTGACATTATTAGGAACATCCATGTAAAGTTGTGAACGGAAGGAAGTTTAAGGCTCACTTTTGGTGAAGGCAGCGAGTGAAGCTATCTTAGCACTTACTGTTCTTCCAGCATGCATCAGTCAGAGATGGCTATGATCCAAGGTTCCAAAAGGAAGATGGTAATGATCTGATTGCAACTTGCCCAGAAGCTGAAGCAAAAGTGACAGCTTCATTTACGCTGAAAGAAAGACGTCCCTGGCAATTTGGTCACTACAACATGTCATTTTATATATTGACACGGTCTTCGACTTGCAAATTTGACGGTTAATTTCTGTAGAAAAATAGTTGAAAACCCCAAAAAATAAAAAAATTTACTATCCTTAAGAAAGTATTATACAGAGTATTTGTTATATGAAAGTATTTTTCAAGACCGATCTACTTAATATGATTTTTTATTCATAAAATCTAGATATTTAAAAACATTCTGATGTTTAAACGGCTTCGGTTGCAGAAAATTATACTATGAACCACCGTATCTCAGTAGAAGAGTGGCTGGCATCCTACAATTGGGCAGTGAGAAAGCCGGTGGAATCCGTTTTTAGTTCCAACTCATTACTCATATTGTCAAGATAAGGTAGGTACCACCATACAAAGTTATCATGCATGGTTTGGTCCATAACCAAAAATACAATTACAAGAGCAGGTAGCTAGAGATTAGAGCCAAACCTATATACTAATCGATGACGTATACCTAGAGATTTCTTAAATTCAGATTAAGAAACATATGCTAGATTCTAGCAATACACTATATATCCTGTTTGCAACGTGGACAAGTGCAAATTTAAGATACACAGTAGTTACTTCAAATTAAATTTAAAAAACTACTCCTAAATCCTAATAACCAAATAGGGAACATATTAAAGTAGCATATATGCTCCCATCATGGCAGGAAGCAGAAAAAGACTATATGCATCTTCAGTATTTCACCTCTCCTTGCCCGTTTTCGGACAACGTATGCAGAAGGCGACAAGTGCATATACTGATTAGCAGAGAAAGAAGAACTACTGCCTTTTCAGCAAGCATATTGTCGTCGCATCAGGCAGAGAAAAAGGGATGCAAATCCTCTGCTCTATTATGCTAACACGTGAATCCAACCTATTAGGACTCACGTATCGACGACATCTACTACATGTGAAGTACAACAAAAATCCCCACTCGAGAAAAGAAAGGAGCAAAGAAAGGTTGATGCAAGGTTTGCAATTTCGGTTTGAAATTTCGGTAATTTCGTCCCCCACCGGCAAGCTCATATCTCGCCTAGCTAAATTTTATTTAAATTCATTCAAAATTAGTCAAAATTTTTTAAAAAATTCGGCCATAAAATTTTGAAATTTTCGAAATTTCTGAAACTTAGGACCCCCGGCCAAAAAACCAATTTTGAAATTGAAAACCCTGGGTTGACGCAGATGCGTGCGTGCCCTGAACGAGCCGACGTCCAAAGCAGGCACACAGCTTGAGCTGTCGTTAAAGCAGCCACTGTATCGCTATTCGCTGCTAATGAGTATAATTTGCGTGGAAAAAAATGGCTGGGTCGTCCTCTGTGTGCTGCCGGCTCACCAACCCTGCTGATTGTTCATCGTTCCTAGCTAGTAGCTAGCTAGCTGCAACTTGCAGCAGATAGCCATCCCTTTGGACTGCTATGGCCTTGACCTGATTGCTGATATGGGAGTAGCATGGCCTGTTCTTTTTATTATTGATGAATAAAACTGGGTTTATAATAATTATTTAAGGACATAGACAAATAAACTAACTATTAGAAAGTCAGTTAAAAAGTTGATTTAAAAAGTTCTTTAAGAAATGCTAATGAATAAGTTTTTTTTAAAAAAATCGTATAATTTAGAAGCTTGTGAAGTGTGTGTCTGGGATAATATAATCCGTAATCTAAAAAAGGATATGTGTATGAGGTTTTTGAAGAAACAGAACTAGAAGCGGGCTGTAAGACGGTTTACATGTTTTAGACTTTTTAAGGATGGGTGGCCAATATCTTTGTGACACAGGATATGGGAGAGAAATCACATACTACAGCAAATATTCTTTTTCCCCCTCCTTTTGGGTTTAGAAAGACTAAGCAGTCATGAGGTGGAAAAAACTAGTTGCAAGGGCTGCTTGTACCAAATAAAACAAAGACCATATTTTATTCGTGTTTTGCCATGTTTTTGAAGTACCTAAACAAGTTGGTATTGAGGGCAAAAATAAAGAATTTACTCATCGCGGTTTTGTAGTATAATAAAAATTCATACTCTATAAGTTGTTCTCATCTCATCTTCAGTCTCATACTAGTAACATTTGGTCCCCGCATCGCTCCTAGGGCAGGGGCGACACGGGAGGCGACCCCAGCCGCCGCGCCACCACCCGCGCCTCCCTCCCTCATCCGCCTCACCACCGCCCGAGCGGGCCGCTGGAAACCGCGCGGCCGCAAGGACGGTGGCAGCGGGGCCTTCCTTTTTCCCCGAGGTTGCGGTGTCGAAGCCCACGACCTCGACCAACTCCGGGGCAACGACATCCGTGACGGCGTTGAGTGGGTTGCCGGCCTTGCAGAGGTCAATGGCTGTGGACCGAGGTGACGACGGTGAGACAGTGCCGTCGGATCTGGCGTCCCCTGCCAGATCCGGCACCCTTCCGTCCGGATCCAGCCTCCTTGGCACGGGAGGCCAGCCCCAAGCCGAAGGCGATGACGACGGCGAGGTGGCAGGGTGTAGCTGCGTGGAGGCAACAGCACGGACGTTGGTGGCGGCGCAAACGTGGAGGCGGTTGCAGATTCGGCCCCCTCCTGTCCGGATTCGGCCTCCTTGGCGCAGGAGGCCAACTCTCGAGTCGGCGGTGGCGGTGGGCTACGGCTGCGTGGAGGTCATGGACATTAGAGGGCTGCGGTGGACGACATCCGTGGTGGCATTGAGTGGGCTGCTGGCCTTGCAGAGGTCAATGGCTGTGGACCGAGGTGACGACGGCGAGACGGTGCCGTCGGATCTGGAGTCCCTTGCCAGATCCGGCACCCTTTCGTCCGAATCCGGCCTCCTTGGCACGGGAGGCCAGCCCCAAGCCGAAGGCGATGACGACGGCGAGGTGGCAGGGTGCAGCTGCGTGGAGGCAATAGCACGGACGTTGGTGACGGCGCAAACGTGGAGGCGGTTGCAGATTCGGCCCCCTCCTGTTTGGATTCGGCCTCCTTGGCGCGGGAGGCCAACTCTCGAGTTGGCGACGGCGGTGGGCTGCGGTTGCGTGGAGGTCATGGACGTTAGAGGCGGTGGGGCAAACGTTGGAGGACGGTGGGGCAAGGCAGGAAGTGCGCGATGGCGCGCCGTCGACGGCGGGCACACCCGCGCAGTGCCGTCGGTGGAAGGAAGGCAAAGATGGCGGCGGGGATGGGAGGAAGCCGGCTGGGATCGGCCAGTGGCGGCGGTAGGCCGATAGATCGGCACGGTGGTGCTAGGAGGCGCACCCGACGGCGGCGGGGCTGTGGGAGTCCAGCGTTGTGAGCGGGCGACAGCACGAGAGCGACGGCAGCGGAAGGCCGTCGGGATTGAAGGAAAGTTGGCATGGATGGCGCCGAGAGGTCGGCGCGGGCAACGGCAAGGAGGCCGGCCTGGCCGATGGTGCGGGAGGTTGACGTGGTGACGATAGGGAGGCCAGTGAGGGCGGTGTGTGCCACAAGGCATGCGGAGGCTGACTGATGGGGGACGTCGGTGCAGAAGTAGCCACGTACCGACGGAGGATGGCCGACAGTGGAGCTTTGGAGTGATATCTGTGGATCATCAGGGGTTGACGGCAGGTGTAAAACCTAGCCCGGTCTTGCCGGGCCGGCAGCGACGGCGTTCCGGACGTTGTTTTTCCCTCTTGGGGGCGCTGTCGAGCCGTTCCTCTCCCTCGGGGGAGGGGGCACCGGGTGAAAACCTGTCTTGGTTCTTCGTGACCTCAACGGACGATGTCGGTGTCATCGTCGCTTTTCTTCCTAGAGACATCGTCTTGGAGGTCCTCCTGCCAAAACCTCTCCTAGACAGCTTGCACATGCTTGCTCTAGATGTCTGTCCTCTTGCGGCGACGTCCTAGCCAATGCAAACTGACCATGTTGGTGGGCCTAGTGAGGGAGAACGGTTTCATCTTCTCTCTCACCCTCTCCCCTCCAATCCCATGGGCGTGGTTAGAGTTGAGTACGGTGCTTGCTGTTCGGTGTTGGGTTTGGGCGGTTTCGATGGTAGCTTCTTTGTTAGTCTAGCGGCGGCCGGTCACGCTTAGCGGCAACCTGTCCGGTGCTAACCTTCTCCTGGGTTCTGTATAGGCGCTGTTGGTGCGTGGTGGTTTTTTTTCCTGGCTACTACCTTTCAGGGTGTTAGTTTTGTATTTTTTTCCTGCTTTATTCAATGAATCATCGCATCGGCTGGTGTTGGTTGTTCAAAAAAAATTCATACTCTCTAAAATTTCATCAATTAGCTATAGTCCTATAAGGCCAAAATACCGGGGATTCCCTCGTGCTAATCCACATCTAAATTTACAACTTACAAGATGGGTGTTGTTACACGATTACACAAGTAACACAACTCTTGCTTTTGTTCAGCTCAAGAGGATCCATAGTTTGTCATTGTTGTATTTGTCTAGACCTCCGGAAAAGGAGAGAATCAGAGGCAGCCGAAAACATTGCGACTTTGTGGTTTTTTTCAGAGGGAAAGAATGTTATGTTCTTAATTTGAGTTAGTTCATCGTACACAAGATTAGTTATGGTATGATATTTTGGTTTTGGGTCATAAGCACTATCAAATTCATGATTTGCGAATTTATGTACACGGTTGCATCCATCTAGTAAGTTCATGTAAGGCCCATACAATTTGCTTTAAAAAAGGATTTTCTCATCGTATACAGAGATGAACGACCTACCAGAAAGAATATCCAGCGCAGGTGCCTTTGAGCCTCACTTGTAATCTCCACTTGCTACTAAAGCGACCATCAAAATAACTACAAATCATAAATAAATTTTCATAATTCTAAAGTATGTCGCTACCCTTATATCTACGCTGTGGAGGAATGGAAAGAAATTAAAGGCACAATTATTTGTAACAGCGTGAGATTAAGCCCACAACTGCTTGATCTTAGACAGAAAATAGGCCAATTAAACATTTAAGGTGGAATGATATTTTCATAGAATAAATTATTGCCTCCCTCATTCTCTTGCTCCTGAATCGCAGCCCTCAATCATAAAACCAGATATAACGTCTTCTCTATCTTCGAAAAATGGTTCAAATCGACTCTTTCGATAGTTTGGGAAGTGGTTTTCACTGATGTGACATTTGACCGTGGTTGAGTCGTTGAGTCAGCAGGTGAGACACCCATATATCACCAACTTCCTCCTCTCATCTTCTTCCTCTCCTCTCTCCCCCTTTCTCTCTCTGTGTCCTCTTTTCCCTCTTCCTCCTCTCTCATCTTCCAAGGGGTAGAGCCCGGGAAGGCAACGGCATTGGCGAGCTAGATCCAGGGAGGGTGACGGTGGTGACGAGCCAAAGCCGAGGAACGCGGTCTCCCCGAAGCAGTAGCTTCCCCAGTGGGTTGCCTCCTCCTGTTGGGTCCTCTCATCTTTGGTTAGGCTCATCAGAGGCAAACCGGTGCAGCATGACCACGACGTGGTGCGGCGTGTAGTCGCTGTCGTCCTCCCAGTTGCATGCAACAGGTCGAGGTCAAGCAGGTGCGACATGGAGGATAGCAAGGCAATATGAAGGTGCCACCATGGAAGCGCCGCCATGCGTCCACCTAGCGACGCCTGCCGCGGCTCCTTCGCCGGTAGCTACCTAACGTCCTTTCTATTAGGTGACGCAACCGGCTACCTAGCCCGGTACAAGCCCCTAACGACGCGCTGCTCCGACTTGCCACTACCACCACCTTCCTCAAGTTCGGCTCGCCACCGCCGCCGTCCTCCCTTACGTCTACTGCTACTGGAGGGTGAGAGGGAGAAGAGGGAAGAGAGAACAGGGAGAAGCGAGGAAGAAGATGAGATGAGGAGAAAGTCGTCGACATGTAGATCCCACCTGCCAACTCAGCAAGTCAATCGCGATCAACCTGCCACATCCACAGAAGTTGCTTCCCAAACTATCAAAGGAGTCGATTTGCACCGATTTTTAAAGATAGGAAAGACATTATACCTGGATTTGAGGTTGAGGGAGGCGATTCAATAAGCAGCTAAGAGATGAGGGAGGCAGCATAGACTTATTCCTATTTTCGTCCACGTGCCAATAGATGGTCAAACATGAGCCAAACTTAGGCCTACAGTCAATAGTAGTTGCACGGAAACTTGGCCCACAATTAATTTTGAAGGAACCGCACGAAGCCCACTCGAGAAATTAGGCCGAATTCACGCTAAACTTTGGAGTTTGGACCAAATCACGCGCACCTCTGGGCCAGCTTCACACGCAGGTTCGGGCTGAAATTGCGCGCACCTCTGGACCAATGTACACAAATTTGGGCCGAATGCGTCTATTACCATTTACCAAGTAATAAAGGACATGTGCAACAAAAATTACAGATTTACATTGTTTTCACATAACACATGTCTCAACACTAGGATTACAGATCCAAATGGCAGACATCTAAAAAGAAGAAAAATAGGCAAACACACCTTCCGTCCCAAAATAAACCAATTCGCAGCTAGAGGGAGGAAGAGAAAACCCAAGGTTTGAACAATGAACACTAAGATCGACACATGTACTCACATCATGTGGTCACCACTTCACTTGCCAGTCTTGCCTCATACGCTGACGATCAAAAGTGCATAACCAGTTGTGGATGTATGCACACAGCCATGATCAAACAAAACACAGAACACCATCATCGGGGGATCAGTCCAGACAGAACAGCTAGTATAATATTTAAATGCCTAAGTTAAATGTTCATAGGCATGCTACGCTTGGTTCTGTTTCGAAAGTTAGCACACATTGCTTTGAGAATAAGAAAATTCGAATTCTTGTGAAAGTTTGGCATAGTAGTGGAAATAATAAACATCTGCCAGACGATGTGGTAGTATTTGGTAAATCCTAAATTATTCAGCACTAGGCAAACACGTTTTAACTTTTAAGTTTCTAGCCCGTACAGGTGCACGGGTTGATAACTAGCAATTACAACATAAAACAATTATAATGTACAACACAGGTCACAGGCTGACCTGAAACAAGCAGGTCATGTTCATTTTTTGCCCAAGAAAACAGTGAATGTTAATCATGTGTTCATAAGATAAAATCTTAGGAGGGTCAAAAGCTACTTATCATTTATCGAGGACATAACAGGTGTTCCATCTAGTCATATACTCATATTACATAGAATATATACTGTGAATAAGAGCATGATTTAAATGAGAATGAAGATCCCAAAATATAACGACTCTTAATGTGAATTCGATAATTTTATACTTCACGTATCCAATTGAAAAAGGTGTCATGAAAAGGAAAATACAAAAGATAGATCTATTGTTTGCTTCCTTTAGGAATGGGATAACAAATTATAGCAGCAACCAACAAGTAGTACTCAAAGCACAAGTAATGATCGCGTTTAAACATGACGTTTAAGAAAGACTAGTGATCCCCATGAACACAAAATTAGTATTCATTCTTTAAGAAACCATTACTACATTAATTTGTCAACATTGAATTTACTGTTAAAGATAAAAAACCTGGTTGAACTTCCTAGTTTAGTTGCAGTTCTGACAGACGGAGGCAGCAAGCTTGAGGCAACAACTGCACAACTTGCAAGAAAGTCATAGTATGATGACCCATTGATTCTGCAAAGAATTAAATCACAGGTCAATGACGAAGCTAATGCTTTTTCAGGTTAATTATATTTTTTTCAGGCAATAGCAAAATCATGTAAGAACGGAATGAAACAAAAGTGTAAAGATAACTGCGTTCAGGTCAGGAATGAATCATTTTATATGTAAATGAAATATTCTGCAATGGAAAGTGAAACAGCTTCTCTTCGATAATACGAGTAAGTTAGTGAGAGAGAATACATGTATAAGAAAGAAAATTGTAACAATTTTTCTCAGAATGCTAAATCAACTCCGTTCTGTGCTTATTGACAAATATGGACAGGACCTTGCCGGCCTAAATGCAAGAGATATCTGAAATTAGAGAACAAACTCAAAATGAGCGTATGTGATGTCAATAGTCACATCTCAGATAAAGGTCACCTTAGCATGTGCTTCATTAATATCTGCAACTTTGTTTTAATTCCATTTAAATTGATGCAATAGATCTTCTGCCACAGGACCCACCTTTTGACACAAGGAATTGAAGAACTAAGTATGAAGGTTCAACCTGCTGATGGAGTGCTTTTACCATACCAACATAATTTTATATCACCAGACCGTGCCCACTGCCTTGGGTATACCTATTAATGGAAAAGGGGCTCTACACAGTCCTTAACATGGAAAACTTATTCACAATAAAAGTATTGAGCTCTTGAGAGGAATATACTCTCTCTAATCTTGAACAGAGCCAACCCCAACATAGCTCCAGAAAAGGAGAAAGTCATATTTCCCTTAATTTAGAAGATAATACTGTACCACTCACAAAAGGCAATGGTATAAGCAAGAAGCCATGCTTTGCTTGCAGCAGAACTACATCTCCATTAAGCAGATGTACTGCAAGCTGGGCTTCGGTACACAATTGTCTTGTTTATCCATGAGACCATGAAACATTTATACACAGAGGTTCACTTATCTATCGCAGATTCACAGCATACAGAAATAGAATAGCCTGAAAAGTTGGAAACCTATGGTGGAAAAGAACAGGGTCGTTTTCTGAATATTAACAACAGACCTCCTATATGTGTTAGACTGCTAATACCACACAACATATATCTGGAATGGTGATATTATAAGCAGATTACTGTTACTTTTATGCACATTTTCCATCTTCACTTGCAGGGCAGATGCACATTTCGCAATGCACGGTTGTTCATTGGTGAGTCATTGTTAAAGACAACACACAATGATCATGTAAGTTTGTTTTTTTTTAAAAAAGAAACTATTAACTGTCGCAAAATCATGGGAAAATAAACTGGGAATAAAAAAAATCTTACATCCATTGTAAAAGCATGTGTTTCTCGTGACTTGTGACTCCCTTGCAAGTAATGCAGTTGTAACCTCATGCTTGGTGCCACCACATGCAATAACTGGTTAAAAACATTGCAATAATCAGAATATGCAACGCAATAGTTGTAACAAGGCACCTCGATTGGAATTACTAGTTAATGCCATATTTTAGATATTGTGAATGCACAATTTTCAAAATGACTACACCAACAAAGATAAACATCACACATGGGCACCTAAATCTAAACCTTTAACCACCTATTTTGGTAGCAAAGACTGCGTATGGAGCAGATCATCTACTCTACTTTGCGATGCAATTGGATAAGTCTATTTTTATCCCTCCACACACAATGGTTCACGAAGGTTACAAAGCTAAAATCAACTCACAGCAAGGCTTAAACACAGTACAATTCACGAAAGTTCAAAAAAAAAGAGTCTTGCAACAAGGCTAAATGGTTCTTTATTTTCTTTTTGCCTAATAGACTACAAATTAAATGTTCAATTTAAGCAAACAACATCTCATGATCGACCACCTGTGTATCCTCAAATGAGCAACCAAGTAATTAATAACTCACATTGTCACAAGGGCTACTCCAAGTTTCCCATTGCATTGCCCAGCAATGCAAGCGCATTCCACTGATCCAGGTTAGCAAGATTTCCTAGAATTAAATTAAATCCTTGAGGCTTCTTGCTACGGAAACTGTTTGAATCCGTTCGTCTAAATATAACGCCCCTTCTAGTCTCTATGAACTCGACCTATCCATGAAATCTCCACCAAAACAAGCCTATCATCACATGGCACAGAGAACTCAAATCCATCTCTAATGGCGGATCCACATTTGACACTCGGAGAAACTTCATACCACCACAAGCAGTAGAAGGTTCTAGAAGCTCATCCACTCAAAATCCAATCCATCCAAACAATCTAAACAATCACCAACGCGCGCGAGCACGTCGCCGCCGCCCGCGCGCGAGCTCAGAGGCGAAGCCAACCGCAGCGAGATCTAGCAGCAGCTGTTGCTGGAGGCTGTCGAAAGGAAAACGAAGGGTAGGTTCCAGAAGCTTCCACTCACCTCGATGGCTCCGCACCTCCGCCGCTTAAAATGGGGGCCAGGAGAAGGATCTAGAAGCGGCCGCGGGTTCCACTGGAAGGATCTAGAACCCTCGAGACGGCGCAATATAATACGCGAGCGAATCGGAAGGTGGGGAGGCGAGGCGACCGGAATTGGAATTTCGACGAGAGGAGAGGGAGAGATTAGTGGGGTCGTTAGCTGTGTTAGCGTTAATTAATTGATTAATTTGATTGATTAATTAATTCGGGTATTAGGGAGAGCTCGTGGCTGCCAAGGAGGCCACGTCACCTTGTGGGGTTGGTGAAAACTACAGGTGTCGGAGTTCTCTTTTTTCTCTGACATTTTTATCTCTCGGAATGTCAGAAGGAATTGTATAGTTTTCGAGTGGGTTTTGGACGTTGATTATCTTAGCGGGCTGTCAGTAGATACTAATTACGGCCTGCTTAATAATGTTCTGGGCCTAATACATCAATTTTATGGACCTAATTAGATCATAGACACAATTCAGCCCATCTAACATCATGAACCTAATTATGGATACGGAAATGTGTCCAAGTTCAACGATAAAAAGAAATTTCTAGAACATGTTGAGACATAAGTTGTGATATGTCTATTATCATCCTACCAAATTTTAGTGCAAAATACTTGTATAGGGAGGGGAAAAAAGGAGATACCGTCAGTGAGTAAAGTGAATGAGTTTAGTGACATTTATACAATATAAGAACAAGCGTATCCTTCTTATACTTGTACATATATCAGACAGATATTGTGAAATGCAGGAAGTACAAATACACGCTCTCAAGCTGAACATGCTATTTGAACTCCCATAGCAGTTACTGTTTTAACTCACAAAACGGCCTGTCATTGACATGAATGCAGAAATTATCTCTAGTGAAAAACACCCCAGCTGTACCACCACAGGTGACTTGAGCTCATTGCCGCAGCACAAAACCTGATTATATTTGCACTTGCAGAGTCTTGCAGAAGTGAGAATTACAGTGAGCAGTTTTGCAAGCCAAGAAAAAACGTAACTGGAAAACCGAGAAAGAAAAGAGAGATTTACATTTGCACTACTCATCAGTAATATCACTGGGCTGTGTTCTTTTAGGCTGTCTGTTCGTTGACATGAGATGGGAACTATCCGTTCGACATGCAATACAAAATGACTCATTAGCACATGACTAATTAAGTGTTAATTTTTTTAAAAATAGATTAATATGATTTTTTAAAGCAACTTTTATATAAAAATTTTTTGCAAAAAAAGTACCGTTTAGCAGTTTGAAAAACGTGCGAGTGAAAAATGAGGAGAGAGAGTTGGGAAAGTTAGCTCTTGAACTCAGCCTTAGAGGGCTTAGAGGGGTTGGGAATCTCACCTCGTCACACGTAAAACGGAACGACTGATTAACATATAATTAATTAAGTATTAGTTTAAGAAAACCTGAAAAATAGATTAATATAATTTTTTAAAGCAATATTTTTATATTTTTTTTATAAAACGGACCGTTTAGCAGTTTGGAAAACGTGCAGCGTGAAAAAAAAAGGTTGGGACCTCCGAGGGAAGAACACAGTTCAAATTTATTTACAAGAGCCACCGAGGCAAGCTCCCTCTGACCCTCCCTCGAGCCAAATCCTAAGCAAAGAGTCAACAAAACTTCCACCCTCTCCGGGTGGAAACGTTGTGATTACAACCGTGATGGTGTGCTAGTAATTTACTGTACACCTGCGGAGGAGATGGATTATGAACTCCAACAAGAACATCGGAGATGGCACTGATTCACAAATGGTTGGATTGCTAGTGTGGAAATCTGACTTATCCTGTACAAGTTTGCCCTCCACCCTTCGATGAGATTGCACAAATGTTCTCTTGAAGCATTTCTTCCAGGTAAATACGAGATCTCGCAAAAGAATGAACAGACCACCCCTTCTCAATGGAAGTCTACAATTGAGGAGGCCCGTGATATTTGTACATAGATTCTTTCTTGCGTTCAGGATCAAGGCTGTGAATGTAGAAGAAAAGAAAAGATTAGCAAACCAACATTAGCAGTCTGTGGTCATGCCAAAAATGAAGTATGCTCAAGAGTTGTAACATTCGCATAGGACAAATATGTATTCACCGATGCTGATCGGAAGAGAACTCAATTCCATCAATATTATCAATCAAAGCAAGGTCACAATTAGATTTTTCTGTAGATATGTTCCTTAGTTACCTAGTTAGTTGCCTAGCCTAATTTGTGCACATTATTATTTTTGCAATTCGCAAGAGCCTAGTTAAAAATCATAGGTTACAAGTTCTCCCAGATAAGTGAGCTTGTGTCAATGTAAGGAACGCCAAGCACCTTCTGACCCTCACAAGTCCTCGGTGTAAATAAACTGTTTTTGCTCAAACAAATATTTTACCCAGAGTAACAAATAGTTTTATCAGTGCATATACTGATAATATTTAGGAGGGATAAATCAATTACATTCTCATTCTTTTGCATAGATATACATTTATCATTAGGGGCAAGTCAGTTACAGTTATTTAGCTCCGAAGTTTTATTGATTAATCCTAAGCTGTCCAGATCCACGAACTTCGTTACTTTCCGTTGCTAACTTCTTCCAACAGAAGACAAAAATATACTAATACAGTAAATTGAAAGTCAATATATTTGTATTTTCAAATCTTTTTAATATCTATTTGTATTACTCCCTCCAATCTCAAATAGAAGACTGTTCAGAATTTGTGCAATCAGATCTTGAGATCTTGCTCACCAATATATGAAAAAAAAAGAAATTTTATATTTTTAATTTTTTTTATAAATGCTACCTCCGTTTCATCATATTATAAGTCATTTTGATTTTTTTCCTAGTAAAATTTCTTTAAGTTTAATCAAGTTTATAAAAAAATTTAACAACATCTATAACACACAGTTAGTTTCATTAAAACTAACATTTAATATATTTTGATAATATGTTTATTTTGGGTTAAAAATGTTTTTATCTTTTTCTATAAACTTGATCAAACTCTAAGTTTGACTAAAAAAGTTAAAACGATTTATTATATGAAACGGAGCGAGTATATGATTAGAAAATGTACTACCTCTATTTTTTAATAGATGACGCTGTTGACTTTTGGAATAACGTTTGACCATTTGTTTTATTAAAAAAATAATGTAAATATACTAAAGAATAAATCATACTTAAAGTTTCTTCTATGATAAAACATGTCACAACAAAATAAATGATATTTAAATAAATTTTTGAATAAGAAAAATGGTCAAAAGTTAACGGTGTCATCTATTAAAAAATAAAGAAAATAAAGAGAGCATTATCTAACATGTGCATGGAGACTTCGTGGATATATCATAAATAAACAAGTAAAAAAGAAAACAAGTTAGATTAGAAAATACAAATTTTTATGCCATGTTTTGAGTCAAGCTGGTGGTCTCATGTCACATGTGAAATGTGATTAGAAAAACATAGACCTATTGCATCGAGTAAATGATTCAATTATTAGATCATCACTAGTATTGGCTTCAGGGGTAACTAGTAATGATTCAAGTGAAATACAGGCATCATTTGCCTCTGGGATGGCCTTACTCAGGCCAAACTCTTCATCCATTTCGCTACCACTCAATGAGTAGCTTGTGCAGTCCTGGTCAGTGTAAAAAGCATTCTCAATTATATCATGAAGCAAACCATCTGACTTGCACTCCTCTGAATCTGTCAGATTATCAATGCTACTCTCTGACTTTTCTGACACATCAGTGACCATTTTTTGCTTGTTTGCCTGTTGGACTCTATTCCATCTGGATTGTAGATGATCTAAAGCATCCTGCATATCTGGAGCATATAGCTGCTGAAGCTGGGAGCACAATCGAATAACACCATGTGTCGTTTCGTGACAAGTACCAATATCAAATTGCGAGTCTGATAATTCGAGTTTCCAAAAGGAAGTATCAATTCTTAGAACAGCTTCAATGAATGTATTCTGCACAATCTTAGCATAGCCCATCCGACGGAGGTATCCTGCACCATAGCCACAACTGACATTTTTAGAACTAGAGGATCCACAAATGAGAACCCCAAGATCTCGCAGCTCGATATCAAAATCAGTAGCTGTAGAGTTTGATGCAGATTTGCTGTGAAGTTTAAACAATGATGCAGCTAAAAGGCATGAAAAGTATTTGCAGTCTGGAGTTTCAGCACTGAGTGCAGAACTTCTGAAATGAGGTTCATAGCTCACAGCAGCATCAACCAGCTCAAGAAAGAACAGTGATGAATTGTTCATTGTGCTACTATTAGATGGTTGTTCAGTTCCATCTGAAGCTGAACTGAACAGTAGGCAAATCGCGCTTATCCAATCCATGCGGCCACCAGGTGCAACAGCTGTCGCAGAACGAACATTGATGGAAGTATAATTCTTCTGAAACTTTGGGTTCCTGATATGAGTCACAGAACAGCCCGCAGTTCCAAACGACAAGATATTGCTACCTTCACCATCACCTCGTCTATTTTCCGAATCCTTGCAAACAACTAGAAGAACATCTTTGCTTTCTTCATAGCTTTTATCATCTGTACCAGTAATAGAGCCCCAGAGCTCACCTCCACCATGATTCACCCAAAGAAAACTTGCATTGTTAACCCCGCCAACATTAGAAGAGGAGAGCAGAGAAAAATTTGAAATTGACAATTTGAGATGGTTCCAGGAACCTTCTAGTTCAGTCTGCAATAAAGGACCAACTTGAAAAGTTTCATCCAATTCAGTGTAGATATCCAAGATGCTGCATTCAAAAATGACAGATGTTTGACTAGCAGTATCATGGATTGGCATGCAATTGTCCCTGTCATTTTCAAAACTTCCAGTTGATCCATCTGAAAGATCATCAAGGATGTTTTTTAGCAAATGATTTTTAGTATCCCACAGTCCTTCTTACTGAGATGAACTGAGACACAAGAAAGTTGAATGTGCAACAAAAACTCTGTGCTCCGAAGGAGCTCCCTGCATGTACTGGAACTTGATACCTCAAGATCTTGTGAGGTTGTAGAAGAGGAAACACCAACCCATTTACCATTTTTGTTCTGAGTAATCTTTTGCTCATGCAGGTTTGGCAAACTCAAGTTTTGCTCACCATCTCAGGGTCTTTTAAAGGATACTTTCTTCCAGAGCATCGTAATGCCAGTTTCATGACAATTGGATCCAGTAACAGAGAAAATCTTCAGAGAAGAGAAAGTTTGCCTACTCAGAGAACAGGTTCTAGCATTCAGTGCATCATTGACTGGTCTAACCAAATAGATGTCAAAGTTCCTGTAGCCAAATGGACCAAAGTAGATGGTGTGATTGCATTAACATCATTAGGCATTTCATTTTGATGTAGAGATGAATCTGCTCCTGATTTCAGAGATGGTGTGTGGTCAATGACGAGGAACTTATGGATGGGCAGCTCAAATCCCATGATTCAGAAGGAAAGTAAAAGATGATTCTTGCAGGCGACAGGGCTATCTGAACCTTTTGACTTCCTCCCGAAGAAACATTTGTCTTCGTAGCCAAATTGACGTTTTTTTGGTCATTCTGCCTATGAATTTTATCCTCCCCACGCAAAACATCAGACTCGATTTTACTGATAAAATTCAGTAGCTTATATATTGTGTGAAAGTGCACCCAACAAACCAAAGGAGCCAAACAGACTAATAGTGCAGTTGAGCTTACTGGGTTGCCATCTTGACCTGTGGAACTGACATCATAGTGGAATTTGCACTCACCAAACGTGTTTAGTAATTCGACCTTAGTGAGGTCATTTGAATTGTTGGCACGACAGCGTGATGTTTCCTCATAGTAATCTTGATAAGCAAATTCAGATTGAGGGAGAGAAGCTTGAACTTCTCTGTAAAAATTATTGTTCAAGAAAGCAGCACCAAGATTTGGATGATCTGAATCATTGTTCTTACTGCCATAGTATTCATCAAGCTTTATAGCAGCAATTGATCCCTTGAGACTTAAGTTTTCAGGATATGTCTGCAGACATCAAGAACATAACAGTAGTATCAAGCTTCATAAAATTAGGAGATATAAACTATGAAAAAGTGCTATTGGTGGAAGCAGACCAGACCTCCAGGGAAAGATGAATGTTCTGACACTTGGCTTCAACATGATGCATATTCAAGCTGGCAGCAGGAGCAGGAGATATCATTGATTGCTCAAAATGTGCAGAGGAATGGCAGCTTGAAAACATTTCGGAATTTATCATATCATCGAATTGACTGATAGGAACACTGGAATTGCCAGCATCCATTTCAACACTGAACAAAAGAACAACAGATATCTCAGCAATGGAAGCCTGCAAGGTTTTCTCTATCGGCGGCTCTGTTACGAAATGAAAAAGAAAAATAAGTAACAAAGTGATGCAATATATAAATGTTCTGATAATTTAGCCAGAAAAAGCAAAACACTGCAGATACTTGATTCGATGCCAGAAATACATCCAACAGATATTTGGACATGCTTGATATGTTTGCTAATAGCAAGAGAATGGAGAGAATCCATTACTCGTAAGTTGCATCTGTTGATACCAGACTGTTACTGTATCTTAGAACCTATCACATCTGTCATTATTCACAAGCCAACATAACGTAGCATGTGTACCTTTTACCTGAACTTCATTCAAGAGCTAAGAGTAATTTTCGTTTTTTCTGCATGTTTCAAGTATTCAGTTCATGCAGTATGGTTTTGTATCAGGTGGACTAGTCCATGGTAGGGATGGTACAATAATAACTTTAAATTGTACCGTGCAGTGTCATTGATGCGATATTAGAGTATCAGTGCTATTCCCTGAGTATCACCGGTGTAATACCAACTAACAGGAGATGTTTTCAGTGTAATCAACGTATTATTACTACATACCAGACAAAACTGTTATTTTAACCAGTGGTCTACAACATGTTCCTTTCAGTCTACTCAGGAGCTAACAGTCAGGCATTGTCTTTCATGGAAAGTGCAAAAGATCCTGCTTGATATGAATGATGTTCAAGAGTAAAAGAAAATTGAAGCTGAAGAACAATGTCCAAGAGTACTCCACGGGAAAGAGTTGTTGTGAAACGAATGAATGAACAGTGAAAAAATGAAATTCTCCTCTTATCTCATTGATATCAAATGTCCCATTACATAGGAAGATTACAAGTCTAAAATTCTAGGCATTAGTGTATTACATCAATTAGCAATAAGGTGTATTTATGCTTATAAATATATGGCTGTTACAAAGGTTTCAAATCCCCTTGATGGCTGCCATTTGATGAGACCATGATGGCTGTCATTTGATGAGATCAAATAATGGTCAAATAGTGGCCCTTTTGTAGCATTTTCCCTTTTGATCGAGTTCATCTTGAGATCAACACGTTTTTTAATTCCTTTAAAAAATCCTGTGAGAAAAATAGGAATAATTTGACTGATGATTGCTCTATCATAATCCTACAAGGTTTAAGGAGTAATCTATACCTTGTTTTATCTCTAGAAAAACCCCTGTGAGGAAAACATGAGATAATACATATGCTTGCGTCAGGTATTGTCTCATTAAAAAACTTTGTATGGGAAAACCTAATGGTAAAAACTCATTAAAAAAAGAGTACAATGTGAAGCGTTTAACAAGATCCATTATTCAGAGAGTCTTCCCCTGAAATTTGCAAGTCTCTGAGCCGTCTCATACCAATTCCCTCAACACATTTCTCGAACGATGAAGCAGATAGGGACTTAGTAAAGAGATCTGTCAAATTATCACAAGACTTTGTCTGTAAGATGTTTATTTCTCCACTTTACTGAAGCTCATGGGGATAAAACATCTTAGGAGCAATATGTTTGGTGATGTTGCTCTTGATGTAACCTGTTTGCATCTATGTAATACAAGGAACATTATCTTCATAGATAATGGTAGATAATTCTGAGGAACCAATACCACAAGATTGTTCAATGTGGTTTATCATTCTGCGGAGCCACACGCATTCACGTGATGCTTCAAATAGTGCGATGATTTCAGAATGATTTGTGGAGGTAGCTACTAATGTTTGTTTAGATGAGTTCCATGATATGGCAGTTCCTCCATGAAGGAATACAAAACCTGTCTGTGATCTGGCATTGTGGGAATCAGACATATAGCCAGCATCAGTGTATCCAACTAAGCTAGGATCATCAGTTTTCTGAAAGAATAAACCAAGATCCTTAGTACCATTCAGGTACCTTCTATTTGTAATCAAGAGGAATGGGCAAACGGTGAGCCATCTTACCCTTCGAGTTACCGGTGAGTTCTTCACCTTTCTTGCCCAATGGTTTAGAGCTGCTGATAACGTGTTGTGAAACGAATGAATGAACAGTAAAATTTGAAATTCTTCTCTTATCTCATTGATCTCAAATGTCCCATTATATAGGAAGATTACAAGCCTAGAATTCTAGACATTAGTGTATTACATCAATTAGCAATAAGGTGGATTTATGCTTATAAATATATGGCTGTTACAAAGGTTTCAAATTCTATTGATGGCTGCCATTTGATGAGACCATGATGGCTGCCATTTGATGAGATCAAATAATGGCCAAATAGTGACCCTTTTGTAACAAGAGTATCAAGAGAAAAAAATTACGCGGTAAACAAGCACAATAAGAACCATAAATAAATCCATATGATAAGGGTCTGTATCCATGCAAGAGAAGTGTATAATGTGGACAACCAATAGAAAATTGAAAGGTTTAAACCATAGTACCTTTAGGAATTTGATCTGATCCAGAAGCTAAAGTGGACGCAAAGGTAATTGCGTTGAACACTGAACATGTCCAATCCCATATGCCACTGTTTCCCAGATTAGTCTGGGAGTTCCTCAGTTCCTCAAAACATTCAAAGAACTGGTCGATGCTGTCCAAGATAACAACATATTAGTAGTGTAGTTATGTATATTCTTTATTTGGTTGAAACAAACTGCTTCCCATAAGAAATTTAAAGGCAAATAACTTGGCAAGAAAATAGCTAGCACAAGCACCCCAAAAATGTTTTTTTTTGTAAGGAAAGAAAAGGAGGATTTGTAAATGGTCAACCAAAATCAAGAGTACATAGTATATAACGAAGATGGGGAGAACAGTTCTGTGTAATACTACATCTGGCCAAACCTATTCATGGAAATACAAATGGGAGGCAATGCATTTCATTTCAACAATTATTTATTTGACAACAGCTATGTCAAAAGTATACTCTTGACGAAATATCTATATGTAAAAAAGGATGGCAGATGCAAAGGTGCAGTGAATATCATTGAACTTTCATGAAAAGAAATGAAAATGAAAAAAAAGGGAACAAACCTTTCATCACAATCTGAATCAGGGTCACCGTGATCCTCATGGATAAGCTCCGGAATCCAGTCTGGAATCACGTATGGCATAGTCAGGGAAGACTCCTGTGTTTTATCTTGCCTGAGTCGAGAAAATGTGTCCTCTGTTAAATCTCCCCTGCTAGCTAGCACAGAACCTGAACCTGATTTTGAAGAGCTTGATACATATGAACACAAGGCAGATCTAGATATATCTGCGGTATTATGGGCATAATTCTGTTCATGTACTAGATTTCTTCTTTGGAGAGAATCCCACACATCCATGAGCCATTGGATACTGCTCACTTGTAACCGCAATTCTAATAAATTAAGAGATACTAGTCGTCAACCCGTGCATTGTACGAGCTATTATCATCTATATTATAAATATTAAAAACTTAATAATCTGTTGAACACATTGCTTATTAAATTTTGTTAAATTTATATGTAGACTTAGACTTTGTTTTAATGTTCTAAACACAAAACAATTTTACTATATTTACAGTTCCAAAAATTAAAAAAATTAGCCTACAAATGTAGAATCCTTCCTAATATTTTTGTTGTTACCTTTTATTTTCTTTCTTGATAATAACAAAATTAAGAACTAATAAGTACTGATGTGCGCTCGTATTGGAGTCCTGATTAAGGACTTGTGATAAATTAATTTACAAAAAAATTGAGGGTAAAATTAATTTACGAATTAAGAATTATTAAGTACCACTATACTCGGTTCGGACTTTGGAGTAGTCTCACTTGTGCGGTTCGTTATTAAATATCTCCAAAAACACTTAACAAATATTGAGTAATACTCGGTTTTTGTCTTGATCGTAGCTTTTTTAATGATTTAATTATTCTAAAATTCATATTTATTAAGTATTGAATGTACTTGGTTTAGAGTCTTAGCTATACTCTTTTTTAATGATTTAATAAGTAAAAGAATTAGTAAATAGTAACTATGGAGAGTTTTTCCTTTATCTAATAACTCTAAAATTAATAATTAATCACTGCTTGTTTTTTTTCTCACATTGTACTCTCAATTTAGTATTTTATTTAGTTCATAATTCGAAAATTCGAAATTAATAAGTTATAATTTATACTTGGTTTAGACAAAATAAAAAAGCTAAAGAGACTATGGAATTGCGAATGGTATGTTTATTTTAAAACAAATTCTCAACATGTATCCGATAATAAGATCCACCTGAAACCATGGACTACAATATAAAAAGACATATCTATGCCATTTGAAATAGAAACACGTAGTTCCTATGTATGTTGTTTTCTTCGCCTTGTGTGATTCCTCCACTTGACTCCAAGTAATATAAAAAATATAAATTAGTCATATATGAAAGATAAGTAAGGATTCAGATACATGGCATATGAAGATATGGAGATTGAGCGGGATCAATTTGCACAATGAATATGTTACCTTGTAATGAAACAGGACTGCAGTTATCGGTGTATCTCTGAAAATTTTAAATAAAACGTTGGGCATGAATATACTAAAATATGAATAACTTTTGAAGTCACATGCATACAGCATTGCCCCGAGGTTAACTTAAAAGCAAGTAATAAACCATGAACATCTTCGAGTTACCCCTTGCAACAGATCTAGCATGTACTCTATCCTGCTGCTAGCTAATTGGTTCTAAAAGGAAATTAATTATAGTTAGCCAAACCATGATAACAAAAAAATGCATAAGTAAATACAAAATCAGCCAAAACTCCACCCTTAGGTTCAAAACATTTTGTCAGAAAAAATATTACGCACCTGCGGCTTGGTGCACTTTTAATTTCATATTATTTTAGTGAGGTTAAGAATTTGTAGCAATTCTTCCTCTCTTTAAGCATATTGGGGGCGTATTCACGGGTGTATGCGTATGCGTTTTCCTTGTAATCATGAAAAATAAACAAATACAAATTGCATTGCATATAAGAATTTTCATTCATTTGTTGCGCTGATTTTGTTTTCTCCAATCATGTATGCAGACGCCATGTTAATTATTACAACTCACCATCTGACTTCGATCTTTCACATAAAAATATATGCGGATGAATAATGAAGGTCAAAATTAAATAAACCTTGCATAGTTAATCCAATCGATGAGTGGACAAATAATTTCTTCATGAGAGAAGAAGCACGCATGCCCACTGGTGCTTGCTGGTCCAGCAAGGTGAATAACAATGTTGGAGGCAGATAAGCAATACCTCCGATAAACTGCAGTGGCGGCAACTGCATGGATTTTCAATCAATAATAACTATCCTCATCTCCACAGACCTGCAAGAGGATCTGAAAAGCTATGTCAGGAACGTCGAAGCCAAAGGCCAAACAAATCGATCGAGGATGCAAGCCTGGAAGTGAACATGCACAACTACTGTCATTGTCTCTACAGCAGCAGATGTTTTCATTTACTCAAATATACGTAAATAAACTGTAGTTGACATGATGGGTTGATGGCTCATGGGAGAAACGTCGATGGGTTCCAATTGCTGCCGATCAAGATGAAGAGCAACTGGGCTGTCACGTGGTCTCATGGAGTCCAATTTGCTGCCAATCAAGATGAACGGTGACCGGAGCAACCCGTCGCTGGCAAAGTCAATCTCATGCGCAGCGGTCCCATCTGTTCTCTCTAGTAACCGAGGTAGTAGCTAGGATCCTTCTTGTCTGTGTTCTATTCGTTTTTTATAGGAATCTGTGTTCTATTCTTAAAGAAGATAAGATTAGTCAAGATTAGAGTGGTCGTTATTTTTAAGAGGAAAAGTATGTACGGTGGTATAACATGGGCTTTAAAATATGGCCATGAGGTTAAATTTTACAATCTACGGTCATCATAATACAATCTAACTAATCAATAGCCGGATTTTTTTTTTAACGTGAGAGCTCGTAGAAAATGTTCAATTAGTATAATTAGTATATGTATAAATATCTGCATCAAGTTTCTTAAAGTTCAAACCATTCCATGGGATGCTTAAGTTCAATTCCCCTGAGAAACCACCGATAGGACCTGTCAAGACCGCGGTAGTACTATGACCTGATGAAATGTCTGCTGGTCCTCTATCCAAATCATCCTGAAGAAGTGCATGTGCATCGACATCATCCATCTTCAAAAACTCAATGACCGCCTCATGGAATGTCACAAAATTGTTGAGTTTGATTAGACCATCTGTTGAAATATTGGTTCCAAATTCTGTCTCTTTGATTCGGAAAACCAGTGATCGATTAAATTCTGAGACCTTGTTATCCAAAATGTTTTGAGGATCAAATCCAACATAAGAATTTTTTAACTTGATGTTAAAGTTGGTAAGAAAACATGTGACAGCATTAGCTATCCTCTGGACACCTTTGTCGACATCTCGAGATGCAGAGGTAGAACACTGATTGCCATCAGATTCATTTCTTTTGGCCTGGACTGATTTCTGTGTGTCGTCAGTATTACTACCAGAAACAGAGCATTCAGTATCGCCAGAAGGATCTTCGCTAGAAACAGATGCAGCAAGCACAAGTTCCAAATCCTCCACGACAATCTCGCAACAGTTGCGCAAGTTAAATTGTAGAGGAATTCTAACTAGCAAGGATTTTATTGATCCTTCCTTCATCATGATAGCAGATGCTGACAGCTGGAAAGGGAAAAAATATAACTGTTTTATAATAAACTAAGTGGAAAACCCAAAATCTAGTGGGTTACACAGGTTTTGCAGTATAAGTTTCTATTCAAGTATTCAACATTGTGAATGAACAAATGTATCATATTGTGCTACCAGCAGTGCCATAATCCTCATGGATCACAAAATGTTGAAAATAGAAGTGTCTTTAGTGCACATATAAGAGGACTATTGTATGCTACTCACCACAAAAGATCAGGTTAGCAGAAAAGAAAAATCACCTACTAGAGAATAGCATCCGGCTTTGATGCATTCTGTTAACTTTATTGTATTCTAGAAGCTTTGCATTCAACATAATTAACAAACATTACACTGTAACATATTTCGGATTAGTCCCAACACTCCAAATGAAATAAGTGAATTGCAAATAAGCTTTATAACCTCTTCTCCACTTCTCCTAAACCCTAATAATCTACCTGCGATCATGAGAAAATGAACTAAACTAATCAGAGCACAAATAACCCTGAACCTCAACCAATACCTAAGGTTACTAATGCTAAATATATGATCTGAATTTAGGCCTACAATATGTTCGAATTAGTTTTCTAGTAGGACTCTATGTCTTTTCCTATTATGAGTCTTTTTTTATCTCCTATATATACTCTTGTAAGCCGTATGAGAAATGGTGATGTTTTCATTGTTATTCCCTTACATTTGTAATCAACTCCTAAATAGTGATCATTGCTTATCGGCACTCGTGATTTTTTTCTAAAAGGGTTTTTCACGTACAAATCACATCTCCTTTATACATCTATTTTCTAAACAAGTGGTATCAGAACATTGAACATCGATCTACTATTCCTGATCGCCGTCGGGTTCGTCTTCTCGTCAAGTTGTGTTCTGTTGCCAAGATCGTCAAGTTGCTCACTGGCGCAGCAAGTCTGACGCGGAGTCAGTGGAAGCGCAGCGCATGCGTGAGAAAAAGCAGCAGCAGCAGATGCCAATCCGCAAAGGAAAAAGCAGCAATCCATCTACCTAGCACATGCGACCAGGGTTTCACTTACCGCCGGGGCCGCGGTTACCGCGCCCCGGCGGTAAGCACGGTTACCACACGGTAACCGCGGTAACCGTGACAAACCGCGACAAACCGTACAAAATTTATCAAAAATTCAAATTATTTTTCAAATTTATTTGAATTTGACGCGGTTACCGTGGTTTACCCCTTACCGTACCCCGCGGTAAGCGCGGTAACCGCGGTAATTGAAACCCTGCATGCGACCCGAGGAATCAGAGCAACAGAGAAGTTGGGTTCTGTACTATCCCGTGAGGACCAAAATTTCCGGTGAAAATTGCTACGCGCACCCAAGCTTGTGTACCAAGAGGTTTCAAGCTCTACGCTATGTGCACACGAGAAGTGTACCAGAGGTTCGTGTTTTTGCTAGGTGTTGGCAACTTTTTTGGCAAGAAGACCATCACGATGGCGACACCTAAAGCTTTGCGGTGATATGAAGTCGCCAACCACCTCAATCTAGCAAAAGCTAAATCAAGATGAGTTTTGTAAAACCAAACCGGTTAGCAGAGCTGATTTAGAGATCAAAATAACCTCTAGGCCAATTTAGATGGGACAAAGGATAACTACCCGTGTCGTGGGCAAACGAAAGGTTTACAGGACGAACCTACAAAGGGATTTCGCACTCAGGCAACGAATGCGGACGATTTACGGCGCAAATCGACAAAGATGGACGAACTAGACGAAAGGTAGATGCAATATTAGAAAAGCGATTCAATTGGCTAATTGTGTTGAAAGTAGATTGTTCCTCCTTGTCCCTTATAAAGGGATTGGTCTTGCCTCCTACAGGACCCTCTCCACGTCAATCTCGGGGTAGAGACCAATTAGAACTCGAAAATTAGCTCTCTATGCAAGAAAACCCGAGACCCGATAAATTGAACTCGGAGTCGGACTCTGCCGGTCTGACCGGCCACCTGCCACCAGTCAGACAGGACCTACACGCCAGTCAGACCGGCCTATACACGGCGGTCAAACCGGCCCTGCGAAGGAAATCGGGTTCTTTCCAAACTTTGGCAATATTTTCCTATTTCAACTATAGGTGCCAAATTTGGGTGTAAACACATGCTCCCTGTCTTTTTGGTGAACTTGTGAACCTAAAAGCATAGAACATATGGTCTTAGGGTGATAATTTAATTACCGGCCATATCTCCTCTTAAGCATCTTGTCAGACACTCGGGAAGTATTTCTTCAAGTATTTCTCATTAATTGCCCTCTGAAATCGTTCTCCTTGTAAAGTTTCAAGAAAATATGCATTCCCTCGAACAATTCCACATATCCGATAAGGACCCTCCCAACTAGGTGACCACTTACCGAACTTCTTAAATCTAATACCCAAAGGCAAAATCGTCTTTCATACCAAACTTCCTATCTGAAATGATTTTGCTTTCACTCTCTTATGGTAGGCCTTAGTTACTCTCTTTTTCTTCTTTTCTATCTCCTCTAAAGCCTTCAAATGTTTATCGGTCACATCATCAATATTGTCTCCCATTAATGTTTTATACTTCTCAACCGATAAATCATCTTGCTTGATATATCTAAGAGAGCCAAGATTCACCTCCACCGGCAAAACGGCTTCTTGTCCATAGACTAACTCAAAAGGAGTAACTTTGGTAGCATACATGCTTAGATATCCTATGAGCCCATAATGCTTCAGAGAGTACTTCATGCCATCTCTTTGGGTGTTCCTCAATCTTTTTCTTAACTAATTTTAACAAAGTCTTATTACTCGACTTGGCTTGCCCATTAGCTTGGGCATAGTAAGGAGAAGAAATTTAACAATTTGATACCATAAGATTCGGCAAAACTTTTAACTTCCTTAGACATAAAAGAAGCTCCTTGATCTGTATTTAAAGTTTGACGAATACCGAATCTATGAATAATATATTTTAAAATAAAGTCAATTATCTCCATGTGAGTCATATTCTTGAGTGGCATGGCTCCGGCCCACTTGGTGAAGTAATCCGTTGCAACTAGCACAAATCGATGCCCTTTTGATGATGAAGGATAAATTTGACCTATGAAAGCCAAAGCCCAACCTCGGAATGGCCATGGTTTGATAATAGGATTCAACACAATAGCGTGCGCCAATTGGACATTGTCGAACCGTTGACAAGCTTCGCATCCTCTATAGTACTTGAAACAATCATCGATCATTTTCGGCCAATAGAACCCCGCTCTCCTAAGCAACCAATTCATCTTGTGGGCCAATTGATGAGTTCCGCAAATCCCCTCATGAACCTCTCCCATAGCAACTTTGGATTGGTCATTATCTAAGCACTTCAATAATACCCCATCTATATTTCGGCGATACAATTCCCATCGAGAAAAGTATATTTGAACGCTTGTCGCCAAATTTTCCGATCAACTCTAAGGCTAGGATCTTTCAAATAATCTATTAAGGGAATTCTCCAATCTTCTTCTGAATCTAAAGCATAAATGTCCGAATTAATAGTCAAGTCAACCTCCAAATCTTCTGACAACTCGTGCCCCATAGCTCCTTGTTGGGATCCGGTCGGACTGGCCACATCAAGCCGATCTGACCTGCCAGGGTCTCCGGTCAGACCGGCCATGCCGAGCCGGTCAAACCGCCAGTCAACCCCGGTCAGACTGGCTGCAATGCGCCAGTCAGACCGCCTCAGGTCTACAACTTTGCCAATTTTGCCCAAAATTTTAAAATCAAGCACCGACTCATCTAAGATAAAGAATAAACCACTCTTAACATGATAGCCAGATGCTTGCTGAGCCAAATTATTTGCCATAGAGTTTTTCTCGCTAGCAATGTGTCTAATGACAAACTCATCAAAATTGACAATGATGTCTAAGCATTGATCAAGATATCTATTTAGTGATCCATCAAAACATTTATATATCCCGACAACTTGTTGCACTATCAATTCCGAATCACTAAAAGCTTCTCAATGTGTAGCTCCTATAGCTTCCAACACTTGTAAGCCGAATAGCAAAGCATCATATTCGGTTTGATTATTTGTACAAGAATATTCTAAACGAACCAATGTTTCAAAGCAATAACCATTGGGCAAAAACAAAACTACACCTATATCTTGTCCCTCTTTGCAAGAAGAACCATCAAAATAAAGCTTCCAAGTTGTAACACTAAGCAAATAGAGCTCATTATTATAAGCAATATCTACATGATGATCTACTATGAAATCAACTACGATTTGTCCTTTCATAGATTTCAATGGTTCATAAGCCAAATCATACTCAATTAAAGTATACGCCCACTTGCCAATTCTCCCACTTAGAATTGGCCTTTGTAACATGTGTTTAATAACATCAGTTTGATAAGCAACTATGCAAGTACTAGATAACAAATTGTGTCGTAAGTTGGTACAAGCATAGTATAAACATAAGCAAAGCATCTCTATAAAAACATACCTTGTTTTGGCATTCAAAAGACGGCGGCTCAAATATGTGATGATATACTCCTTGCCATCTTCCTCTTGCGTTAAAACAGCACCGACGACATTGTCCTCGGCGGCAATGTAGAGTCGAAACGGAATTCCAACTTTAGGCGCTCTCACCATGGGTGGAGAAGATAAGTATCTTTTAAGACCCTCAAATGCCTCTTGCTGTTTTGCCCCCAAGTAAAATCAGCTTCTTTCTTCAATCGAAGAATAGGAACAAAAGCATCGATTTACCAGCTAGGTTGGATATGAATCTCCTCAAATAATTAATCTTACCTAGCAACTTCTGAACCTCTCTCTTACATGTCGGCGCTTTGAATTCTCTAATCTTTTCTATCTTCTTAAGGTCAATCTTAACACCTCTCTCATGCACCATGAATCCCAAGGACTTTCCCACCGACACAACAAAAGCACACTTAAGTAGATTCATCTTCAAACCATACCAGCGCATCCTCTCAAAAGCTAACCTCAAATCGGCTATGTGACCTTCCATATCATCCGATTTGACAACAATATCATCAATGTAGATTTCTAAGATAATACCTAGCAAATCATGAAAGAACAAGTTCATCGCCCTAGCAAACCTAAGATAATATGTCGCACCGGCATTTTTCAATCCAAAAGTCATGACAACCTGTTGACGCCGAATCCGTACCGCCGATGAGGGCGCGCGGACACACGAAGGCCTGGGAGATCTGCTTAGCTCCAGTGTAGGTCCTAAAATTGATGAAGCGCGAGCGTGCCAGTCAGTTTGATCCTGCCACTGACAAGATATACAAAATAGCAGAACGGAAGGTCTATCGGCCGATATAGGACAAAAACGTATCGGCCAGTAGGCCGATAGCCAAAACAACCGGTTGGCCGATGATAACATGATGATATAGCAATGTGATATAGCATAATCCAAATATAAAATAAACATTGATATGAGGATTAAAGCATACATCGGCCAGAGGTCCGATGACATAAACTCTCAATAAGCATATAAACAATAAATACTCTGTTGTCATCGGCCAGATCCAATCTATATGTAAAACTCTTGGGCCGATGCAATGTCTAGATAATTCACCGGCTGAAACCCCAGTGAAACCCTTATTGGCAATCGACAGGCAGGCTAGAGATTACGGTTCTAATCACGACTTAGCGGCACTAAGTATGAAAAGAAACGCAAGATCTAGACAATCAAGCCCTCGACTGATTTTTGGGGTGGTGGATACCTTAGCCAATCTAATCTAGCGAGACAATTTAGTCGATACCAACGTAAACCCTAAAACGAATCTTGGCCGATACGACTAAATCGAGACGCCAAACCAGATTGACTAAGATATATGATAGTAGTTGCTTACGTTGACGAGATCAGAACGTCGAAGCCCTAGCCCCGACAGCGTAGGCAGCCATAACAAGACTTACCCCTCGCGGGAAGGGCATGAACTCGTCGAAGAAGACGAAAGTAAAAAGGTTGGTGATGCGCCGAAGTTGTATTGATCGTGAGATCATTTTACATGAGCCTTAGGCTTACATATTTATACCCATAGGCTAACAAAGATCCTAACAGGATACGACTTAAACTTTCTTAAAGATAAAAGGAAACAGATAAAGTCCTTATTGGACACTAAACACACTTTCCTAAAGATAAAAAGGAAACTTCCTAATTAAGAGATACAAGCCGCATCTCCTTAGACTCGGTCTTCTCTGGATAAGATCTTCCCGAATCTAACAAGAATCCGACTGCTGTTGGTAGTTGGTTTAAGATAACACAACCCACTCGAACAAACCAACAAAACCTGGACATCTAAAGGCTGTTTTGAACATGTCCTCTCCGGCCATAAAAATTTGATTATAACTGACATTACCATCCAAAAAGCTAACGACTCTATGTCCCGAAGCATCATTAATTAATATGTCGGCTATAGGCATAGGATATTCATCTTTAGGAGTAGTTTTATTTAAATCTCTAAAGTCAATGCACACTCTATTCTTACTACTCCCTTTATTCTCAACCGGAACAATATTGGACACCCACTCCTCATATCTACATGGCCAAAAAAATCCCGCCTTTAACAACTGGTCTATCTCTTCCTTGACACGATCGTATATGTTAGGATTAAAGCGACGAGATGATTGTTTATACGGCCTAAATCCTAATTTTATTGGAAGCCGATGCTCAACAAGCTCGTGGCTAAGTCCCGACATCTCATGATATTCTCATGCAAAGCAATCAACATACTCTTTAAGTAACTCGATTAATTTAACTTTGTAATCGACTTTCATATTTTTGTTTACAATGGCGCCTATCGATTATAGGCAACTCAATGCGCAAACCGAAAGTCGGCATTGGGATAGTCCCATTACCTATGTCTACTTCTTCCAATGGATCAGCCAATGTAAAACCTTGACCTAACTTCTTTACTTCATCAAAATCTTTTATGAACTCACCAATATCATTCTTTGTAGACCGATATTCTTGCACCCTGTTTTGCAACCACTCTAAATTAGCATCTTTACTCATAATACATGGTTATATTTCCTAGCAGTGCTAAGTTAGCTGGCTTTACAGAGATAGGTACAAAGCCATACTTTGAAACACTAATAAAATCATAGCTATAAAGATCTAACCCTGATAAGCATTGAATATTTCCATGTTGCCACTCAATTGAAGCATCGACCATTGCAACTTCGGCCGACGTATCCGCTTGAACAATCTCAAGGCCGCCGTATCCGCTTGAACAATCTCAATCTCATCGCCATCCCATTGAATCAAACATTGATGCAAAGTAGAAGGAACGCAACAATTGGCATTAATCCAACAACGACCCAAAATAACACTATAGTTACCTTGCAGATCGACAACGAAGAAAGCAGTCGGCAACGTCTTGTTTCCTACGGCAAGCTCCACAGAAAATATCCCCTTCGCCTCCGTTGGTTCACCATTGAAGCCATTGAGCGTCATGTTGGTCTTTTTCAACTCCTTATCTTCATGCCCCAACTTCTTGAATAGCGAGTATGGCATCAAATTCATAGCGGCACCTCCATCTACCAACATCCTAGAGATCAGCTTCCCATCAATGTGACCCTTGAGGTAAAGTGGCCTCATATGACGATTAGACTCATCGGGCTTCTCAAAAACCACATCTCTTGGTCCTTGTGAAAGTTGGACAATTTCAGCCTCATCTATGGCACGAAATTCTGTAGGTAACATACACACCGCATTGACATCCATATTTTCCCTAGGCAGCAAATCATTGCTAATAACCGGTGACTCACCTTCATCAAAGGCATCATCATCCTCATCTTGATCAATCATCGGCTTCTTAACATCTAATGGCTTAGGCCTCCACTCTTGTCTTGGTAGTGGTCGCAACTCATTGAACCTCCTATCTCTCAATTCTTCGCCTTTTTCTTCTTTCAATTTTTGAGCACGAAGACATTGCAACCTCCTCTTTTGTGAAGTGTCATATTCTTAGGCATCCACCTTGAATTCGGCTCAGTTCCAGGAGCAATATAATGTCCCTTACTAACCTTACCCGATGAAGACGAAACTCCCGAACTTCCTCCTGAACGCTTTCGGTCAAACTAGCTTTGAAGCCCAGTCAGACTGGCCATAGGGCCCGGTCAGACCGGCCCTGTGCACCGGCTCTGCTCTTAATTGGCATCGGTCAGACTGGCTCTGAAGCGCAGTCAGACTGACCTGTATCCGCCAATCAGACCGGCCAGAGGGCTCGGTCAGATTGGCATCCTGTGCTGTGTTGGCTCTGGCTTTGATCTTCTCACCTTGGACCACCTTATTTTCATCTCCGATAGGTATTGGCACATCATAGGACCCTACCTCGATGGTAATTATCTCCATATCATGGCTCCAATTGCTTTCATGATTGATCAAATCTCTCTCTAGGAGGTGATCTTGGTCTTTTCCCTTTATTAGAACACTGCCCGGCCTTTCCCTTCTCATATTTGTCTAAAAGCATATCAAAAGACACATTCGGCTTTCGCGGTATTTTAGAGCTCGAATCGTCACTCCTATTCTCCTTCCATACACCAACCTCCGGGCCTAGGATAATCATCTTAGGCTGAAGCTCTCCAATTACTACGTCCTTCCCCTTGGTAGATCCGGCTTGCTCCGGCCGAATCAACATCTTTTTATCATTAAAGCTAATAGTATTCACCAGGAAAGGATCATGATCTAACTTCATCTTGGAACCTTCTGTAAATTTCAATCGTCCTTTATCTATGGCCGATTGAACCTGTCGATGAAACACATTACAATCATTAGTAGCATGAGAATGAGAATCATGCCACTTGCAATAAGCACGATGTTTCAATTCTTCTAGAGAAGGTATGACATGGCCTTTGAGTAACCTAATTTGTTTTTCTTGCCAAAGATAATCAAAAATTTTATCACACTTGGCTATATCAAAACTATACTTAATCTCACTTTGCCAATCCTTGCGAGGAGTCGGCGTTAAATTAGAGCAAATAAATTGTTTGTTTTTATTAGTCCATGACCACTCAACTACATAGATATCATGATCACCATCATTATCATCAGGGCAATCAACAATGCTAAAATTAGGTTTCTTATCATTAGATCTAACAAACCTCTTAGTCTCCTTAACCCGGCTTTCTTGAGCAAGAGCTTTTTGCGTAACTTGACTAACATCAAGAAATTGTTGGCCATCTAATCTTTCTTTAATAGGAGCAAATAAATCATCATAATCAAGGTCGGCCAAATCTCTTTCGGTTATATTCAAAGTAAAATATCGGTTTCTAGCATCTCTAAACCTCTTAATATAATCAGTGATAGTTTTATTATAATTTTGCTTAACCGATGTTTAATCAGATAATCCAAGCTCAGTTTCACCAGTATAAAAGTAATCATGAAATTTTTGTTCTAATTGAGCCCAAGTACAAATAGAATTTGCCGGTAAAGAAGTAAACCATGTAAAAGCAGTACCGAACAAAGATAAAGAAAACAAGCGCAATTTAAAAGCATCCACATTACTAGCTTCACCACATTGTGCTAAGAATTTTCCTATGTGCATCAGGCCGGTCTGACCAGAAGTAAGATGGCCGGTCAGACCGGCCTGAGGCACAGTCGGACCGGCCACAGAGCTTGGGCTAGCCTCACTCCAGGCAAACTGTGTAGCCGCTCCATCGGTCCTGCTATATATGTGATGAATAGGGGCTTGATTGATGCTTGGGATAGAACAAGGTGACAAATTGGCCATAAAAGAGCCTAATTTGACATCTATAGCGAACTCAATTCTTTTATCAAAATACGAACTCATAGCAGGCTCAAGTTTATTATTGAAAATAGCAGTAACAGTTTCATCTACGGAACTTGCTACGAGATTTTGAACAGGAAGAGCAATGTTGTCAGTACTTACCTCATCAATGATGACTCGGGGTGAAGGATCGGGCTTACGAGAAACTCCTTGATGGATCTTGATGTAGCATCCCGCCAAAACTGCCTCCTGTAATGCCTTCACTTGTTGTTCAAGATCTTGGCATTGCCCCTCATCTAGAACCTCCAAGGTAATAGGCATGATGTTTCTTGGATCAACCTTGTGCTTAGTCATGATGTCAATGTAGTCGATAACTGATGTAGATGTCGAAGTCGTTCCCTAGTGGAGTCGCTAAAAATCGTGTTGGCAACTTTTTTGGCAAGAAGACAATAACGATCGCGACACCTAAAGCTTTGCAGTGATATGGAGTCGCCAACCACCTCAATCTAGCAAAAGCTAAATCAAGATGGGTTTTGTAAAACCAAACCGGCTAGCGGAGCTGATTTAGAGATCAAAATCAGCCTCTAGGCTGATTTAGATGGGACAAAGGATAACTACCCATCTCGTGGAAAAACGAAAGGTTTACAGGACAAACCTACAAAGGGATTTTGCACTCTCGCAGCGAAGGCGAATGATTTACGGTGTAAATCGACAAAGATGGACGAACTAGACTAGGAACTAGACGAAAGGTAGATGCAATATTAGAAAAGCGATTCAATTGGCTAATTATGTTGAAAGTAGATTGTTCCTCCAATTGAACCGACCTTGTCCCCTTATAAAGGAGTTGGTCTTGCCTCCTACAGGACCCTCTCCACGTCAATCTCGAGGTAGAGACCAATTAGAACTTGAAAATTAGCTCCCCATGTAAAGAAACCCGAGACCCGGCAAAATTGGACTTGAAGTCAGACTCTGCTGGTCGGACCGGCCACATGCCACCGGTAAGACCGGCCCTACACGCCGGTCATACTGGCCTATACACGGCGGTCAGACCGGCCCTGTGAAGGAAACTGGGTCCTTTTCAAACTTTGGCAATATTTCCCTATTTCAACTATAGGTGCCAAATTTGGGTGTAAACACTAGGTTTACACCAACTCCTTATCAGCACATTCAGGATTAATTTTCATGACAAGTTTGAAGTATGATCTACCGCTTCTGGACCGAGACACAAGATTCTCACTATGGCAAGTGAAAATGTGAGTCGTTCTTGCACAGCAAGACCTCGAGGATACGCTATTTGAATTTGAAAAGAGTACTAAGGATTGGTCCGATGATGAGCAGAAAAGGGATCGTAAGGCTATGACATATATTCATTTTCATCTATCTAACAATATTTTGCAGGAGGTGCTTAAGCAAAAGACAGCCGCTGAGCTGCGGTTGAAGCTGAAACAAATTTGCATGACAAAGGATCTGACCAGTAAGATGCACCTAAAACAAAAGTTATTTTTGCACAAGTTGCAAGATGATGAGTCTATGATGGATCATCTTTCCACGTTCAAGGAAATTGTTGCTGACCTTGAGTCTATAGAGATAAAGTATGACGAAGAGGATTTATGCCTTATTTTGTTGTGTTCTTTGTCTAGCTCATATGCAAATTTCAGAGATGCTATTCTTTATAGTCGTGATACTCTAACTTTGAAAAAAGTTTATGAAACTTTGCATTCCAAAGAAAAGATGAAAAAGATGATACCCTCTGAAAGTTCAAGTTCACAAGCAGAAGGCTTGGTTGTTCGGGGCAGGCAACAGGAGAAGAACACAAAGAACCAATCAAGAGATAAAAGTTCAAGTAGCTACCATGGGAGATCAAAATCCAAATACGGGTATAAGTCATGCAAATACAGCAAGAGAGATGGACATGATATCTCTGAGTGTTGGAAGCTACAGAACAAAGACAAGAGAACTGAAAGTTATAGATCGAAAGGTAATAAAGAAAAGGAAGGTAAGCCGCAGTTGTTACTGATGATAAGTCTGGTGTAGAATTGTTTGTTGCTTATGCTGGTTGTGCACAAACTAGTGACCAGTGGATTCTTGATAATGCTTGCATGTATCATATATGCTCGAATAGGAATTGGTTTCCACCTATGAGTCTGTGCAAGGTGGTATTGTTTTGATGGGTGATAATATGCCATGCAAGGTTGCAGGTATTAGAACAATTCAGATCAAGATATTTTATGGCTGTATCAGAACATTGTCAGATGTGTGACATATTCCAAATTTGAAGATAAGTCTCAACTTTTTATGTACTCTTGATCGCAAATGGTATAAATATTCCGGTGGAGACGAAAATTTGAAAGTAACCAAGAGCTCTCTTGTTGTGATGAAAGCTGATATTAAAATTGCCAACATGTACCATATGTGAGGTACAACTATATTAGGTAATGTTGCTGCAGTTTCAGATTCATTATCTAATTTCGATGCTACTAATCTTTGGCATATGCATCTTGGGCATATGAGTGAAATTGGTTTGGCAGAATTGAGCAAGCGAGGATTACTAGATGGACAAGGCATCGGGAAGCTGAAATTTTGTGAGCATTGTATCTTTGGCAAGCATAAGAGGGTGAAGTTCAACACATCTACACATACTACTGAAGGTATTCTTGATTATGTACATTCTGATTTATGGGGGCTTGCTCGTAAGACGTCCTTTGGAGATGCTCGTTATATGATGACTATTGTTGATGATTATTCACGAAAAGTTTGGTCTTATTTCTTGAAGCACAAATATCAAGTTTTCGATGTGTTTAAAGAGTGGTAGACTATGGTTGAAAGACAAACTGAAAGGAATGTGAAAATACTTCGTACTGATAATGGGATGGAGTTCTGTTTTAAGATATTTAAATTATATTGCAAGTCTGAAGGCATTGTGCGTCACTACACCATTCCTCATACACCTCAACAAAACGGCTTAGCTAATCGCATGAACAGAACAATTATATCAAAGGCTCGTTGTATGTTGTCTAATGCAGGTTTGTCTAAATAGTTTTGGGTAGAAGCCGTTTCCACTGCTTGTTATCTTATTAATCGGTCACCCAGTTATGCCATTGATAAGAAGACTCCAATTGAGGTATGGCCTAGTTTCCTAGCAAATTATTCAGACTTAAGAGTATTTGGTTGTACTGCTTATGCTCATGTTGATAATAGTAAATTGGAGCCTAGAGCTATTAAGTGCATTTTTCTTGGTTATCCTTCTAGTGTAAAAGGCTATAAGTTATGGTGTCCTGCAACTAAAAAGGTTGTGATTAGTAGAAATATTGTCTTCCATAAATCAGTTATGTTATATGACAAACTTTCTACTAATGTTCCTGTTGAGAGTCAACAGAAAGCAAGTGTGCAGGTGTAGCATTTGATCAATTTAGGGCATGCACAGAAAAAAAAGATGCACCTGTTAGTGAAGATCTCTTCTATAGTTGAGCAGTCGCCAAAACAGTCTATTGCAAAAGATAAGCCCAAAAGAAATATTAAACTCCCTCAAAGATATATTGAAGAAGCGAACATAGTTGCTTATGCTTTGAGTGTGGTAGAGGGAATTGAAGGTAATGTAGAACCTTCTTCATATTCTGAGGCTATTGTTTCTGATGATTGCAATAAATGGATAACTGCTATGTATGATAAGAGGGAGTCGCTTGAAAAGAATCATACTTGGGAATTAGTGAAATCGCTAAAGGAGAAGAAACCTATCCATTGCAAGTGGATCTTCAAAAGAAAGAAAGGTATATCTCCAAGTGATGAGGCAAGGTACAAAGCAAGGTTAGTTGCTAAAGGTTATAGCCAAATTCCAGGTATTGATTTCAATTATGTCTTTTCCCCTGTTATGAAGCATAGTTCAATTCGCACTTTACTCAGTATTGTTGCAATGCATGATTATGAACTAGAGAAAATGGATGTTAAAACTGTATTTTTACATGGGGAGTTAGAAGAGGACATTTATATGGAGTAACCTGAAGGTTTTATTGTTCCTAGAAAGAGAACCTAGTTTGTAGGTTGAAGAAACCTTTTTATGGGTTGAAGCAGTCACCTAGATAATGGTACAAGAGATTTGATTCTTTCATGCTTTCTCAGAAGTTTAGAAGACCCAATTATGATAGTTATGTTTATCTCAAAGTTGTTGATGATTCAGCTATATATTTGCTTCTTTATGTCGATGATATGTTGATTGTTGCAAAAGACAAATCAGAGATGAAGGATTTGGGTGCAGCTGTTAACGCCAAAATTTGGTAAAGCCTGAAGTCATCATCGACCTAGAATCAATATCAGCTTCAGAGTCTTGGAATTGGCCAATGGTAATTATCACTCGCCAGTAGTTGGATTCTTAGCATATTCGGTTATAGAAATTATTCAATTAAAGGAAGCTTATCTAGAAAAGGCCGAGTTCAAGGAGGATGCGACATGGCAATTTATATATTAATTAGGCAGAGTCAGTTAGTTTCCTTTTATTTTTTGAAAAGATTGTTTAGAGTCTGATCAGGACTTATATCTTTTACTTTATCTTTAGGAAAGTTTGTATATCTTGTCAAATAAGGACTGGTATCTACCCATGGGTATAAATATGTACACCCGGGGTCCATGTAATCTATCTCTAGATCAATACAACTACTCTCAATGCATCGCCACCCTCTTTTTCGAGGTTTTCTTTATCACCGGTGGAACTTGGCACCTGACACAGGGCCGCATCGTCTTCGATCTCCGACGAAGGGAGAAGTCCAACGTTCTGCCGACCCTGGTGAATGTATCGGCTACATTGATGTTGTTCAAGGCTGCATCATTTCGACCTCTTGGATCACTCTGGTTCGATTGATATATTTGCCTACTTGATATTTCAATTCTATCTTTGATAGCATTGTGTTTAGAGACATATCGGTTTAGCTGGGAATGTCTCGGTTAGGTCTGATATTCTATCTTAACCGATATTTCTCTACAATCACAATGATACTTTAGATAGATTTTGATATATCCATCACGTTAGACAGATCTATTGGCTCATCGAGTATTAGATTATTATATACAATCTCGTGCTGCATTGGTTGGGTTTGACCTACGAGATTGTTGTTGATAATCTAAGTCCTGTTAAGCCGATAAGTTCATGCTAATGTTTCATCAGAGGGTTAGCCGATCTTATATGATGTGTTAAATTTCTCTTTGATGGTTTTACTGTCTTGGTTATATTTAACACATGGCCACCATGAAAATCAATCAAAGGCTCTATTGCCTAGACCTTATACTTTCTTTCATACTTAGTGCTGCATCAATTGGGTTTGACCTACTAAGTAGTATTTGGAATTGTAAGAACTAGTTTGCTCTTTAATTGCCAATAAGGGTTTCATCAAGGTCTCAGCCGATGAATTATCTGGACGTTGCATCGGCTTATAAGGATTACATACAAGTTGGTTTTAGCCGATGGCAGCAGAGACTTCATATATTATTTAATCATTTGGATTTAACGACATTGGATCTCCAGCCGATGTATGCTTTAACCATCGGATCAACATTTATTCTATCATGCCATTATTGGCCAATTGGTTTCTATTGGATTATATTATTATTTTATTACATTGTTATCAGCCGATTGTCTTTATATCAATATTTACTAAAGTATCAGAATCTACATTGGATATATAGCCGATTGTGCAAAACCCTATCGATATCGGCTGATATCGACATCGGCTGGAATTACTATATCGGCTTGCTGGCCGATCGGCTCTGCAATCTTCAATTTATATATCTTGTCAGTTGCACGATCAAACTGACTGGCATGCCCGCATCTTATCAACTTTAGGACATGCATTGGAGGTAAGCAGAACTCCTAGGCCTTCGAGTGTTTGTCAACACAGTTCGTGTCAACGCCGATTTGGCACCATCGGCCGAACGCAGATTTTTCGTCAACAGCAGCAAGAAAATTCTCAGTATGAATATTACTAGAGAAAGACAGTCTGGCAAGTTATATCTTAGTCAGAAAGATTATATTGAAAAATGTCTTTGTCGTATCAATATGCATGATGCAAAACCAGTGAGTACTCCTTTAGCTGCATATTTCAGATTATCTTCAGATTTATGTCCATAATCAAATTATAATGTTGAGTACATGTCTAGAGTTCCATATTCAAGTGCAGTTGGTTCACGTATGTATGCCATGGTATGTTCTCATCCTAACTTATCACATGCATTGAGTGTTGTTAGTAGATACATGACTAATCCTGGCAAAGAGCATTGGAAAACAGTTTAGTGGATTTTCATATACCTGCGTGGTACTTCTAGTGCTTGTTTGCAGTTTGGCAGTTCTAGAGATGGACTGGTTGGTTATGTGGATTCAAATTTTGCTGGAGATTTGGACAGGAGAAGATCGCTCACAGGTTATGTTTTCACTATTGGAAGCTGTGTTGTAAGTTGGAAGACAAGTTTATAAGCAATTGCTACTTTATCTACCTGAAGCGGAGTATATGGCTATTTCTGAAGATTGTAAAGAAGATATTTGGTTTAGAGGTTTGTACACTGAGCTTTGTAGAGTTACGTCTTGCATTAATATATTTTGTGATAGTCAAAGTGCAATATGCCTTACAAAGGATCAAATGTTTCATGAGAGAACAAAGCACATTGATATGAGATATCACTTTATTCGAGATGTTATTGCTGAAGGTGATATTAAGATATGCAATATAAATACTCATGATAACCCAACTGATATGATGACGAAGCCTGTTCCTACTACTAAGTTTGAGTTTTACTCAAGCTTGGTTAGTGTTACAGTATAGTCCTAGAGACTATTTGACGCGCGGTGATTTTACCTACATGAGGTATTTTTGGTGATTGATGATTTTTATGCTACAAGAGAAAATTCATCTCAAGGTGGAGATTGTTAAATATGTGATCTGAATTTAGGTCTACAATATGTTCGGATTAATTTCGTAATAGGACTGTATGTCCTTTTCTATTAGGAGTCTTTTCTTTTATCTCCTATATATATTCTTGTAAGCCGTATGGGAAAGGGTGACGTTTCCACTATTATTCCCTTACGTTTGTAATCAACTCCTAAATAGTGATCATTAACGGTCGCGTTCATGGTTTTTTCCCGTAAGGGTTTTTCACGTAAAAATCATGTCTCTATTGTGCATCTATTTTCTAAACAACTCATTACAAGGAAAAAACTTTTTTCCTTTGAATAGATTATTTCCTTTGCAACAAAAAATTGTAGAGCAAAATTCGAGCCCACACTCTCATGCTAGCAACCAGTTGCAATCAAAATCATACAAAATTGAATCCACCAAGCAATTAGACAGGAAAATTCTTTTTTAAAAAAATAGAAAATTCACATCCCCAAACACCCAATTCCCATCACCAATTTCTCCAGAATTTCAGCCTCTGGCAAATAGCACACTAATCATAACGAATGGATGCATCCTAACCCTAGGGCCCCACGCCTAATCAAACATGGATCGGGGAACGGGCGAAAACGCCCACGAGACTCACCTTGCGGTTGATGAAGTCGGCGTTGAAGGCGATGTCAGAGAGGTGGAGAGTGCCGTGGGTGAGCTGCAGGTCGAAGTGGTCGAGGTCGAGGTCCCCGAGGATCAGATCCCCAAGCCGCCTCATCAGCAGCGACTTCCACAGCCGCTTCATCATCATCCCCACCCATACCTTCGAGAAAAACTGCATGTCGTTGGCTCGGTTGACCCCTCCCCCCCACCCTCCCACCTCTCTCTGTATATACCAGCAGGATACGCCTCGGCGGTGGCTGCGGTGAGGACGGCGCGGGAGGAGGGGGTCACTGGTGATGGCAGGCGACGAGCGAGGAGGAGTTTGGGGTTGCTTGGTGCGAGATGTTTTTTTAGAATTAAAACCTTGCGTGTTGTGAGATGTTGCGTCCTGATCCCTGGCTCTGGGAAGGCGTGCGTGCTTATCAACCGCCGCTAAGCGGCCGGCTTGCCGAATCGAATGAGGTGGTTAGATTTGTATAATACCAACTTTGATTGTGCTATATATTTGTTTTGCTTTAAGATAACATGTAACTATAACAATATTTAATTGTAGTATAATTACATTGTAACTTACATGTAACTTACACATAAGTTTGAACCGTTAGTTTTGCTTTTAAGATTCGTGTAAGCGGTGAAGGAAAAAAATCACATTACGCACATAGGTGAGGGAATTCAGTTTCATGATTTCCGCTTCATGAGTATACCATGTTATCTTGGAATTTTTGAAAGTTACAGTTGTATTATAGTTACATGCAAGTTACAACGTAATTATCTTATGATTGTATTGTATTTATGTTTGACAAACTTTTCCGTAAAAATTTGTTGACAAATGTTTAGGTAGTCTCGATGGATTTATGATTCACTTTGGCTCTCTTTGATACAACTCCAGATTCAAGATTTTTTTGAAGCTAGGTATTCCTAGCTCCACAAAACCATAGATCTAGATTTGCAATTATGTTGATAGCATTTGGATAAATGTTTTGTTCATATTTTGGATGAAATTTAAAATTTTAAATCATTATAATTTAACATACAAACTTAAAATTTAAAATTTAGTATGGATCTGAGATATGGAGCCATGTTAAACAGAACATTTGTATCTAAACATTATACTACAATCAGAACAGAGATTTATGCCTATAAAAGAAGTATTGATGTATGTTTTTAATTACGGAAATCAATTCGGCGTCTATGTACAGAACTATCTAACCAGGGTATGATTTCATGTATCTCATTGTTTTCACAAATATATTGTCATAAAGAATTTGAAAAAATATTACTTTTGCGAATTTTAGGGCAAATAAGAGTATTTTTTTTGATACGTGAGGAGTTGAGACGATATAGATTTCCAAACAGCGTGCTAAAAGTAAAATTACAGAAATTCCAATGTCATGTAACTCTGGATAAATTATTGTTTTAATGAAGCAAAACAAATTTACAAACTTCCAAACGAGCTTCAACTTACTTCCATATTTTTTTCAACATGATTTCATTGCTAATGAGTAATTAATTAGTATGTCTATTTCCTGTTCTGCAAATATTAAATACATTTGAACTCAGTATATCTCTCACATTGAAAACCACACCAACATAAACTACAGAACCCTCAAAATTGGAAACTACACCAACGTTCACGGATCTCTCCAATGACAAATATTTTCATCCAACCCACAAGAAACTTCAACGACATGAAATATGGAACTGGAGAGAGTGCCATTATACTCGAGTTGTGCATATTAGGACCTATCTAGTATGGGTTGGTCTAGTGACAGTGCTAATAGTATAATAAACATGACATGTGAATAATAGTGTGATCTAGTGACAGTGCTAAACATGAACATGCTCAGGAACACTTGTGCGCACAAGAGCTCAAGACCAGGGAGCGCCGAAGCAGCGCAGGAATAGAAGGGAGATGTGTGCCGAGGAAGAACCAGAGGAGATGTCATGGAGATGAACAAAAGAAAGGATCTCACTACCTATCCCGAAGGTGGGAGATGAAGACTGACACGAGAGGGATAACATTTCTGAATTAATCACGATTGATGGCTCTTCATTATCTTTGTCCTGCTTGCCTTGAACACTTGTGCGCGCAAGAGATCAGGACCAAGGATAGCCAAAGTAGTGCAGGAACATAAGGGAGATGTGTGCCATGGGAGAATCAGAGATATCAGGGAGATGAACAGAACAGAGGATCTCACTGTCTATCTTGGAGGTTGAAGATGAAGACTAACGTGAGTGGGATAACGTTTCTGAATTAATTACGATTGATGGCTCTTCATTATCTTGCCCGTTACTGGAGTAACGTAGCCACTTAGTGTCCATCGGTTTCGCTTTATCTCATAAAAACAGAAACGATAAGAAAATGAGTGGTCGGCCCATCCATCCGTCCCTGTCGCACTCCTGCCCACCACGCCATGCCATGCCTCGACCCAACCGGCTCAGCGCTCGCGCGAGTGGCAGTCCCACCACCACCTCAACCGCTCAACAGGTGCTCTCAATTAACACCAATTTATGTTGAGGTCTTTTCTCGTTGGTTTCCAAGGTGATATTAATCTCTTAACATTAATTGTGGGCCTTTGGAATTACTAGGATTAAATTGGGCCTAGTTCATTTAATTCTATCAATCCCCATCAAATTTCAAGGCTCACAGGAAATGTTCTCAGTTCTGTTTCTGTTTGTTATACCAGTGTTTCAGTGAAGACTGTTAAGTTGAACTTCCACCTGAAAAAGGAGCTACACCTGACCACAACTAAACAATGGACTATCCCATGAATTGTTAGTCTTATGTAGTCAGGCTTTACTCAATTCCTTAACTGATACTAGGCTACCGTTAGCATCCCCTCTGTTTGAAGCGTATAAGTCCTACTCCAGGCCTTCTCATGAGTATCTACAAATCACTCAAATCTCATAGACTATAACTAGCAGTTGAACTCGTATAGGTGTGTTCTTTCTAAGATGTTTTGTAGGCCAACATCTCTGTTTTAAGAGAATCCACTCAGATCACATTAAAGTATGCATCAACCTGCCATGCAGGCAAGGAGAGAAGTACATCAAAGAAATGAGTCCTTTTAAGGGTCTCTCCTCCCAGCCACCCAATAGTGTGTTTCGCCATCCTAATTCACGGGATATCCGATCACGTAGGACAGGTTACCACCATTGTGTAACTCAAGCGGGTCTCAAGCCCATCTCTCTCGATGCAATGTCTATCACATTATGCGATAGGCCTTAGTGAACTTATCTGCCAAATTTTTAGCAGTCTGGACATAGTACAATGCTATCACTCCAGAGTTTTTCAACTTTCGGACAGATTTCAATATTCTCTTTATATGTCTAGATGACTCCATTTTGTCCTTCAAACTATTCACCTTAATAATCACCGTTTGATTATCATAGTTCGCCAGGCTAGCTGGTATTGGTTTTTCAATCACCGGCAAATCCATCAGGAGCTTAGGAAGCTATTTGGCCTCAACAGTGGTAGTATCTAATGTTGTGAGTTATGCTTCTATTGTTGACCTCGTTAAAATGGTTTGCTTGCAAGACTTCCAGGAAACAGCACCACCTCCAAGTGTAAACATGTATCCACTTGTGATTTTTATCTCATAAGTATCAGATCTGGTTTGAATCACTATAGCCCTCCAGAACTTTTGGGTACCCAGTATAGTGAATTTCATAACTTACAGTGCCCTTTAAATAGCACGTTACTCTTTTCAGAGCACGCCAGTGATCATCTCCTGGATTTCAAACAAACTGGCTCAACTTTCTCACAGCAAATGAGATGTCAGGACACATTGCACTAGCCAAATACATCACTGAACCAATGATCTGGGAGTATCTCAGTTGATCCTTTGTTATTCTTTGGTTTTCCTTAATAACATACTGGGATCATAAGGAGTAGGAGCTGCCTTGTAGTCACTATAACCAAATCGACTCAAGAGTTTGTCTGCATAGTAAGATTGCGCTAGTGTAACCCCACCATCATCTCCCCTCAATAGCTTAATGTTAAGAATAACATCATCCACCCCAAATCTTTCATCTCAAAGCTTTTGGACAGTAAGTCCTTGACCTCCTCAGTCACATTGAGGCTGGTCACAAAAATCAATATGTCATCGACACATAAGCACAAGATCACTCCCTCTCTCCCACCATAGCAATAGAACACGCATTTGTCATCTTCGTTCATAACAAAGCCAGCAGATATCAGAGTTTTGTCAAAATTTTCATGCCACAACTTAGGTGCTTGCTTAAGGTCATACAAGGACTTCAACAACTTGCACACCATTCCCTCTTGACCTTCTAATACAAACCTGTTTGGTTGATCCATGTAGATCTTCTCCTCCAACTCTCCATTAAGAAAAGTTGTCTTAACGTCCATCTGATGAATGAAAAGACTACGAGAGGCTGCCAGAGTAAGTAGTACTCGAATCGTGGTCAAGCAAGCGCCTGGTGAATAAGTGTTGAAAAAATCATCATCTTCTTTTTGGGTATAACCCTTGGCCACAAGCCTTGCCTTGTACTTTTCAATTGTACCATCAAGCTTAAGTTTTTTTTCTTGAAAACCCATTTGCATCCTACAGATTTGCACCCATAAGGACGCTCGACGACTTCCCAAGTACCATTAGACATAATTGAGTTCATCCCACTGCTTCCTTCCAATAGACAGCTTTAGAAGATGAATATGCATCTTCTATGGTTCTCACAGTGTCATCCACAAGGTATACAATATAATCATCATCAAAAGACTTTGCAGTCCTTTGTCTCTTACTCTTTCAAGTAGCTACAGTGTTATCCTCCTCGGGATTTTTTGTAGGCATTTATTCATCGTGTTCTATCGGCACAAAAGACTCAGGAGATAAAATAGGTTCTTGACTAGAAGTGCTAAATGTATCTTTCATGGAAAATTCATTCTCAAAAAATGTAATATCTCTAGACTCAAAAATTGTACCAACATGCATGTCAGGTACTCTAGAATTTATAACTAAGAATCTATATCCCATGTTGTAGATAGCATAACCTAGGAACACACAATCTAAGGTTTTTGTCCAAGTTTGCGCTTTATGACTATAAGCACATTGACCTTAGCCAAATATCCCCATGTGCGCAAGTATGAGAGAGTCAACATTTTCTTTTATCATTCCTCGAATGGTGTTACTTCTTTATTCTAAGTAGGAATTTTAATTAAGACAAGACACGCAGTTAATATAGCCTCACCCCACCATTCCTTGAAAAGCCCCACAGTGTCTAACATGTCATTCACCAACTTAGTTAGAGTATGATTCTTTCTTTCACCAACCCCGTTTGACTGGGGTGAATAGGGAGGCGTTCTCTTATGAATAATTCTAGAATTTTCACAGAATGAAGTACATTCATTTGAAAATACTCTCCACCTCGATCAGATCTTAGCCGTTTAATTTTCCTTTCAAGTTGGTTTTCTATCTCAGCCTTTTAGATGTTAAAGTAATGCAATGCTTCATCTTTTGTTTTCAATAAGTACACATACCAAAATCTAGTGCAATCATCTATAAGTGTCATGAAGTATTTCTTTCCCTCTTTAGTTAACATGCCATTCATTTCACACAGATCAAAATGAACAAGGCCTAGCGGTGTCAAATTTCTTGCCTCTGATGCCTTGTGAGGCTTGCAAGGTTGTTTCGCTTGACCACAAGTATGGCACTTAGAACCTTTGACCAAAGTGAATTTTGGGATTAAACTCATGTTAGCTAAGCACATCATACAACCATAATTAACATGACAAAGTCACAAATGCCAAACATTGGACTCATCATCATTGCTCACATGGTTCACAACATTACTACATGCATCATCCAAAGAAAAGTGGAACAAGCCTTTGTTGTCATAACATTTACCAACAAATGTTTCATATTTAGATACGATACATTTATTGGACTCAAACACAAGTTTAAAATCATCTCTACAAAAAGTACAGAGATGCTAACAAGATTATTCTTTATTGAGGGGACATGTTTCATGTTCTTCAGCTGCACGGTCTTTCCCGAAGTAAACTTCAGATTGACCGTAACAACACCATGAACAGTTGCATGTGAACTGTTCCCCATCAGCAAGGAGGAACCTTTCCTGACCTGATAAGAAGAAAACAAGAAAATATCAACACACACAAGAATATTAGTACCAGTATCAACCCACCACTCAGGTGAATGGAAAACAGAAAGAACTATAGGTAAAAAATTACGATACCCCAATGTTCCTCCTCCATCACTAACCATGTTTATAGACTTTTTGTCCTTGTGATCTGGACAATCCTTAGCCCAATGACCAGGCTCACCGCACACAAAGCAGTTACCTTTTGTCTTTCCCTTGCCTTTCTTCTTAAAATTGGTTATAGCCTTGGGTTTGACATCAGGTTTTACCTTCTTGTTGTTGTGGGAGGCTTGAGGGTTCTTCTTCTACACCAAATTGGCACTAGAACCTCCATCTACCTTTTTACCACAGTTGTCCTTTGTCATTTCCTTCTCCTCAACACCCAAAGAGCCAACAAGATCAATAACACTAAACTCTTGCCTCTTATGTTTTAGAGAAGTGGTAAAGTCCGACCAAGAAGGTGGCAATTTGGCAATAATGCCATCCACCACAAACTTGTCCAGCAACTCACAGTTATTATTCTTAAGTTCCTTTGCGAGCGCCTGAATCTCATGAGCTTGCTTTACTACAGAACGGTTATCGACCATCTTCTAGTCATAGAATTGCTCCATGACATACAGCTCATTGCTAGCATCAGAAACTTTGAGCTTGGCCTCAAGTGCATCCCACATATCCTTGCCCGAAGGCATGTGCATGTGCACGTCCACTATGTTGTCAACCAATAAACTTATCACTCCACGGAAAAGCAATATGTGGACTTGAACTTAGCCTCCTTCTCAGGAGAGAGAGGTCATTTGGTCGTCTTACCCCGTGAAACAAAGAAATATTGCATGGTCGTCAACCACAAAAGTGTACAAGCCTTCCATCTCTTATAGTTTGAACCATCAAATGCATGAGGTTTAAGTGATGCAGCAAAGCCGACTACCAAAAAAGACCTATCAAGTTTTTGGATTGTTGGAAACCTAGTAATAATTCAGCATATTTTAATCCAGAAATATAGCATAATAAGCATAGCATGTGAATAATAGTGTGATCTAGTGACAGTGCTAAACATGAACATACTAATAACAAAAATAGCATCATCTTGTAACATGTTTAACATCAAGAGAAACAGCGTAACATACCCGGAGAATGCTCTGGATCCAGAGGTGGTGTTGGTGTTGGGGTTGGTGTTGGTGCTGGGGTTGATGTTCGTGTTGTCGCCGTTCCCGCCGTTCTCTCCTCCATCGCCATTCCTAGACATGGTGATGTAGAGGAAGCAGAAAAGACTTGACGTAGAGAAAGCAGTGGAGACGTAGCAAAGCAATCATGCAAAGGAAGTGCTCCCCGAAAACTTGATCGCCCGCGTACTCGTGTAGGTACTCAGGTGGACGAAATTCCGGAGGACTGCTCATCCCGAACACTTGTGCGTGCAAGAGCTCAGGACCGAGGAGAGCCAGAGCAATGCAGGGACAGAAGGGATATGTGTGCCGAGAGAAAACCAAAGGAGATGTCAAGGAGATGAATAGAAGAGAGGATCTCACTGTCTATCCCAGAGATGGGAGATAAAGATTGACGCGAGAGAGGGATAACGTTTCCGAATTAATCGCGATTGATGGCTCTTCATTATCTTGCCGGTTATCAGAGTAATGTAGCCACTTAGTGTCCATCGGTTTCGCTTTATCTCATGAAAACATGTCTATCCTGGAGGTGGGAGATGAAGACTAACATGAGAGAGAAATAACGTTTCTAAATTAATCGCGATTGATGGCTCTTTATTATCTTGCATGTTACCGGAGTAACGTAGTCACTTGGTGTCCATCGGTTTTGCTTTATCTCATAAAAACAGACAACAAGAAAAATGAGCGGCCAGCTTGTTCGTGTCCCGTCGCTTGCACGCACGCCCGCCACCCACGCCACCACCAAGGCCAGGCCCGGCCCACGCACATGCGTGTGGTAGTCCCACCACCACCTTAACCGCTCAACAGATGCTCTCAATTAGCAACCTATTTAAGTTGAGGTCTTCTTTTTTAGTTTTCAAGGTGGTATTAATCTCTTAACATTAATTGTGGGCTTTGAAATTATTAGGATTAAATTGAGTCTAGCCCATTTAATTATAATAGTATGATATGTGTGTGGCTAACGGTAGTACATAAAAAATCCAAAATATTAGCTTACCAACAGAATTGGCAAAGTTGCGATCCAAATTTAGCCATTGTTGTCATAAAATTATATAATGACAAATAATTGGCTATCTTTATCTTTATCTTTATTTTTATCTTTATTTTTACCTATTATAAAAATTAAAGATGATTATGTACTCATCTATTATTTCGTCCATCAGTCTGGAAGAAAATCTCTGCTTCACGCTTTTCGTCTGACAATGTTTCCCTGCGTGCGCTTGCATTGCATGATGCCGCTTCTCTATACTCCTTTAAACATTTACAAGAGTGGTGCCCGTTCCGCCTTTCCCATGCCACCACGTCAGGCAAGGCGCTGAAAAATCAACCCGATTCGAACGCTCCCGAGGTCAAATCGATCCCCACCCCGTCCCCCATCTCTCGCTATATCTCTCGCTCTCTCTCTCTCTCTCTCATCGCTTCCTCTGCGATAGCAAGGCGCCGCCGCACTGCCACAACTCGTCGCCGCTACCACCCCACCCCCCCCGGCGCGCGAAGGAGGCAAAGCTCCCACCGCTTCCTCTGTGCCGCATCCCTTTGTCGCCACCACCGTCACTACTACTCCCCGAAGAAGGCGGAGCTCTCGCCGTGCGGCCGTATTCCTTGGCCATCACCATCTTCCTTAGGGCCGCCTCATGCAGCCAATCCTCTCACCGGCGGAAGCCTACAACTACGTAGCGCCGGCAGCGCCCTCTCCAGCCGTTCCACCGTGGTCGTGGCGATCGACAACAACCTAGTTGTCCGCCTGCACCATCGCCTCATTCGGTCCAGCATGCAGCCAAGCCTCCCATCCAACGACGACGTGTTTGATTTATGTCGGTGGGGAGAAAGAGGATAGGATGCCGCCGCATAGGCTCTGGCAATGTGACCGGCATGTCGCCGCTGCAGCTCTTGCCATGTGGTCTCAAAAGCATGGCACGAGATCTAGACTTGGACTCTACTGCTGGAGCTCTTGCTTTCTAGCCCTGCTGCACAAGCTCACATGCATAGCCGGAGTTGGAAGAGAGAGGTGGAGTGCTGCAGTGGGGGAGAGATGCAATGGGAGGAGACTAACTTTTCTGAGAGGATAAGGCAGTGATGATGTTTTGTTTTGTTTTTTTCCAAACAAACCCTGAGCATTTATTTAGAAAAGCTGTGTAGAAGTATAAATTAACGTAGTTATTGTGCATCGCAGCTGGAGGCAAACCGAATAGACTGGCACATAATTACATTTTTGCCAGTGAACATGCTTAGTATTGAGTGATCACATAAAAATAATATTATCTTTGCTTTAAAAACTTTATTGTTCTCATAGAAAAAGAATATCCTTTTTAGGATGGAAGTAGTAGTTCAGATGATAAAGTATGTGCTATCATATACAAAATCATATATTTATATGATTAGAATTGGAAACAAAATTGCTTTAAAAGAAAATAGGAAACAAAACGTAGAAATAATAGGGTGGCATAATGTGTGAGCTAGCATATAAAAAAAGTTCTACACCACGAAGCAAGTATATGTGTATCAGTGGTGAGCTAGACATACATTATCATTATCTGATGATTAGACAATGATTTTTTTGTCTTTTCAGCTTTAAAAGTTCATCATGCGATTTTTTAGAAAATCCCGCTGCAACGCACAGGCATTTAGCTAGTGTTATAAACATTAGTTCAAATACAAAACCAATTATGACCAAATTCGGTCAAAATAGCCAAATTTCAATAAGAGGGTTTGCTGGTATGGTTAGCATACGAGTCAACATGACTATTATGCTTTCATTCATAGTCTAGCACGTACTCCCGCCATTCTTAAACATAAGCTTTTCTAGAAATTCCCTTCCAGTCTCTTTAAATTTTGAATTAGTTGGATTCCCCTTTCTAAGCACCTATTTGACTAAAAATACTTGGATTCATATGCTTACATTGAAATCAATGTCCTAAAAGTGCTTATATTAATGTATAAAATTTAAATCCTACAAATGTTTATATTTAGAAATGGAGGAAGCAAAGTGAGCGTAACTCAAATGGTTAGTTTTTTTGGTAGAACCAGCTCACCCAGGTTTAAGTAAATGACGTATCCCTAGACAACGAGTCATCCGTGATGACTTTTTAAATCTCAAGAAATGTCGGCTCAGTTTTTTTAGGTGTACATAGGGATGAGTGTGTGTGCCTACGTTTATACCATATTTTAAAAAAATGAAAGAAACGGAGGGAATAGGAAAAAAATGAAATATCATATGTATCACTTACTCGACCCTTTAGGCAAACATGAGATGTTATGTCATTTCCTAATGCTTTCCTTGCACTCAATTCTTTGGAGATAAGATTAGCCACAGGAAATATTCCCAGGGGTGTTTCTCTAACAAGGAGTATTGACAGGGTGCAAAGCAAAGAAAACATGTCACTTTTTTTCTTTTTGTTTGCAAAAGGATAGAGGCTGAGGTGGACCTGGATACCAACGTACCTTATTTGCGAAGGATTCTCTGTTGTAACGGAGAGAGGCCGTTACGGTTTTCCAATACACACATGTCCTCTCAACCGCCGCTGGGTGATGGTCCCGTCTCCATGGGCTTGGGCCCACCTTTATCCACACACCACACTTACCTATCGTAGAGTCGTGGTCAACGGTTGGGGACCCAAGCTGAGCCGTCCACCAGTTGATGTTGGTGACTTGGTGTAACATTGGTTTTTATCAGGCAGAGATAATCACATATTAGTGAGAACATGGTATTGTCACGGCAATCATTGAAAAGAACATGCAATGCTTACTCCCTCGTTCCAAAAAAATCAAACCTAAATGTAACATCATCTAAAACAACGAATATGAATGTAAGATTGTCCAGATTTATTGTTATAGGTTATGTGTCATCTTTACCTAGGTTGGATTTTTTGAATAGAGAGAGTAGATGTTTAGGTTGTGTGTTGTGCTATGTGTGATTTACTTATCTGTTGCTTTAGTCATTGTGAAAATAATAATAACTTGTATAATAATTAAATTCATAACCATCCTACATATCAAATTAATGCCATATAAAAATGTGATCCCATCTAATTGTAGCAGTTATTAGAAAAAAATTAAAAATATACATTTTTTAAAAATTTGCTTTTATATATATATATGATCATAGCGAAATTGCGAAAATATACACATCTCGTGGAGCGCAGATGCGGGTGGATCAATCGGTGCGGCACGAAACTGTGGGACCGACGACTGGGATAGTGGTATCGTGTCCTGGCAGTGCGGTACTGACTCTGCCACGCACCTCCGCTGTGCGGCAGTGGGTTGGTCTTGTGGCCCGATCACGTGGGACCGAGGGCAGCAACAGATTGAACGGTACCGTATAGCAACAGGACCAACTAGGTTCCGCGCAGCCGCGGCGCGTTACCTGTCGCTGCCCTCGGTCACGCATGGCCGGACTGCGGGACCCCTGTGCTGCACAGCCGATGTGTGGGGTAGAGTCTACCAGTCACGGTACCATCCCGGCAATCGGTTCCGCAGCTTCACTTCGGCGCCAATTGACCCACTTGTGTCTCCATCCCATGGGCCGTGTGTATTTTCACAATTTCCCCACGATGATGTATATAAATGCAAATTCTTAAAAAATGTATATTCTCAAATTTCTTTCAAATTATTATGTCCATATTTTTTAAGCGTCCATAAACTTTGTTACCAGTAGGATTGGTATAGCTTTGTTGTATATACCTTGTTAAGCCTTTTTCCCTTTTAATTGATCAGTGGAGCTTCCGTCTCATGTTAAAAAAAATGTTGTTCATATTTCCGAGGAGCCATCATTTGTAACATGAATTAAAAGGAAATTAATTTTGATAATGCAAAAAATTTAGAAACAATTTCACCAAACAATATTAGAGTAATTCACCATAATGACAAGCAAAATTGGTGGCCACCAAATCCTCATTTGCTAGCATATGCTGCTCTAAGGTCCCTTCAAATCTAATCCAATCGTATGGTCGTACCCGAAATCTTCTGTAGTAGTCTCATGCATAGTTCATGCTCATTGCCCGAGAGGAAAAATAGATAATGCATATGAACTGAAACATGGAACATATTTTGTTATCTGTCACCATCTTATACTACAATTTACAAGATGAAGCTTGAACGAGAGTCTCAGCCCTGCTTTACCACAAGCTCCAGAAAATGACGTGTTCACATTATAAATAATAGGCGCCATCATGATGGCAAAAGTTATTAACACGAAAGTTATTGGAGTAATCAGTTCAACCAGAAGCAAAAGCTCCCCTTCTACCACCGGATGATCCAGAGTATCCAAGCAAAACGTGACATCCACCATCGCAATTTACAGCCAGGAATATGTGATTTTTAGCACTGAATAGCCACCGGTGCACAGTTCATATGCATCAGGGGATTCAGGGGCAAGCCAGTGCATAAGCTCCCCTGTTGCCTACCCCGGCAAAGCCACCGGGCCAAAATTACGACTTTTTACTATCTGAGACAAGAGTTGCTTCACCACATATATCGACAGCATTTTACTGTTGTCTCGCAGAAGGAAGAGGCTTCAGTTGATTCTTCATGTACAAAATGGTGTCGACAGCGCCTTGGAGACATGTCAATCGATCACCTTGCCACCAGCCCATGCCGTCGTAAAGCTATCCTGCGAAAACTCCTGCAAGTGAAGCACAAGTTTAGCAAAGTACAGGATGGAGAGAAAACTGGATGTTTTAACATGAGAGACGATGGTTCAAGACACCGGAACCATACAATTTGGCTCAGTCGAAATTCAGACGCATTTTCAAGCTCAAGATTTGCACCATCTGAGGGGTCCAACCTCTGGCATTCTTCCAGATCCTTCTTCAAGTCCTCTACTGGCAACTGGGCATAAACAGCAAGACGGGGCTTGATCTTATCGGGTTCATCATCTCCACCGCCGCATGAGGTCTGGCTCTGACTCTGAAGGAATTCATCGCAAATCGCAAGGTTCTCTGCCAGTTGCTGAGAGTCTAACAGGAACTGGGATTCACCTTCCCACCATTTCGGATCTTGTGATGAGGGGTTATCTCCATCTTCAGGTTTCTCAGTAGCCATATGCACAACATCTTCTACGGCGTTATCTTCGTTGTTTATTTCGCTAGCCTCCTTTCCCTGTACATTTGCCAGCAAAAGAAGGCACAACTTTTATCCAATTCCCTTTAATATCATTATAAAGAAACTATATTGACATTTTCTTTGCTATGTCAAATTACCTAGAAAATGTGCTACACATAGGGGAAAAGGTGGAAGAGAAATAAAGAAAACATAGATGTTCAATTACCTGGTCAGTGATAGTTTCAGATTTCTCAAGAACTTCTAGTTCTTGGTTGGTAAAAACATGTTCTTCCAGGGGAAGTGGAGGAATATTTGGAAGATCTTCAGCAACCATAGATTCTAAAGCATCTGCAGAGGTTAAGTCCTGTGCGTTCTTCTCCCCAGGTTTAAACTGTTGCTGAAAAAATAATTTAGAGACAACATACTGCCCTTCTACCTCATCTTCCCCAGTTCCTAGGTGGTACTGATGCATCACCCAATTAGTCTTTTCAGGTTTCCCACCTTTCATGGTGCTCATATATAGCACCATTATTTTCTTACAGCCAAGGTGTTTTCCATCAACTACTACTGGCTTTGTCTTACCAGTCTTGTGCCAGCGGACATCAGCAAGATCACCGGTGTTTATCTTCCGGCGTTTTCTTATTCCAGTATTATAGGCCTTAAATGTTCTATGGAAAAAGTGTGATACGCTTCCATCTTGCTTGACACCTGAAAAAGAAAAAAAATCAATTGAAGGATACAACAAGCAATACATCAGAGGTACAAAAAACAACAATTTTCTAGTTAGAAACTGAGATTCCTATGTCAAAAGAGAGTGGAATGTGAATGCCCTACAGGAACCATTGAGAAGCATCCAATTCCAAAAAATGTCATTGATAAGTTGTACAAGCGACTTTGTCTCAGAAATGCCATCGCTGTTAGGATTCCGTTAGTAGCCCTCTGTTAAGTGCTATAGGATGAACAATACATTTAACAGCGTGGGATGAACGGAACCCTAACGGCAATGGCATTTCTGGGACAAAATTGCTTGTACGATGGCATTTTATGGAACTCGCACTCGTCGATGGCATTTCTTGAATTTGGGTGTTTGCCAATGGCATTTCTTGGATTTTCTCTTTAAGGAATGCAAACCAGTCATTGAGAATTACTTAGTTGTGGAGTGTTGCTGAGTGGACTAGTGAAAAGTCAAGGGTTAATAAGCCAATAAAGAGAAGTAAAATAAGTAGCCTTATTGCCACACACGCACTACTGCTAAACTTTGTGCATATGGTTTGACTAAGAAAATAAATACCAAAAGAAAATGGACCAAAGGCAAGCATTTGACACAAGCTGAAAAATGTGAATTTTACTCTTATAAATAAAATTGGACTTCTCTTGCTCACCCCACAAAGGGAGAAACAAAAATATATATCCTTTCACTAATGGTTACCTGGAAGTTTCTGCGGATGGGTATAGCAGATACCATCATCTTCCTCAACTGTTGGAATAAATTCATCAATGAACGGATGAGCTTTTGCACCTACTTTGCCATGCTTTGCAAGCAAATGCCAAAGCAATTCTTGGTCAGTTGGATCAAACTTTACACCTCTTGGCAAACCAGGCCATTGATGAACAACCTGTAGTGAAATATGAATCATTAGAGGACTGCACTCAATAGCACACATTATTTATTAACACTGACTGGTGTCTCCGAAAGTATACACAAATAAAGCTTCAATCTTAGATGATAAAGTCAGAGGGCTTCAGAATAATATACAAAAGAGTCACTGTCAAAGTGATAAAGTAGTAAGTTGTACTAATAGCAAAACTCCATTTATTTATTGATATAGGTGACTCGACAAAAACAAAGGTGCATAACAATGACACTACTCAGTAGGTGTTCATATGTAGTTTGATTTGATTGTTTAACCTGTTTAGAATGGTACAAAGCAACCAAAGCAGCAATGAAATACAAGCAACCAAAGCAGCAATGAAATAGAAATGATATACTACGTACAAATTCGGTTCTTATACATGATTAAAAAAACACATCTCTTACATCACTGTTATCAATGATATGGTTGCACCTTGGACAAGCCTTAGTTGGGTTGCTAACCCATTTGTGCTTACTGGCATCCACCGATCCAGATGCATTTTTTATTTTTGAAGCAATTCTATGGCTGTCAATTATCCAGGATGTCCTGCAGAAATATTGATTATAGAGTTAAGACAGATGAATGAAGCAAATTTGTTCAAGAACACTAACTGCAGGAACTCCCATATAGATCGGTATAATTAACCAGCAAGACACCAAATGTAGGTAAAGGCACCTCTAGTGTCATTAAAATAATCCCAAAGAATGATCCAATTAATCCTGCGGAGACAAGTACTCCTACACCACAATTCAATCTACAACAACATGTAGTTTCTCAGAATTGTATATCTATACTAATATCGATCATGCACCAGCTTACAAAAATCAAGAGACATTGATCTCTGGTGACAGGCATATGTTCAAAACTATGCTCTTCTGACACACAATTTGAAATGCTGGTCACAATGATACGTAAACTAAGAATAGTCTTTTTTTCACCATTTTGTGAAGGGTGCTAAAGTATGAATACAAGGGCAGTGGCCAGTGGGCAACCTCTAGCTTTCAGAGATGTATGTATACCTAATGGCCCAAAGACAAGCTAACAATAGTAAAATTAGCAAAATTTCAACCCAAAGGAACTAATATCCAATGTCTTTCCAACAAAGATTGATGTAATAGGTACCATACCACCAGAAATGGCAGAAAAGGGGGAAATGCCACCTTTCAACTAGAATCAAGTGCAAAAACGTTATACTTCTGCTAGACAATCTCAAACTTAACTGCAAAAGCACAAACTACAAACTAGTGACGATATTCAATCATTGCCCCCTCCAAAAAAAAAAATCTAAAAAAAAAGATACTGCCTTTCATCTGAAACCGAAAGCAACAAAATAATGTTCCACAATGCATGACATGATCTTATCAGAGGCCTCACATAAAGAAAAAAAGTTATCTATTGCTACCCACGACTATATGAATATGAGGAATTCAACCTCATCTTGGAGAGGTGTGTGCATACCCAATAGCCTAGATACAAGCTACCATATAATAGTTGGCACATTTCAACTCAAAGGGGTAGTAACACCACTAGTGTTTTTTCAAACAAAATTGATATAATGGAGACCACTGTAACTAGCACAACCACGTTGTAGAAAGAAGAAGCAGCTAAACTAAAACTGTGCAACACCTAAACACCTAGCACAAGTGGGCGCCCTTTAATTGCATGAGAACAGAATGCATACGTAGTGCAGGACTGCAACCCCAGAAATGGCAAAAACAAAAGTATCTCCTTTCTACTAAAATCAATGCAGAAACGTCACCCTTCTGCTATACAATCTCAGACCAAGCTACAAGCCTACAACACTACAAACTAGTGAAGAAATCCAATCATCGCCCGCCGCAGAACAAAAAAGATGCAGCCTTTCATCTCACTCACACCGAAAGCATGAGCATAGCGTTCTACCATAAATATATGACGCGATCCTAACACTGGGCCTCACAACAAGACAATGCGTCTATATCAATCCAAGAAACAATAGAGAAATCTGAGGATCCTGCTATAATCTCCATGTTTTCACTGTAGTACAGCAAACTGTCCCGCGTAACCCTAAAACCCCAAAGGACGCCTCCTTTGCATCCCACCCAAACCCCAACCCCAACCCCCAAAAAGGGCGCCTCCTTCCCCGACCTCCCCTAATCGCATTCCCTCCGACGACCTAGGGAACAGCTCGGGCAAGTGCTAGCTACACGATCCAATCAAGGAGGCGGCGGCGGAACGCACCCGGTCATGGCGGCGCTCGCGCCTCCCGCTGGCAGACGACGGAGGCCTCCCTCCCTACTAGGGATCCGGCGAGCACGCGGCGGCGCGCCTGAAGCGGATGGAAGTGGAGAGACGATGAGTGGTTGGTCTCCCTTTTTTTTTCTTTTTTTTTTGAACCGGAGTTGACCGGCGATGGCGGCGACACACCCAGCACATAAACCAGGTGCACGCGGTTTACTGGCATGCTGCTTGGTGGACTGGGTCCACAGGGGATGGATCATATCCGTCCGATCAAATTTTGGACGGTGGAAATGATATGGGCCGCATGAGGTGTGGCTACCTAAGGCTGGGAATCCGTGTGGGGCCCTTTTGACTGTCACTGTTAGGGTTGACCTGGTCTTCGGTCCATATGGGATACGTACGTGCGGAGCGGGCCGTTAATGGGCTGGGATTAGGAAGGAGATGTGCTTGTACATGGTCCACACGACCAGACGGGCCAATGTCCATTTTTTTCGTATTAAGTTTTTTTTTCCCTCATTTCTTGCCCTTGATTGAATTGCATCCCTCATCCACAAAACAGGGTATAACACCTCCCTCAATTTTAAAAACTAATGTAAATTAACTCCTCATCCACAAAGCGGTCTCTGCTGACATGGCAGGTTGACTTGGTCCAAGTGTGCTGACGTGGCCGCCCAGTCATTGAAGGAATTAAAAATAGAAATGAGTCCCACATGTAAGTGATAATGGTAAAAATAAAAAATGATGGGACCCACTTGTCAGCCCCACTTCTCATTATATTTTTCTTCCTCCCTTCTATTTCTCTCTTGCAGGCAAAGCTCGCACGCGCTCCACTACGTGGTGGTGGGAGGTTAGCGGCGTGGCTGGAGGGGTAGATGGGTGGGTTTGGCAAAGGGGTGCAAGGTGATAGCGAGCTGTGGCGCACGCGTGGAGGCCGATTCGGTTAGCTAAATATTTACTCCCTCTGTTTCGTATTATAAGTCGCTTTGACTTTTTTCATAACCAAACTTTCTTTATGTTTGATCAAGTTTATAAAAAAATTTAGTAATATGTATAACATTAAATTAGTTTCATTAAATATAACATCGAATATATTTTAATAGTTTGTTTGTTTTATGTTGAAAATGTTATTAAATGTTTCTATAACCTTGGTCAAACTTAGAGAAGGTTGACTGAGAAAAAAGTCAAAATGACTTATAATATGAAACAGAGGTAGTAGTATGCAGAGTATGCGTGTGTGTTTCTTGATTGGAGAGTGTGTATGTTGCTTGGGTACTAGATCGATCAGTTGTTGTTGGCTTAGGTTGTTCACCATATACTAGTGTATAAAGTAGCACGTTCACATGACAATAACCTCTCTATTATAAATGTGTTAATTCATGTGTAGGCGTGTCTTGATACCTCAAAAAAGTATTGCTGGTAATAAATCGGGAGTCAACTTAGGAGAAGATGACATCCGGACGATTAGGATATCATGCGGGATGCTTTGGTTAAATAACAATACACGTGGTTGGTGAAGATTTTATGCAGCAAACATTAGGAAGATTGTGTGGATATGGGATGAGAAGTCAAATTTAGAAGAAGTCTAAATTTAAGATGATTGAAGTTTGAATTGTGCTGGGATAAGTTTATTTCTTGTATGAGAAAGTTTTCTAGTGGATTAGTACTTTTTGTACAAGTTGGATTCGTGGCTTTAGGCTGCCTACCTTGAGTATAAATAGAGAGGGGGTTGAGGCCTCGCGATATCGATTTTGTGAGAGTTGAGTTTAGACTGAAGTTAGGGTTTCGAGTTTAGTCGTGATTTGTGAGAAGAGTGTTGTTGTTGTATTTTGTAAACACGGATAGAAGTAATAAAGTTCAATCTACTTTGAGAGATCTTCGATTTGTGTTTGCTCGGGTTTCGACGGTCACACCGGCGAGATACCTGTGGTCAGACCGGTGGCAACGCACTGGTTAGACCGGCAGCTACACGACGGTCAGACGACGGTGGCAACAAGCGACGGCGGTGCGAAGAGCGGTTAGACCGGCATGTCTACGCTGGTCAGACCGAAGATTTAACGTTGGTCAAACCGATCTACATCGGCTTCGAGGATAACTTTTAGCTTCGTTAAAAGTTTTAGGTTTTTGGTGCTCTAACCATTCACCCTTCCCTAGCTGGTTTAGTTATTACTGTTCGATCATACAATCATTATTATTTCTCTAACTGTAGTCAACCTTCATGTTAAATCATGTAGATCATGGATGGCCGTCCCATGAGAGTGAACTTTGCAAAGTGGCAACCACGGCTTGGTTACTTAGATCCTATTTGAGACTTGAGAGAACTTTTAGTTCGGATTATGTAACTTACGGAGTAGCAAGCTATATTATGTAGCAAATAAACACTTTCAGATTCTCATTAGCTATCATCACTAATTGCTTCTTACGATCTCTAGCTCCCTAAATATGGCTCATTAGGAGCCAATAACCTCACAAAGAATACCAAACGTAAAAGGAATGGGGGCAAAGAATACCAAATTTCTTACTGGCAACAAAGGATTTCGATCACTCCTGCTTTGCTAGCCTCTCAAACATCAATTCGTTTTATCTCAAAAGAAAAAAAAAGATCAATTCGTTTGTGCTTGTCTATCTTCTTCTACTTTATGCCTATCTGTTGATCAACACATAAATTAACACTCCGCCACGAGGAGATGAACGCCGGCCCATCACGGACCAATTATAAAACAGCCCACTCGCCGTCATGTCACAATCTTTTGGAACACGTCTATTTCACTACTACAAAAACAATCTTTCATGACGTTTGGAAAAACTTTTCTCTAGCGGCTACGAGGTGAAACCGCCAACTCAAAAGATAGGGGGGGTGGGGGTCTCGGGCCGCCAGCGAAAACACATCTTCGCTGGCGGCCTGTCCTAAAGTTGGCCGCCAGCGAAGATGTAGTATTTTCTCTGGCGGCCATCTTAAGACACCGCCAGCGAACATATCACATTTTCGCTGGCGGTAAGGTGACGTGGCCCGCTAGCGAAGATGCCTACATCTTCGCTGGCGGCCCACTTAAGCCGCCGCCACCCCTAAATATTTTCTATGGCGGTTCGAATGAACCGACATATGTTGACCGCCAGGGAAAATAGCATCACCTATATCACCAGTCCAGCTAGCAACCATGGCATTTGAGCACGATTTTCTCTCTCTTGTGAACAAATACATAGAGGGGAAGGTTTTGATCTTCAATCTTTTGAAAGATCTACTGCACCAGAGGTTACATATACTTTCTCCTACTCCATTTGTAAAGTTTTTTTTTAATTTTATTGGTTGTTTGTTGAGATTTTGCATAGCAAAAAGTATGTGACACGGAGGAAGAAAAGTATTTTTTATTTGTTATTTGGAGCTTAAAATGGGCAAACTTTGTAAGAAATATTGTGCATGATCGATGTTCCATATATATATCTAGTTTTGATATGTTTATTTGCAGCAGATCTATATATTAGTTAACTGCAGAGAACGCTGAGAAGAAGAGAAAACGAGCTAGTTTTTTATTTTTTTCTAGTTGTTTGTAGTTTGTAGATTTTTGGCTAGCTTTAATTATCTTGTCTAGATTATAGTGGTTATAAATATTAATTAGTATAATTTTAATGTGACATATTATCGAAAACATATAAAGTGACGAAGTTATACATATTTTTTCGCAAATAATGCATAGATGGCAGACAGAGCATGGATGTATAGAGAGAGATACCGGTCCTCATACATTGAAGGAGTTGACATATTCATGAAAGCTGCTAAGAAGAATGCTGCATCTAAGAAGACAAAGGAAATTAGATGTCCATGCTTACATTGCAAGAATCAAAAAATTTGGATCGACTCATCTATAATCGAGCAACACTTGGTGATGCATGGATTTGTTGCAGGCTACACAAATTGGTCACATCATGGAGAGATCCCAAGCAAACAAGTTCCCAACCGGGCGATAGTACAGGATGAAGTGTTCAACTGGGACGAGAATTTGATGGTAGTGGCAGAAGAAGGAGAAGAGGAAGTAGAGCCCATTAATGTTGATGATGATGTTGGTGGCGATGATGGTCAGCACAGTATAGTTGATGATGTCGATGATGGTAATGTTTGCGTAGATGATGGTAATTTTGATTTGAAAGAGATGTTGCGTCATGCTAAACCTGAGGTTGTAGCTGGGTCCGCTCGTGGGTTGGAGAACTTCGAATCATTACAAAAGGCAACGAAGGTTCTTTTGTACAATGAGGCAAATGGTTGCATGAAGGATTTCACATTGTTGCGGACGGTGCTTGAACTTATGAGATTGAAGGCCAGAAACGGTTGGTCGGACAGTAGTTTCAACGATTTGTTGGTTCTGTTGAAGAAACTATTTCCGCAACCTAACTCCCTGCCAACCAGCACCTATGAAGCGAAGAAGCTTATTTGCCCTTTATCTCTGGGTGTGCGAAAGATACACGCGTGTGTTAACCACTGCGTACTGTTTCGTAAAGAGTACGAGGATTTGGACAGATGCCCAACGTGCAACACTAGTCGACACAAAACAAGCCGTAGCCAGTCCGAGCATCAGGATGTTACCCAAGACGAGGTAGAAGACAACAACAAGAAGAAGATCCCCCAGTTGGTCATGTGGTACCTTCCGGTGAAAGATCGATTGAAGCGTTTGTTCTCGAACCCGAGGGATGCCGAACTGATGCGCTGGCATCATGAAAAGCGGAAAAGGGATGGGATGATTCGACATCCGGCAGATGCTCGACAGTGGAAGGAATTTGACAGAAAGTACCATGAGTTTGCAGAGGACCCAAGAAATGTAAGGTTTGCATTGAGCACCGATGGAATGAATTCATTTGGTGACTTGAGCAACTCACACAGCACGTGGCCAGTACTCCTAACCATGTACAACCTCCCTACGTGGCTGTGTCAGAAAAGGAAGTATATTTTGTTGACCATCCTTGTACAGGGACCACGACAACCTGGCAATGACATGGATGTGTTTCTGGAGCCTTTGCTGGAGGATATGGCTGATCTGTGGAATCACGGGGTCCGGGTTTGGGACGAATTCATGCAGAATTACTTCACGCTTAATGCAATTTATTTGTCACCATCAACGACTTGCCCGCACTGTTTTCCCTATCAGGACAGCTCAAGGGGAAGACAGGTTGTGTTATTTGTGTTGATGGTACAGTGTACAGGTATCTTCAGGGATCGAAGAAGCTAGTGTACATGCGGCACCGACGTTACTTAAGAAAGAATCACCCGTACCGCTCCAAAGCAGAATATTTCGACAACACTGTTGAGGATGGTGATCCACCAGAACCATGGAAGGGTGATAAAGTGTTCACAATAACGAAAAAGCTCAAGGTTATTTTTGGGAAGGCCAAAAAGAAGGAAACCAACAAGTGGAAGAGAAATGAGGCCAAAGAGCCAGCAAGCGCTAGCGGGCCATTCAAGAAGCATTCCATTTTCTTTAAGTACCTTCCGTACTGGCAAGATTTAGAGATACGTCATTCTATCGATGTCATGCACCTAGAGAAAAATGTCTTCGATAGCACCATGGGTACTTTACTAGACATACCTAGCAAGACAAAGGATGGGCTGAAGTCCCGTAAGGACCTCGTGAATATGCAGATAAGGAAAGAGCTTCACCCAGTAGATGAGGGTAACGAAAAAGTGTATCTTCCGCCGGCCTGCTACACCTTGACAAATGAGGAGAAAAAAGCAATGTGCAAATGCCTACGTGGGGTGAGAGTGCCTACTGGTTTCTCCTCAAACATTAAGCGACTGGTATCCATGAATGATTTGTCATTTTCAGGCTACAATTCCCATGATTGCCATGTAATGCTCACAGTATTCCTCGCTATCGCCATCAGAGCAATCGAACCATTACACGTTAAGGTGGTCATCACAAAGCTGTGTTACTTCTTCAATGCAATCTCACAGAGAGTAATTGATCTTGACGAGTTAGGTCCTCTCCGCACTTTCGCTATAGAGACCGTGTGCGAGCTTGAGATGTGTTTCCCGTCGTCATTTTTCAATATGATGGAACACCTCATAGTTCATATTGTGCCTCAGATTATTGCACTTGGTCCCCTGTACCTGCATCAGATGTGGCCATTCGAACGGTATATGTCCATTCTAAAAGGCTACGTACGGAACCGTGCCCACCCAGAGGGATCGATGATAGAGGGATATACTACCGAGGAAGTCGTTGAGTGTTGCATTAATTACCTAAAAGAGGGGAAAGCAATTGGTTTACCGGTACCTCGACATGAAGGTAGATTATCTGGAAGAGGGACAAAAGGGCAGAAAAGAATCCACGACGATGATTACAAGAAAGTGAAAGAAGCTCATTTCACAGTGCTGCAACAGCTCGCGATAGTGGAGCCGTACATAGATCAGTACCTTAAGGAATTACAAGCAATGAATACAGGGCGTTCTGATGCATGGATCATGAAACGACACAAGGCTGCCTTTACTGAATGGTTCAAGAACCTCGGCCTACCAGATGGCGATACTACGGAGGAAAAAACTATTAAGAGGTTGGCTGACGGGCCATCAAGTGTTTGCACCTCATGGCAAGCATATGATCTGAATGGGTACACATTTTATACCAAAGCGAAAGACCAAAGGAGTGCATGCCAAAACAGTGGCCTTCGAGTAGAGGCAATCGACCCAACTGGACAAAAGAGCACATACTATGGATTCATAGAAGAAATCTATGAACTGGACTATGGATCCAACATGCAGATTCCACTGTTCCGGTGCCAATGGGTGAAACACCCATCTGGCGTGGTTGTCGACATTTTCGGGCTGACAATCGTCGACCTCGTCAACGTAGGGCACAAAAATGACCCATGGGTACTTGCCGATCGGGCCGCTCAGGTTTTCTATGTGACTGATCCATCTCAGTTGAAGAAAGATATAGTTGTCTCGGGGAAACAAAAGATTTTGGGAGTTGATGATGTCCAAGATGTTGAGGCATATAATCAGTACGAGAACATGACACTCTTCACGGACTTTACAAACAACATTAAGGTCGCGGAAGCAATGATTGGTGATTCCCCGAAGCCATACATGAGGAACAAGGGAGTAGGGAAGAATGTCAAAGGTTAATCTACATATGTAATTATGGTGACCTAAGATGGATGATGAATTTTTGTACGGATGATTACCGACTCTTTTTGTAATTAGTTCTGTGGATATTTTTACATTTAGTTGTGCAAAGAAAAAAATATTGAAATGGGCCAAACGTTTTTCCTGGCGGTCGAGGACACTTCCGGCCGCCAGCGAAAAAGGTGTTCTCTAGCAGCGAGGTAAGCCGGCCGCCAGCGAAAATGGGTTTCGGTAGCGGGCCGCCTATTCCAGCTGCCAGCAAAAACCTATTTCGCTGGCGGCCAGGTAAGCCGGCCGCTAGCGGAAATGGGTTTCACTAGCGGGCCGCATAATCAGGCCGCCAGCGAAAAATGTTTTCTCTAGCGGCAAGGTAAGCCGGCCGCCAGAGAAAATGGGTTTCGGTAGCGGGCCGCCTATTCCGGCTGCCAGCGAAAACCTATTTCGCTGGCGGCCAGGTAAGCAGGCCGCTAGCGAAAATGGGTTTCTCTAGCGGGCCGCATAATCATGCCGCCAGCGAAAAAGGTTTTTTGCTGGCGGCGAGGTAATCCGGCCGCTAGAGAAAATTGTTTCGCTAGCGGCCCGCCTAATGTGGCCGCCAGCGAAAAAGGTTTTAGCTAGCGGTGAGGTAAGCCGGCCGCCAGCGAAAATGGGTTTCGCTATATATGGGCACGCGGGAGTCCTCAATTTTCACTAAGTCCCGAAGGCGCGAAAACCCTAGAGCCGCCGCCAGGCTGCCAAAATTTTCAGCCGTCGCCGCCAGCAAAAACCTAGCGCCGCCGCCTCCTTTTCGCGCCAGGAGAGCGCCGCCGCCTCCTTTTCGCGCCAGGAGGCAGGTAGCCCTCACCGCCGCCGCCTCCTCCTCACCGCCGCCCGGCTGCCTCCTCACTGCCGTCGCCGGCCGCCTCCTCACCGCCCCCGGCCACCTCCTCACTGCCACCGTCGGTCCTCACCGCCGCCGCCAGCCTCCTCACCGCCCCCGGTAGCCTCCTCACCGCCGCCGCCGACCGCCGGCTCATCCTCGCCGCGTCCTCACAGCCACCGCTGGCCGCATCCTCACCGCTGATGGCCGCCTCCTCACCGCCGCCGGCCGCGTCCTCACCGCCACCGATGGCCGCCTCCTCACAGCCGCCGGCGGCTGCCTCCTCACCGCCGCTTGCCGCCTCCTCACAGCCGCCGACGGCCGCCTCCTCACCGCCGCCGCCTCCTCTTCTTCCTCTGCTCGCTGCCTCATCCAGGTACCCCTGTCGCCGCCTCCTCTTTTTTCCGATGAATGGAATGGATGAAGGAATGAATGGATCGATGAATGGATGGATGAATCGATGAATGGATGGATCGATGATTGATTGTATGTATAGATGTATAGATGTATAGATGAATGGATGAATCGATGAATGGATGGATTATTGATTGATTGTATGAATGGATGGATGAATCGATGAATGAATGGATTGATTGATTGTATGAATGGATGGATTCATCGATGAATCGATGATCTGTTGTAACCATTTGTAATCGCAGGGGATGCATGTTTATTCACTGAAAATTAGTGGTTTTGTTCTGTTATATGTGATTTGTTTCCATTCACTATTCTTTGTGTGTTGTCTTAAAAATTTAATCATGTGTATATGCAAGGTTAGAGTAATGTCTGTTGTTGCTATTTGCTGCATAATGTGTTTTGTGTTTCATGTATTAATAATTAATAATAATTATAATGTATGTTATGTTTTGCTAGCTGATGCATGCCTTATCCGTTCCCCGTTTGCTACTGGTTGCTACTATTTTCTCAAGTACAAAAGTACAAAAAAAATATAATAAGAACTACAAAATTTATACTAAATACTATTTTAATTAGATGGTATAAGATTAAATGTATTGGTTATAGGACAGAGCGAAACTTAATATCCAGAATAATTGGCTTAATATGTTCCTTTTGTTCTAGGCGCACAAGAATAAAGTGGCATCAAATTTGGACTTGAGTTAGTGGCAGTCAATTGGTCTTACCCTAGTATATGGAAAATAATCCCTGGTTTTCTTGAAAAGGTCACTGACTTGGTTGTGTTAATTTCAGAAACGGCATCAATCACTTGTTTACCATGATGTCACATTCATGCTTGATATGAATGAATTTTTCACTGGACAAACTGATTTGGAGAGCTTGGAGAAGATTTGAATTTGGAAACATCAAATTTAACTGTAGAGTTATATCTATAGAAGTTGTAGCTAGACTGTTTTATTTTATATAAACTAGTACTCTGTACAGTAAAAAATATATTTGACATTTAGAATAAGATTTGATCAAACATTTAAAATTGGACCATCAATAATGTTTGCTAGTTTAAAAACAAAGGAAATAATGTATGCAAATTTGTCTCGAAAAGTACTACCGCAATATCATAAATCTATTAGATTTTATAAACTTACTTTAATATAAAATTGAGTATCGGAACTTCAAAATTTTGACAGAATCTTGTCTTAAACATCAATATGACCAGAGGAAGTAACTTTTTATGGCGCCAAAAAGGAATACTATGGCAATTTTCAAATCTGTTCCTAATTCTTTTCTTCTCCCAACTTTGTAACTCCTCCATTCAATTTCTGTGCAAGATAAATTAACATGGATTTTTCTGGTAGTGGACAAAAATACCTAGATTCCATTTTCTTTTGTTTCACACAAAAATTCTTTATATTTTATTCTCAGTAAAATAAACAAAGTCAGTTCAGCCGAAATTAGTTTGAATTTTTAGGAGGTCAAGACTTACTAAATAAATTCTGGAAAAATTATATTAATTCATGATAAATAGATTAGTATTTGAATAAATTATATACCCTGTACACTTTTATGTAATAAAATGCACATCTGGGAAGTGTAACCGTTTTGCCGATTAGGGTTTTGTATTAATATATAATTTGACCGTTTTGACCTAATTGTTTGAGGTATCATATGTACATATTAAATTGCACCAAAATATGAGAATATCTTACACATTACAACTTGTGTTCATGCAAATATGAGAATATCTTACATGTCGAATCATTTTGAAGAAAAAGAGAAATTCTAAGTCATTTATACATGTATGTAAAATCTGATCATTTATTTTCCTTTTTATACATACATGTATGTAAAATCTGATCACCTTAAAAGGATATCAACGGAAAAACCGACTGAAGCGGAACCCTCGGGCGCCAAGGGCAAGCAAACTCCACCGATGGTTGAGGAGGATATTTGCACACAAGTAGTCGCGGAGGAATCATCGCCGTCAAGTTCCGGTGAGGAAGGGAGTGGATCGTATCACTCGCCGAGTGACCCCCATCCTTCTCCTGCAAGGAAGAAAAAGGGTGGGAGCGACAATGAAGAAGTCGACTCCGACTACATCCCCCGCGAACCGGTGGTACGTAACATATTGTATATGATTAGTTCTGATCGTATTAAGTATATATATGGATTATAACCGATGTCATGTGAAATGCAAATATAGAAGAATGCTCCACGCCGATCTAAAAGGAAAGCCCAAGCCGCACCCGAAGCGGAAGCCGAAGCTGGAGCTGTCGTGCGCGTCTCAGCTTCAAGTAAACCCAAGAAAAGAAGGGGCGAGCGAGGGAAGAACATGTTGTTGAAAGAAGTCAGCGTGCTGACGCGGATCAGTGAGAAAGGGGAACCCCTATCACCCGAAGATTCATGTTCCAAATATAGCAACCAATGCGGGGCGATAGTTAGGGATATCGTGGAGATCACATGGAAGGATTGGAAGAAAGTTCCTGACACTACAAAGAACAGCTGTTGGATGTCGCTGCAAAGCAGGTTTGAGTATCCACAAGGGACAGACGACGATACAGCGAAGGTCTATGCACTCAAGACCATGGGCAAGCTGTGGCGGAACTGGAAAACAGACCTTAACAAGAAATATGTTCAGAAGAGACGTACGCCGTTTACGGAGTACGGAAAGATAACACCAGCCCAGTGGGATGAGTTCGTTGCCCTGAAGACATCGGCGGAGGAAAAGGAGAAGAGCCAGAGGATGTCTGAACTAGCAAGAAGGAATGAATATCCTCATCGTTTAGGATTGACCGGTTACCGTGCAGCGGTTAAGAAATGGACAAAACAAGATGAAGAGATGGAAAAGGCTGGGAAACCGGTTCCTATGAAAAATCACAACCCACGAACCAGGAACTGCGTGCGTGCAAGAACACCGGCCTTTACCCCGGAGGGAGATGTAGTCTTCAAGGATCCAAAGCTCCAGGAGGTAGCTGTCAAGATGAAGAACATCGTCACGCAGCAAGAGGCCGGGATGTTCGTGCCAGATAGAGACCGGGACGAGCTGACCTATGCGTTGGGCAACCCGGAGCACTCTGGCCGTGTCCGGGGAGTATCCTCCAAGACTAGCTGGAAGGATGGATTCAAAGAGGATGCTCATACCTACAAGAAGCGTGATCGCTATAAGGAGGAGATAGAATTCCAGGCTAGGGCAGCAGCTCGTGAGGAATGCCATAGATATTGGAGCCAGAATATGATGCACGGTGGTGCCGTTTCGCAGCCTGATCCGAGCTATCCGATGGACGATGTAACGGAGGATACTCCTTGCAAGCTCTTGATTCCGGTCGGCAGGGCAGGAAAGAAAATACAGGTTGCAACTGGGAGGTTCATACCGGGCCGCAGATTCCATTGCCAAGACATTCCGGATGACTATGCTAAGGTAGAGGTCCGGACGGACAATGAGGCTCACCGGATGCACGAGATCGACATTCCAACACCCGAGGGGATTGTGTACCTTGGAGATGTCGTTGACCAGTTTGTACTGTGGCACAAGAATGATATTCAACTAGGGTCAACGGATGAAACAGATCGTCCACCAAGGATACCGGTGTCACCGCCTCGTCCACCAAGGGAACAAGAACCGAGGGATCCTCCAGTTTCATCACCTCCGCAATCAGATCATGTAGTTGCATCACCTCCAAGATCAGAGCCTGCTGTTGCGTCACCTCCAATTGAAAAGGAGACAGAAGTACAATCAGGGCTTGAAATGGATCAATCAGAAGTACAAGTTCAGGAAGTGCCTCCGGCACAGCAATCAGAGCGTGCACAATTAGGGCCTGAGCGGACAATGCCCGATGAACTAGACCCATCGCAAACACAGCCATCGTAACCGGAGGAACCTAAGGGTGCCGATGTGCCAGTGATGGTAAGGACACACAAGCACAAAGGAAAAAGTGAATCGAAGAAAAGATATATGATAACGGCATTCCGAGGAAGGGACAAAGATATCAAAGATGCCGATTTTGATGACAGAAAGTTAACAGGCCTCAAGGAAACCATGGAAGATTATCTCAATTATATCAACTGCCCGGATGTGCCGAATGAGTTTCAGAATGGCCAACCATTCATCCATGCCTGGCAACTAACAGAAGGACCGTGGCAACTAAGGAGGTGGCATGAATGGTACATCAGGGCAAGCACCATAAAAGGCCTTTCATCATTCACAGTTGCCGTGCAGGAGAACATCTTCTAGAGCGGGCCATGCATATTCCAAGTCCATTTCTCCGATATGCATGCCCTCTACCGTCGGAAGAGGCTCGACGCCAATTTGGTCGGCATCTGGTGTCTGTAAGTGCATGACTAGAACGTGTCAATAAATCATTGTACCTATGTGCGTACCTAATTTGACCTTACATTTTTTGAAGGATGAATTATGTGCAAGCCGAAGCGATGCGAAAGCCTGTCGGCTTCCTAAACCCGTGCCGGATAAGCCAGCCGAACCACACCTACCTGCTAGACGAGAACAAGCTACCGGCACATGTTCAGGCGATGACACGGCAAGAGAGGGACGCATATATAGAACAAAGGCATCAGGAAAAGATTCTCGATGTTGCTACTTATGTAGCTATAGCACTTGAATCTACGCAGGACAAGAAATGTGTTTACGCGCCATACGCCTTTGAGTAAGTTTTCATATCAACTACGAGTATATACATATAATCACGGCTGGACTAACCATTTCTTTTGCAGCGACCATTGGATAGTATTTCTTCTCTATCCAAAGTACAATGAAGTCGTCGTCTTGGATTCTCTTGATAAAGATAGCAATACATATCAAAAAATGCTCAGAATTATCGATCTGTAAGTTATATGCATGGACGTTTCTTATTTTTATATATTCTCATGACGTGTTGTTATCTTTGACGAATTTAAATTAATTATCTCTGCAAACAGTGCATATAAAAGGTATTACCAGCAAGGCAGACAACGGAAAAACTCCAGACAACGCATACTCATCCGCAATAAGTGGCCGGTAAGTAAATTTGGATGCCAAACAATACTACTTATTTTTTATAAATGCATGTGTTTTTTCATTTAATTAACTAATATACTTTATAATTGATGTTGAAAGTGTCATAAGCAACCGGTGGGAACCGTACTATGCGGATATTACACCTGCGAATACCTTAAGGTCAATGGGAGATATTGCGCGAATTACGACGATGTAAGTACAAACCGTCAATACTCTTGTTAAGTTAATCGCTAACTTGCATTACTCTGAACAATTTCGTAATTTGTCATGATCTCGATCCAGCTTCCAAAAATTCCCAAGTCTGAAAGGGAGCTCGATGATAAATCCATTGAGAACATACAACGGGACATGTGCTACTTCATCCACCGTGAGTGCGCACATTAGCTTGGGAGGTTTTTTGACCACGATGGAGTTTTGGCCCTGCCAGAGAACGAATGTCTGTCTAACTGGAGCAGGAGTATAATATAGATAGGTTTCACGCGTATGTATATCGCTCGGGTTGTAAGACATTCAACTACTTGTATATGTGGTGTCGGTCCAATTCTATCTATATAGGTGCTTAGATATTGTGTGTGTGTATATATATATATATATATATGTATATGTATATATTAATCTTCATATATTATTTCCGCGTGCATGTATATTAATCATCAATGGCGGCTGCACGAAAGAGAACATACTTTATCGATAGCTCGATTAGTTATATCATCCACGTGTGACTCTAAAATACATGAACAAAGGTAAGAAAAAAATAATATATAATATTTTTTTATAAATATTGCATCTTCGCAGGCGGGCCATGTGTCAAAAATATGATGATGTCCTATTTTTACTGGCGGGCCATGTGCCTTCTTCAGAAACTATAGGTTTTTTTTCTAGCGGGCCACGTGTCCAAAAAGAGTGTAAGCCGCCAGAGAAGAACATTTTCGCTGGCGGCTGTCTTAAGCCAGCGGCCAGCGAAGATATGGCTTCGCTGGCGGCTGACGTAAATTGGCCGCCAGAGAAAATAGTTCTTCGCTGGCGGCCTACATAAAGCGACCGCTAGCGAAGATATTTCTTTGTTGGCGGTCTATAACCGCTAGCGAAGATCTTGATCTTCACTGGCCTTTGCTTTGTGGCGGCCCCAATTGCCGCCAGCGAAGACCCAAAATGGCCGCCACGAAAAACTGTTTCCGTAGTAGTGTTTTATGTCCCTCAACTCATTCTCTAGGTTGAGTCGTATCTCTCAACCGAAAAACCGTGTATAACATCTCCTCCATATTCAAAAACTGGTGCAAATCACATTCTTCGGTGGTTTGGAAGACGGTTTCATCATACATGATCGTTTTGACCCCGTTGACTGACTGAGTTTGCTTATGGGCCCCACCTATCATCCTAGGCCACCGTCGGGTCATTGCTGGCGGCCAGGCTCATCAAGCACCGGTTCTGCAGGATGTTGGCCAGCGTCACGACCATGTTGAACAACAAGGCGAGGCGCTTTGACACTAAGGAGCAGCAGTGGGAGCAGCCGATGGAGTGCACACCAAAGAGCACGACCACATCCTCGGTGGTGAGGCTCTTGGCGGCGAAGGTGGAGGTGAGGTTGGAGGATGGCCCGGACAAGAATAGGGGGGTGTCACTGGCGAGCGACCTGCACCCGTCGAGTTGTGCCGCCAACATCTAGAAGTTGAGCCTACGTGGCTGAGGAGGTAGAAGGCGTCCCGCGCGACGAAGGCGATGATATCGGTATAGGAGACAACGCTCGGGCACGACCTCTCGATGGTACCCTTCGTCGTGTCGATCACCTCGTACCCGCGTAGGCTCGGGTTGTTCAGTGGGCCAAGCTTCTTCGGCTGTGGATTTGCCGACATAAAGGCGATAGAGGAGGAAGAGGAAAGAGAGGAAAGAGAAAGAGGAGATAGGTGAGGAAGAAGATAGGACGTAGGAAGTCGCTGACAAGTGAGGCCTACAAGCTGACTCAGCCAGTTACCGGGGGTCAAAGCTGTCATGTCGGATAAAACTGTCTCCCAAACCACCGAAGGAGGCGATTTGCACTGGTTTTTGAAGATGTTAAAGACGTTATACTCGGTTTTGCGGTTGAAAGATGCGATTCAACCGGAAGCAAGAGTTCAAGGAGGCAAAATAGACTTATACAAATTTTTTTTGAGAAAATTGATTGGGCCGGTCTGTGCTGGACATGCTGGTACAGTTAGTCGCTAGAGCCGGACAACATCTAGAGCAAACTGTAGACATGCAAGAAAGAAATAAACATAATGTCAAAATTAAAACAAACGCGTATAGAGCATATGACTACTAGTATATCCTGACCGGGAACCTAAACCGGAGTAGACCCAAAAAAAACAGCGCTAATCATAATGCACCTGATCTGCAGTGGTCGAAATGCGCATCATCCACAACGTGTCCTCCGCAAAAGTTCACCAAAATGACGGGAATCCACACTCTTCCGTGCATTGCAACCTTCGCAGGAGTCTCGAGAGTCGGGACACCCATGGATTTGTCCCGGAGCGCTCTCGAGCGGATGAGAAGCCAACAGTAGTAGTACTAGTACTAAACGCAAGCAGCCACCGGTCAGCAGTAGACGGGGAACCTCCAGTGATCCAGTCGGCGAACCCATCCGCCGAGTTGTTACTTTCCCCCGCCCACCTGCCGCTCCCCTTGTTACCCTCCCTCTTCTCGTCTGCAATCCGGTTCTCATCGTATTCTATCCAAATTTATTTATCATACTAGTCTAAGTTATATTTATTTATTTGGACGAAAGGAGTATAAGGGCTTAATCAAACCGTTTTAAATAGGGTTATCGTTACTCCACGATAAGACGATTATCGCGGTAACCGCACGGTTACCGTAAGACACATGGTTATCGTGAGGTCGTGATTTTTAAAAGCTGAGAAGATTATTTTAAATGATAATCATGATAACTGCGTGATAAACATACGGTTATGTATACCTGGAGAGTGTGCTCTTTTAAAAAAAATCAAACTCGATAATTTTTGACTAATAATCATACTAACCATATCACTAGATTTATATTTTAAAATACTTTCATATGGTGTTGATTTTATATTCGTTAGAAACATAATATAGATAAATTAATGATTAAAATATATTACTAAAAATTATATAAAAAATATAGATTCTCTAGTTTGGGACGGAGGGATTACTAGCTAGGCCGTAGGCGAACCAAAAGCGTTGCCGACCACCGGCGTCTGGGCCCCGCATTGCATGTTCGTGATCGTAGCCCCACCACGTGGATGCCGGAAAAGGCGGTGACGGCGGCGTAGCAGTAGGCAGTAGGCTGGTGTAGGTTAACTGTTGAGTTTTTGAAGCCCGAGAGAGCGTTTGGCGTGCGAAAAGCCCACCCCAAAACAGGGCCAAGTAAGCAAGCGCCGGTCGCCTCGTGCCCGGTGAAACCGAATTTTGACCAACTCTGTGGTGGCGAGTTTTTACACGGCGAGTTGAGCTGCTGCTCGTACGCACGAGTGGAGCGCGCGACAATCCGTAGGGGGTGAAACACACAGATGGGCGGGCATCCATGTGCCGCAAGCTGTGAATACGAACCTGGACGATCCATGTGCGATGCCCGCAAGCTGTGGATACGAACCACGCATGTGCGGTGCCCTACAGGGATGGATAGTTGTAGGACTACTAGTGGAGATGCACTGGAAAAAAGGATCAGCATGTGCCGCCGATCTAGTGGACGTACTACTCGAAACGTATTACACTACGAAATTAATATAGACTTGGAGTAGCATCTCATCTCGTCGTGTTTTTTTTTTCTTACAGAGAATCATCTCCTCGGGTGGTTCCTTTGATTCTCGTTAGTCGTTACCTCGAAACTCGAATTGCCCGCCCAAGCTACCCAAAGCAGTATAGTACTGGTCCACTACGGCCGGTGAAATACACTACTACCAGCCAGTACTGGAACTATCAATGCATACTGGTTTTTGATGTTTTTCAGCTGTTCCCGCCACCACCAACACCAGCACGGCGCAATAATGGACAGAGCGGTGCGCGCAGTGCCAGTGCTACGGCCCAGCTGCGCGCATCCATCGACCGGTTCACGCGTCCACTGGCGCGTCACATGCCCAACCCCAGCAGCAAACACCGCGCCACCTGCACACACACCTTTTAACTCCTCCACACCAATCTCGCCGTCCTCTCCTCCTCCTCCTCTATATAAAGCCACCCCAACACCCCACATCACCACACCACACCCAAACCCACCAATGGCGTCCTCCTCCAAGATCCCCTTCCTCCTCATCGCCGTCCTCCTCCTCCTCTCCATCGCCTTCCCCGCTGTAATCTCCCTCACCTTTCACCCTTGATCCTTTCTCCTCTTCGACTGAATGCATGTGTGGATCTTGACGTTCTTGTTTTTGTTTGCCTCAGGAGGTGATGGGAGGAGGGCGAGGGCGCGGCCATGGCGGCGGCGGAAGCGGAGGCGGAGGCGGCGGAGGGGTGGCCGGCGGCGGGAACCTGAGGCCGTGGGAGTGCTCGCCGAAGTGCGCGGGTCGGTGCTCCAACACGCAGTACAAGAAGGCGTGCCTGACGTTCTGCAACAAGTGCTGCGCCCAGTGCCTGTGCGTGCCCCCCGGCACCTACGGCAACAAGGGCGCATGCCCCTGCTACAACAACTGGAAGACCAAGGAAGGAGGCCCCAAGTGCCCCTAGGCCGCTCTCGCTTCTCTCCTCCGCTCCGCCATTGGTGTCACTGTCTCACTGACACTGATTTAGCTCATGGATCCAGTTGATTAATTAATTCGTGGTGGTGTAGGAGTACTGGATGGTGGATTTATTGCTAGACCTGGCTTAAGTATTAGTTTATCCTGTTCTAGTAAGGGTTGTTGTTTGGGGGAATGTGTGAGAGAGAGGAGAGTGAGGATTCGTCAAGGTGGTCAAAACTTGGATCCCCTCTCGCAGAGTGGAAAGCCTTCTCGCTTTGGATGTAGTGATTGATTGCTGCTACTGGAGTGAGCTTTGCCGGAATCATTTGGTGCTCACCCAGCATTGAAATTTGAGAGAGTGCTATACTAAGTACTACTATAATTTCATTCGCAAGCTTTGTTGTGATCTTCTTGCGTACACCTTCCATTTGTTGATCTCATCTCAGAGATCGAATCGATGTCTGCTTACAGCAAGGTACTCCATTTCTTTTTCTTTTTTTGGCGAATCAGGAGTTTTATATTATTCTCACTTCTTGAATTAAGGTACGGCTGATTCCATGTGAGTTTTGGGCATGGGCCGACCGAAACTAAGTCAGATCTATCCTACCAGGGCCTCCCAAAAGGACGACTGGTGCTGGTCTGGGCCTTACCTAGGCCGACCAAGACAACGACCAATCTGAGCAAATTTTGGGCCTCTCTGCAGTTGGCAGTTGGCACCATGGTGGGGCATCTCTGCTCACTCTGGGCTCGTTTCACGTCTTTCTGGCCTTCTGGGCCGAATGCTGGGAAACCAACTCTTCGATAGTTTCAGATCTCTCAATTTGTCACCAAGTCTGAAATTCGTCCCTAAACCACAAAATCAGATACAACACATCCCTCAACTTATAAAATCAGTGCAAACGAGATCCCTTGACAGTATTGTTTCTAGTTTTGGCTAACGTGACGTCTATGTTACTCTTTTGACTAGATCTTCGTTCCATGTGACATTGACGTGACACTTACATGACAATTTAATCTGAAAAATAATAAACGGAGCAAAATTGAAAACTAAAAAACTAAAACAAAATATACAGGGCACATATACCAGTTAAAAAAGATAAAAATAGTAGGACTCACATGTCAAACGGTGATGGGACCCATGGTAAAACAAAAGGCTGATGAGGCTGCCGCTGTCGGTGTTGGCCTCATGCGCCCACAGCCGACCGGAGCGGGGGCCTTCCCTTTCCCCTCCTCCTTCGCATTCTCCTTCCCATCAACGACATCGTCGCCGCTGCCAGCGAGGAGGTACATGGTTGTTGACAGGTGTTTCGTTCGCGTGGTCGTCGTCGTTGCCGCCCAGCCGGAGCTTGCAGAATGGGTGCGTGGGCGTTGTTTGCGTGGCGCCAGGGGGCGTCGGCTCCTCCTCTTCTTCCCCCAAGCTCTCCGCCGCTGTCCAATTCGAGCCCCTCCGCTCTGACTCCGACCCATGGCAACAAACCACGGTTGACAACGATGACGACTTGGACTTCCAAGGAGAGAACTTCAAGGAGAGGAAGGCCGTCCCCGGCATCCACGTCCCGCACTAGCGCTACATCACCATCTTCAACCCCACTCTCCTTGACGTCCTACTCTCCCTCTTCCCATCCCAACCTCCCACCACAGCTGCAGACTTCAAGCGCTTTGCAAGGTTGGTTACCTCCCTTTTTCCATGGATATATATAATGCCTCTACTTCTTCTCTGCTGCTCACTTCAATGCAATGATTGAACGCAAATCAAACATGTAGATGCCTGGACACCCTCCTCCACGCAGAACACAAGGAGATGCTCGAGGAAATGTGCACCTATTACATGCTCACGCACCATCATCACCGACGGCGCCCCTACCCCTACCTCCTCCATGCGTGGCGCTGGCAGGCCGCCAGCTACCGGCACCGGATTCCTTCGCACACACTGTCGCCGAGGGGATGGGCTCCTCGCCCCAGGCAAGCCAAAGTCAGCTGTACATGGAGCTCGTCGGCCTCTCCGCCCCCCTCGCCGGCCTCAACACATGTGGGTCCCACTATTTTTATCGTTTTGTGTGATTGACATATGGGTCCCGCATATTTTGTTTTAATTTTTTAGTTTTCAATTTTGATTCTTTTATTATTTTTTGGATCAAATTGTCACACGCCACATCAGCCAAAACCAAGGACAATACTGTCGGGGGACCTCGTTTGCACTCATCTTGTAAGTTGGGGGATGCGTTGTATTCGGTTTTGCGGTTTAGGGACGAATTTCAGACTTGGCGACAAGTTGAGGGATCTAAAGTGAACTTATCCCGTCATCGATTCAACCCAGGTCGCATGATTCCTACGAGGAATAAGTCTATTTTTTGTCCCTCCTTTTCGGGCTCCTGATCGAATCACCTCCCTCAAGGCCTCAACCGGTCGATCACCTCCCTCAACTAGTTTGGTATAACGCCTCCGCCATATTTGAAAACAGGTGCAAATCGACTTCTACGATGGTTTCGGAAGTGGTTTCTACTGACGTGGCAGATTGATTATGGTTGACTCATTGAGTCGATAGGTGGGACCTACATGTTGAAAACTCACATGTAAGCCTCTCATGGGATAAAATCAGTAGCACTCACATGTCATCCTCTCTCTACTTCCCTTTCCTTCCTCTCTCTTCCTTTTCTCTCTCCGTCTTTCTTATTGACGGGCGACGGAGAAAGGGCTAGACGGCTACAAGTGGTGATGTAGAGGAGGCTGGAGGCGGAATTTGAGACATTGTCGCGCACCTAAACGCCTCCACACCTTCCGTCCTCCATGAATCCATTCTCCTCTCCGCTAGTGAAGCCGCCGACACCTCGCTCCTCCCACCCCTTTTGGCAACGTCAAACTAGAGCCCATCACCTCCTAAAACATCAAAAGAATCGTTTTGCACCGATGTTTAAAGATGGGGAAGACGTTATCCCGATTTTGTAGTTGAGGGAGGCGATTCAATTAGGAAAAAGTGATAAGAGAGACAAAATAGACTAATTCCTTACATGATTGTGTTGCTGCTGAGCCCATTGAGAATCCAGAAGGACCAGAACTAGACTCTAGTTTACTTCCCTACTCTCCCTCTCAAGAAAAGAGACATGCTAACACTAGTGCGGAACAACTCATCCGTGTCGGGCGGGAACCCTCATTTGTGTCGGCGAGAGGCTCTATCACGAACTAATGGTCAGTGATGTGAAAAGTCATCTTTGTCGGGCCAATCGCCGTCACCGATGACTATTATCTTTGTCGGGCCAATATTAAACCCTGCCACCGATAGGTTTGACCGAGCAGAGCGGTCAAACTAGAGCCCATCACCGATGAGTCATCCGTGACGGCCCCTACTATAAACCGACAAAGATGACTAGGTCACCTTTATCGGTATGGTTTGGAGATCGTCACGGATGACTCATCGGTGACGGTCTCTATGTTAGACCCGAAGTCTTTGATGCGCATTGGCATCAGTGAATTTTTCTAACCCATCACCGATGAGTAATTTACCAAAAAAAATAAATTTTAGTTTTTGGCTAGCCTCAGGCCTTTGTTAGCCATGCCCATTGCAAAGTAATAGAAACAAATATATATATTCCCATTCCCAGCAACCCCGCTCACACAGCCATTTCCAGCAACTCCATTCACACATCCATTCACATGCCATCAATCCATAGATTCACAATCACATCCACATTAACAGTCACCAAACCGCCGATATGTATCTTCAAGAGTTAAGCATAAAAACCTCCAAAACCGAGTTATAATTTGAAACAAATTATGTAATTAGCATAATGTATACATAACTGATGGAGCATAACTGATGTATAAATGTAATTACATAATTTGTTTCAAATTATAACTGATTTATAAATGTATACAAATTATACATCAGTTATGTAATTACATTTATAAAAACCTCCAAAACCGAGTTACAATCTCTGATGTAATTTGCATTGCAAATGTATACATTTACATCAGAGATTGTATTAATACATAAATGTTACATAATCACATGTTTTTGACAAGCATTGAAAAATGTTCAACAAATTTTGGACGAGCTACTTTGATCTAAAGCTTCCTTTTGGAGATACGATTTCCGCAAGTATGAAGGCAGCTAGTTTCTCTCTAATTTCTTCAAAGTTGTGCGAAGGAATGTTGCTAACTTTTGACTACAAGTGAGGAGCCAAGTTAGAGTACACACACACACACACACACACACACACACACACACACACATATATATATGTATGTATGTATGTATGTATGTATGTATGTATGTATGTATGTATGTATGTATGTATGTATGTATGTATACACAATTAAACTACTAGCTTTTATTTTTGTAATTAAGTATACGTAAACACAAATCTCAAGATCTAGCAATGTCACCTTATTCAACAAAGTCTTCATGTTATGGCACATATGGAAACCACAAGTTTCACCAACTTGTTGACGGCATGAGAAGTTTTTGTGGTGATAGAGGTTGGAACGTCCTTCTTTATGCTTGCTGCCTTTTTGCACATATTGGGCCCACGTGTCATTTAATGCAGCTTCAAGCGTCGAAAATTGTATTCTCACTAGGTAGCCTATTTGCAGTTCTAGGGTTACGTCCAGATGTGGTCGCACTAGTTGTCGCCGACGTGGCTGGGGCTTGATTAGACATTTCCTACCAACTTAAATACTGCAAAATTTAAAAATTGACACTAAAATTCATAAATTCACTAAAATTCACCAAGTCGCTATACAAAATTCATAAATTACACTAAAATTCACCAAGTCACTATACACTAAATCTAGGTTTTCAAATTCCACTAAATTACACTAAGTCTAGGGTTTCAAATTCCACTAAATTACACTAAAATTTAGTATATGGTTTCAAATTCCACTAAATTACTCAAATTGCACTAAAATTTAGTTTAGGGTTTCAAATAATACTAAATTCCACTAAGTGTAGGGTTTCAAATACCACTAAATTAAACTAAGTCTAGGGTTTCAAATACCACTTAATTGCACTAAATTCCACTAAGTCTAGGGTTTCAAATTCCACTAAATTACACTAAAATTTAGTATATGGTTTCAAATTCCACTAAATTACTCAAATTCCACAAAAATTTAGTTTAGGGTTTCAAATAAAACTAAATTCCACCAAGTCTAGGGTTTCAAATACCAGTAAATTACACTAAATTCCACTAAATTACACTAAAATTTAGTATATGTTTCAAATTCCACTAAAATTTAGTTTAGGGTTTCAAATAACACTAAATTTACACGAAGGAGGTCAAGGAGGGCGGCGTTGGGCTCGGGGAAGGTCTCACGGGGTCGGCGGCGCCTGGCTCGGGGACAATGGCTTCGGGCTCGAGAGAGGTCAGGGAAGGCGGCGCCTGGCTCGTGGACAGCGGCTTTGGGCTCGGGTGAGGTCGGGGACGACGGTGCCGGACTCGAGGAAGGTTGTGCGGGGTCAGCGGCGTTGGGCTCGGGGATGGTGGTGCTTGGGAGGTCGCGGGCGACGGCGCCGGGCACGGTGGTGGCGGTGAAATAGATATGTGAAGTGAAGTGAAGAAACTAACCCTAGGACTATGGTCCTAACTTGGTCAAACCACATCCGTGACGGTCATCTATTGTCCTCCATTACGGATGGTAACCATCGTTGACGGTCTTCAATAAATATCCAATTGAGATAAGGTCATCCGTGATGGGCCCAAAGTAAAGCCCAATTGAGATAACATTTCAATCAGTTTTTACTTAAAGCCCGTTAACAATAGCATTTTTAACTTTTTTTATAATAGACATATTACTATTGTTGACCATTGTTGACTTTATCCTTATTCTTTGTAAGGGTTTTGTAAGGAAGCCATTCCAATATTAAGTGAGAGTATGACATAAGCTTCATGTCTTTTCAAGCAGAAATTTTTGAAACGTTGGACGCAAGCTTGATTTTTAGGGTATTACATAGCAAGCAAGATTTTTGAAACATTGAACGAAAATACTTCTTTCATTGCAAGAAATAGCAATTCAAATTAATTTAAAGTCTTCAATTACAAGGATAGGCATTCTGAATCATCTGAACGAGCATATGGCACTTCCTTCTTCACCGACCTCGTCCTCTTCACTGTTACGCCCAGAAATTCACAAGTAATTTCCGAACTAATTTGTGTATTAAATCCTCGTTCAGGAATCAGCCGAGGTATACAAATCGACAATTTGAATATACAGTACCAAATAAACTAATATGATAAATACTTACATAAGAGGCACTTAGTCCTCACCACGAAGAAAACTGCAGCGGAAAAGAAAATCTAGCAAAACTTCAACTCCACTCCTACAAGCAGCTCAACTGGGATCTAAGCCAAAGGTCTTCTCCTTCTTGATCCTTTTTCTTCAACTGAGGTTGATGATATTGCAAGGTGAGTACATGGAATACTCAACATGTCACACAGCAAGTATGCAAGTGCTCAGGGATAACAAAGGATGACAATAATAGAGTTCATTTGCAAAAGTAGCATTTAGCAAATATTTGAGAATTGTAAAACAGTTGAGTCACTAAATAACAATATTAACCAATCACTGCACAACACACCAATGCTGCACAGGCACAACCATCTCTAAACAACCAAACCTAGTTGAACAGATCTAACCTCCAAATAAGAACTAACCATTCCATACCAGGAGCTAATAAATTATCATCACCAAATTATTATCATTAATAAGTAGTGTGAGACTAATCACGAAAAACATTGCTAGGCTCGCTCATAACCGCGGGCACGGTTATTCGAATAGTTTTACTCTGGCCAGAGATGTATAAATTTACCCACAAGACATAACCCCACAACATGTTGCTATGCGCCTCAATACCACCATGGTACCTCGAAAAGGAGCTGTGAAAAGACCCTTCACATAATACACACAACAGAATAACACCCACTAAGCATCTGTCTCCGGTAGGGACGACAAGTTTCCTCGACTGGGAGACTACTTAGTGCCCAAAACAACTGTGGACTTGCTTGCCTGCCACGATAAAAGAGCAACGACATACCATAGTGTCTCTAGCTGAACGTATTATACTCCAGATCCAACCATTACCCACGTTGGCTTGTGGTTAGTACGGTTAATGCTTCACAACAGTAGCTCGCGAACCAGTCCTTAATTGTCATGAGCACGACCAACACAACCATGTACTCACAACCCACCATTAATCAGGTTTTAGTTGGACCCATTTAATTAACCAATCACGATTAGCCATCATGAGCTACCATTAAATTTCCATCATTAAGGAATAGTGAAACATTAGTTATCCCAATAGTGTGCTAATATTTCTAGGCATGAGTAAGCAATTATATCTAATATCTAGTTGAACCAATATATAAGACCCAAGCTAGTCAAATTATAACCCATAGGATAATCAGATCATCTTTGGCCATAACATAGGGAAAAGGCTCACACCACCCAATGACATTCGAAAATAAATGCATATTTGAAATAAATAGAGAATTTAAATATAGGATCAACATGCTCTAAGAGATTGTGTTTGGGATCTATGTGACTTGCCTTGCAAACAAGCGTCTTCAATTCGTCTTCGGGACTTCTCCAACGAACGAACGATCTTCCAAAACGACGAAAAACTAAACCCTAGTACGCAAAACAAGGAAAACATTAATAAAAACCAAGTAAACAATACAATTAAAGTGCATAAATGGGTTGAGCTCAAGTTTAGATGAATTTAGAGACTTGAACGGCCTCATTCCGAGTTCATATGAATTAATTATGATTTTACAAGATTTAATTCAATAAAACCTAATTAGAAAGATTAAATAAATTTATGACACAATTTATATTTATTTATATTAAATAGACCTTGATTTTAGACAAATTTAGCAACTAGAACCACATTAATCTGAGTTACGATGATTTAGGTAAGAATTAATGAACTTTTAATCAATTATATCCTATAAAGAAAACAACTAAATTGATTTATGACATCATATTTATTTATTGAACTAAAAAGGGTAGAATATGACATTAGCCCTAGGAAGAGAGAGAAAGGGCTGGTGATACTGACAAGCGGGACCCACTTGTCATAGGGACAAGAGGTAGATTGGTCCACCATGGACTCAGTCCACAGAGAGGTCCATGGGTCCACGGGATGGATGGCTCAGATTAGTTTGATCAAGGCCAACCACGATCGGACGGCTAGGATCAACCCGATCTAGGATTTTGGATGGATGCCACGTGGACAGAGACACTGACGCAGCGACGACGTGGCGCTTGGGTGGCGGCTGACAAGGCGCTAACATGGACGACCATGCGGGATCGACGCCCGGCAGGCACTGGATATACACCTCCAAATGGGCCGGGGGCACGTGGGCCGGCCCGACACGCCCGTCCTGTAGCCGGCCCAGGCACGGCACGGCCCGTGGAGGCCGGCCGTGCCGGCACGGCACGGCTGCTGTAGCGGGCCGGCCCTGCACGGCCCGCTACTTTTTTTATAATCATCTTTTTTATATTTATTTCCCTAATTTTCTATTTTTTATAAATTATAATCATATTTTTTATTTTCCCCATTTTTTTCTTTCTTTTAATTTTTCCCCTATTTTTCCTTTTTTTATTTTTTTCCCTATTTTCCTCACTGCTTTTTCATATATTTTTTTCCCTATTTTTCCGTATTTTCCTTTTTTTTCCTTTTTTTTTCTCTATTTTCCTCCCGGGCTGCGGTCGGCCCACGTGCCCCCGCCGGCCCGCGTGCTGAGTTGTGCCCGTGCCGGCCCGGCACGGCACAGCAGCGTGGTGGGTCGTGCCTGGGCCGGCCCGCTACAGGACACGACCGTAACGGGCCGTGCCCAGTCGTGCCGTGGGCCGTGCCAGCCCGGCCGGACCACCAGGCTGTCTATAGCACTGGACGACGGTGGCGACGGCAAACGGCGACACGGCGGCGAAAACCGAAGACCAACGCGAAGAGGACATCGAGACGGTCCTTACCCACCCTTACACGACGACGGACGACGAAGGACGGCGGCCGGCGACGAGCTTGAAAAAGCGGCGAGGTCGGGTCCATGGTGACGGCGGCGCTCCGGCTGTCTTCGGCTTCGGAAAAGAGGAGGCCGGGCTTCGCACGGCTACTGCGGTGCTGAGGAAGGCGACAGCGCAGAGCGGCGGCCAGCAGAGAGGCGGCGTGACGCGACCGGAGTTGGCGGCAGCGGAGGAGAGAGAGGGGGCTTGCGGGGAGAGACGGCTAGGGCACGGGGAGATCGGGCTAGGGTTGGAAAAGGAGGAGGAGATCTAGGGCATAGTTTATATAGGCTCGAGAGAGAGAGATCAAGCTCAGCACGACGAGATTTCACCAGGGAAATTTAGGGTTTTCGCCGAAGAAAAGGAAAGATTTTGAGACAAGAAGTTGGAAAGGATTTCCTTGGTATTTTTGAGTGGGATTCGGAGAGGAATAGATGGGCAACAATTTCCCTCGAACGATTTTGGAACCGGGCAACGGGATCGGCCTAATTTTGGAAGGGAAAACGGCTCGGACACAGTGGCATCGGGCACGGCTGGGAGGCTGGAGGTTGAAGAAGTTACTGTAGTGATAGGGAGACAATTAGACTTCTGCTGCGACTTCTTTTACCTCGGCCCTATTAAGGAGGATAGAAATTGGACTTCGGAAAGTATGAGGAGGGTAAGCAGGAAAAACAGCCGGTATGAGGAGGGAAGCGAAATGGACTTTTTTTGAGAAGAAGAAAGGTTGGGCTGGATTCGGCCTAGATCTTGAAAGGAGAATTAAACTATTTTTTCAATTTGCTTAAATGATCTTTTAATTATTAAAAGTACTTCCAATGCTCAAATAATTCCAAGAAAAATCTTGAGAATACTTGGGCACCCAAAGTATTTATAAAATAATTACCATATCATTTAATGATTAATTTATTATTTAAATAATTACTTAAATGTTCTTTGTATTATTAAAATTAGTATTTGAGCTCCGAAAAATCCAAAAAAATTCCAGAGAGTGTAATTAATTATGGTAATTTAATAAAAATGAAATCCACCAATGATTTATTGAGGTAATTTTATCTAGCATGATTTAATGTTCAAATTTTTCGTAGATTTTATTCAAACACTTACTTTAATTATTAAATAAATTCTAGAAATTCCTTTTTCACAACCATTTATAATTTAGCAATTTTTAGGGTGTGACATTCACCATGTCATGATCCATCATAGTCTTCTTGCCATTTTTCTTCATCAGTCCTTACAAAACACATACATAAATGCATCAAACGTATATCCTAGATGCAACGCAGTGAATGGACTCCAGTATGTAATAATACCTGCTACAAGGATATGCCTTTCGTGTGGTCTAAACGAGCGTATACCCCATCATCTTCGGGATCATCGTGAAGGTCTATGTGTGGACTTACATTAAGATTTTGGTTGTAATTGTCTTCGTTGACGACATTGTTAACCCCAACAATTCTTTTCCTGTAAATCTAGACGCGCGTTCAATCTGTCCTTTGTCTTTCAAGGAATATTCAGCAGTAGCCTGACTAAACTCTCAATGACGTACCTCAATATCTTTCCAGTAAGACAGTTGCCAAAATATGGATTTTTCTTCTAAATACCCTTGTCCTTTGCCTTACTATGTTTCCCTTTCTTCCCGAACTCATTATCTATGCCCTTCACCATGTCGTGCACCTCATCTCCGGTCATGTCCGATGGAGCAGGTTCACCATGTTGTGCACCTCATCTCCGGCCATGTCCGATGGAGCAGGTTGAAGCTCTCTTTTACCGTTGAAAATTTTCATCTTTCTTCTGTAAGAGTGACGTAGCAGGAGTCATCTCTTATGACCCATGTAAACCATCTTTTATGACTTCTTCAGTCACTTACTGCATGTATTTTTCATACAGTCGGAGCAAACCTTCTTTCCTTTCATAGTTTGTCTAGAAAGATTACCAAATGCGGGGTAGTCGTTAATGGTGTAGAACAATAGAACATGTAGATTGAAGTTTTCCATACCATACGCATACCAAGTTTCCACACCTTATTTCCAGAGAATTTATAGATCATCGATAATAGGCTCCAAGAATACATCAATATCATTGCCGGACTGTTTCGGTCCTTGGATTAAGAAGCACAACATAATGTATTTTCTTTTAAAGTACAACCATGGCGGTAGGTTATAGTTTGCAATAAAAACTGGCCATGTGCTGTGACAACTGCTCATATCTCCGAAAGGATTCATGCCATACGTATACAAACATATTCTCATGTTTCTCGGGTCAACTATGAATTCTGGGTATTGTCGATCGATATTTCTCCATTAAATCGAATCTGCAGGGTGTCTTAGCACACCATCGTTCCCTCTCTCTGTGGCATGCCAACGTACTAACTCCGCTTTCTTGGGATTGACAAAGATTCTTTTGAAATAATCAACGATAGGTAGATACCACACAACTTTCGTCGGACCACCCCTCTTTGACTTTTTTCTTCCTTAGAACTTCTCTTTCGCTTGTATCGAGAAGCCTTGCAGACATGACAAGTCTCTAAGTTCGTATATTGCTTGTGGTACAATATGCAGTCATTTGGACAAGCGTGAATTCTACAAACCTCTAATCCCTAAAGACATAAAACCTGCTTTGCTTCATATATCGTCTTGGACAATGTGTTCTCTTCAGGAAGCATGCCATTCAATATACCCAAAAGTTTTGTGAAACTCGTGTCTGTCCATCCACTACTTGTTTTTAGCTTCATTAGGTCCAGGGTTGCTGACAATTTGATGTGTTTTGACCTGCATCCGGCGTATAGAGGTGTCTCTGAATCACTGACCATCCTGGTGAACTTCATAAAATCTCTTTTGTTGAAAGCTGGCTTCTCAACATCACACAACATGTCTTGTAGTAGATCATGATCGACATCAACTATTTCATCTTTCAATGGAGAAGGAACAAACATGTTATGTTCATCTTCATCTTCCTGATTTTGTGCATTACTACTCGCTACATCTGCATTAATATCGATTGATTTTTGCTCTTCATTTTCCGTCCAACATGTGTAGCCTCCTTGACGTATCAGATGAGCGTGTACATCTACTCTGCTATCAAACATCTTTTTATTTTTGCAATATGCACATGGACAAGCCATGTAATCGTTGTTTCTTCTTTTCTTCTCCTCCTCCGCGATGTTTATAAAATTTGAAAAGCCACTTCTATACTCTTTGCTATGTCGATCAGTTCTATACATCAACTAACTTTGATCCATCGCTGCAAAAGTAAACAAATATTAGATAATTTTTTTATAAGATAAGTTCCAAGTACCTAAATTTGTAGGGATTGTTTATTACTTTTCAAGTACTCAAATAGATTTTTTCTGAATTTTCTATTCTTCTTTAAAAAAAGACAAAATTCGTCTCCCAGCATGTCATGTCCAGAGATTCGCTAACCCGAATTTTCAAGCAGAATGTGCATTAAATCCCCGTCCAGGACTGGCCAGGGTACACAAACGACAAAATTGACATACAGATCCACGTCTTATAAATATCATAAAAATATCTTACATAAATATAGTGGAAAGAGATAACAAGCTATTTCTAGATAACTAGACGCTCGCAGCGTGGCAACACCATTCCACGGGCATCCTTGACGGCAACCATAAGCCTACTCCTCTGAGTAGCCTCCATCGGACACGTACTCCAACTCTGGTGTGGGGGAAAAATGAAGCAAGACTGAGTAATACCCACTGTACTCAACAAGTCATACTGAAAAGGGAGTAATGATGCAAGTAAAAGCAAAGGAGGCTGGAGGGGTTTGTTTGCATGAAATACGCATCTAAAGACATTAGTTGAATGCGGCAAAACAATTGAGTTAATTAAGCAAAATTAAACCATCACTGCCTGACGCTACACCAAGTTGCGACAGGCCCAAACCACCACCTGAACTACACCAGTTCCATTAAGTCAGGTTATTAGAAGTATAACTAATCATGACGAATCTGGTTGATTGCCCATAATCGCGGGCACGACTATTCGAATAATTCTACTCTGATCAGAGGTGTACAACTGTAACCACAAGACACAACCCCACGACACGTTACCGTGTGCTGGCATACCACCACGGTACACCGAAAAGAGACTGTGACAGGACCCTTCGCACAACCCTCCCTAACCAAGCGCACCACACCACAGGTTTCGCCCCCACCTTTAAACCAAGGCAGGCAGCCCCCTCTCGTGCCTAGGTGAATCTAGCAGCTGATCAACGAGTAAACCCCCGCCGACCCAACTCCATCACGCCCACCCTTGCCTGGATGCGTCGGCTAGGAAAAGTCACACTACAAGCCCAGCCATTACCCATGCTGGCTTGTGGAAAGTACGATAATTCTTCTAGGGTTTCCCGCGAACCGGTCCTTAATTGTCATGAGCACGACCATCAAAACCATGTGCTCACAGTCCACCATTAATCATGTTTTAGTTGGACCAATTCTTTAATCATTCACGATTAACCATCATGAGCTACCATTAAATATCCATCATTAAATAATAATGGTACATTAGTTATCCAATAGTGCGCTAATGTTTCTAAGCAGGGCTAAGCATGTTCTAACCTAGCAACTACTCAAATTACTTCCCAAGCTATCAAAGGAACAAGGTATTTAGAACATAAGGCTGAGTACAATAGGTAATTAAGCCCATAAATGACATTATAAAACAATGCAATATTTAGAGAAAAATAAGACCTTTGCAATTTAGGTACAGTATGTTCAAGTGAATAAGCATGACTTGCCTTGCTCCTGCACTGGATCGGCCTCTGCAACAACCTCGAAGTAAACTGGAGTGTCGGAAATATCGGAATCTAAACAAAAAAACAAACCACACAAGCAAACAAACAGGCTATAAGTCTAATAAAATAGGGAACATAACCATTTTTAATGGATTCTAGACATTTTTATGATTTTTTTGCAACTTGAATGGACTCAAACGGAGTCCGGATGAATTAGTTATGAATTTTAGAAGAATAACTGTGTTTTTACTATAAAAAGAAAAATCCTTATTCAATTTATTGCGCAATAATCCCTAGAGCTGACGTCACTGGCGTCAGGGCTGACGTCAACGGGAAGGGGCGGCGACGCCGACATGTGGGCCCACCTGTTGGTGGCTCGGGGCCCCAGTCCATAGTGGACCGAGTCCACCGGCCGGCGGGCGGGCGGCGCACCACGTGGCGCCGACGCGGCGGCCAGCCGCGGCCACGGCGTGGCCATGGTGCAGCGGCGCGCGTGATGGCCGGCGCGGGTGGTTGTCGGACGCGGCGGCGCGGGCGTGCGTGAGGGGTGGACGAGCGGCGGCCGAGCGAGCAGCTCAGCGGCAGGACAGAGAGGAAAGAGAGGGCGAGTGGGGGGTGCTCATCGGAGCCGGGAGAGACGACGGCGGCGGCGACGCTAGAGGGCACGGGAGGGGTTGGCGTTACGGGAAAAAGAGAGCGGAGCGTGGAGAGGGATTTTATAGGGGTTCGGGGGCTAGGGTTTGGCCGATGGCTCCCGGATTCCTCGCCGGAGTTCGAAGAGAAGAGAGGTGAGAGGGCCGGGATTCGGTTGCGAATCCCGGGCTTTACGATGCGGGAGAGAGGGCGCGGAGTGGGAAGATGGATGCGGGCGGCATGTGCTTCTCGGGGAGGTGGATGGCGGCGGTTGTGGAGACCCGGGCGGCATGGGCGGCGGCAGGCGCGGGCGACCAGCTGGGGAGGAGACGGCCCGACAGGTGGGCCCCACCTGTCAGTGGCCCGGGAGAAAGAGGGAGGCGGGGTGAACTTCGCGGCGCGGGCTGCGGCCTTGGGCCGGCCCAGGAAGAGGGATAGAGGGGACGGCGAGGGCGACGCGTGGCCTTGGGCCGGCCCGAGAAGGAAGGGAGATGAGCCGATGGCCCGAAGAAAAAAGAAAAAGAAAAAGAAAAAGGAAAAAAAATTTTCCCAGGGATTAAATTATTGCGGTGAAGGTTTTTAATTGATTAAAATTATTTCTAGGGCTCTGAAAATTCCACTGAATTCTGTTAATGTATTTTAACATAGGGAACTCAAAAAAAAATCCAACAATGCCATTTCCACTTAATTAAATATATTTTAAAATTTGGATTTTGCTCTAGGTTAAAAAAAATTTAGTTTAAGTGATTTATTTCACGAATTTAAACCTAGAGGGAAAACTCCGGGGTGTGACACAACACCTCCCACCATAAATGTGAATAATGGGATAACCATTCCTTATCAACAGTTGAAGTATTTACAGTGCACAATAAATATCAGTAATGGTCAATAAAAAATACCAGTGACAGGCTTGACCATTATCTTTGTCAGGTTTTACACTGAGCCCGTTAACGATGACACTCATCGGTGACGGGCTTACATGATTATCTTTGTTAGGCCGTAACAAAAATCCGTCATGGATGAGTGTCATCGGTGACGGGCTCGGCCTAAAGTGTACATCTTTGTCGGTGTTTATTTTGGCCCGTCAAAGGTGATAAGGGTGTGATTTTCTCAATGCTTTTAGCCCATCTCTTTTTTTCCCCTCAATTCATCATTCATCTGGCTATGGCTAGTTTTTGGACATGTTTACAGCAGGATGCTGCCTTTGTCCTGAAATATAAAGAACTAGAGTCAAACGCGCGCTTTGCGCGCTGCATCAGTGGCATCAGAAAAGTTGAAGTATATTGATGCAGCTAGTTAATTAGATCAGGCAAAATGATTACTCAGCTAAAAGTTGGTGGTGTTTTTTTGTAAGCAGAGTGAAAGAAAAAGCATTATAGCACCAAAGTATCAATTTTGCAATATACAATTTAATATTGATAAAAAATTAAATACACATGGAATTAGCGCTGACCAATGATCAAATATTCAGATGTAGCCCTAAAAACTATGGACACAAGCAATGTCAAATATCATATGTTGTCCTAAGAGAAGAATAAGAAGATGAAAAAAATAGAGACCAGAATGACTATAAAGATCACAAGCCTAGTATCATCGAACGTTTTCTATCCAAGGACATACAAACTGGCAATTTTATAAGAGAAGAAAAGGCACATGTCCATTGCACTAATCTTTTGTGAGACCATACCAGTGTTAATGCTTCCACTGAATCTATTGCTGCTTCTTGACAAGTACAGTCTCGCCACTCCATTATTTCTTGAATACCCCCACGACCCCACACACTCATATGGGAATCAGATAACCACATTTATTCCCAAAGCTTAATTTCTCTTAATAACTGCAATATAACAAGAACAAAAAGAGTGAAATATGTAGCAAACACCTATCGGGTGTCAGGACTCGTCCTTGACATGACTAGGGTTTTGGCAGCGCATCCTGTGGCTTATCCTGCAAATCAGTAGGAGATCGTTCAAATTTAGATACCAAGAGCTATTTGTTACCGTTCCCAAAACCTGCAGTTAAAGAAAAGATGGTTGCAAGTAAGCTCCATATTGTTATTAGAATCATTTGTTCAAATATAACGCTTCAAGGTCAAAGCAATCCAAATCCAAAACATGCATCGTGATTGAACTTGACTAAGGTACAGAAAGTATAAAACAACTCACGATGATGTTTTCCTGAAAGCATCCATACATCAGCCTATATTCTGAATGCCACTCAAGTAAGGTCTATACTGTAATTTGTACAAATAAAATAAAACATGAAACTCAAAACTGTTTAAGTTCAAAACATGCATATAACTGAACATGATATTGGATTTACAATAACATAAGGCACAGGACAGCCCACGATTTATAAAAATCCAATCTTCTGAAGCTAACTTGTTTATATTGGGCAAATGACAATTGAAACTGGAGAATCAATAATGTCTAATTAAGTTTCAGCAACCTGAATCGACCTTGTTAGTGAGATATTTATCCTAGTTTTCAAATCCACAGAGGATAAACATGTCTGAATTAGTACAAACGTTAATATCTTTCCAACTACATCTTGATGTAGGCCAACACAAAATAGGTCTAAAGCAACAGATTGTCACATTTTAAATCAGCTGAACTCATATTATTTGTAGGTTTCATATGGTTACGACAGTTTTTTTTATTAGGTAGCCTACAACATTTCAAATGGAGGAGTCCCTCCTCTTCATCCTCGATTGCAGTAAGAATTTTGTCATGGACCTTCATAACAATACATATTGTAACTTAGCATTTGCATAATAGAATTGGTAAAATACATAAGTACAGAACTACCAAATACTACGATACCATGGTATGAAATATCCAGAAAAAAGCCCATTGTTTTCTCTTAATATTTGTTTTATATTGTTCTCTGCAGATGTTTTTTTGGATGAGTACCTAAATTAGATATTTTCATCTCAGAATTGCAAAATGCAGATGCTAATCATCTCTTCCCACTCAATGGCAGTGTCATTCGTCGCATTGTAACCAACTTCCCACTCAATGTCCTCGATCTTCTCAGCCACCACTTCCCCTCCACTTCAGCATTATGGGCAATTAGTGAAGCAAGAGCAACTAACGCCTGCAAAATTAACATGATACTGCTAATTAAGGGTTGTTCTTCTAGTTAACTGAAGCGTGGAGATATATAGTTCTGATAAGAACTCTAGTACTATATGTAATGCCACAATTTGATTAATAATGTAGAATGGCCACAATTAGCCCACCTTTTGCCCATGGGAAGCAGAGGCCCAACCAAAGACCTGATGCTACTGCCTTGGCAAGCAACCATGAGGCTATTGTTATGACAAAAAAACACAAGGCTTTTGTAAATGAAGCCCATGTCATAAAAAATATATGTCATGTAGCACAACCCATCACTGCCAAACACTAAGGGCACTACGTTGTTCCAACTCACCAACCATATTATGGAATTTAGGTCTAACCTAACACTTAGTCAGGCCTTTAGAACACAAACAGACTCAGAACTGTAGGAACTATAAAAAAAAGGATAATCTTAGCAGAGCCCAATAGCCAAATCATATATCATCAAGTTTCTTCCCATGAAACAATGTTTGGGAGGAAAATTGAAGCAATCTCACATGATGGAACAGCAGGAGAAAGTTCACAATGTTGACGGCAACTTGCTACCCCTCCTGGAGGCACTACAACTGCCGGTTGCTACCCCTCCTGGAGGCAAAACAAAAAAAGGAAATAAAAAAGAAAATAGTATGAGCTACATCGATAAGATTACCACAAATGCTGATTGACTATCACAAATTCCAAATTGTATCACAGACTGCTCGAGAACATGTATTCACGTCTATACACGCAAAAATACATATACGTTCATACATCAACTTGCACATCATACCATCCCCATCTTCATGCCATGGCCTCCTGCGCGTCGCCGGTGCATGCTCGGGAAGGAGGGCGTGTCTGAGGCGTTGCTGCCATCCTCGCCGAGTTGTCGCCGCCGCTGAGCTCAACAGATCCGATGGCCCTGGATCTATCACATCCAACTTCCCCACCGGCTCTGGATCTGGATTAGAGAAAGGGAGAGCGAGAAAAAAAAAAGAGGTGGTAAGCAAAGTCTTTCCCGTGGAGAAATGACCGACGTCAACACTACCGATGAGCATCCTGTGCTAGACCAGTCCACCGCTTTTGATCTGGATCAAAGAGAGAGAGGGAAAGTGTGAAGAAAGAAAGGGTGGGTGAGTAGGGCCTTTCCCTGTGGAGCTCACCGCTGTGGAAGAACGACCAACGTCGACAATGTTGATGAGCCTCTCCGCTAGCGCTCGCCCTCCACTCCAGGTGACCGGATCCGCTGGCAAGGAGGTCGCGGCTGCCGGATCCGGCACTCACGGCCTCCCCTTCGAGCGAGCGTCGATGGCGGCGTAGCCAGGAGAGCGGCCGGCAGCGAGGGCGCTGCAAGGACAGTGTGTATCCACAGTATCCCCTTTGAGCGACCGATGGTAGCGGTGGAGGGAGTAGACCGGACGGCGGCCACGGCGCTACGAGATCCACGACGCGGCGAGCCGTATCGTGCAGGGGAGAGCGAGAGAGATGAGAGGGGGCGAAGGAACCATGGCGGTTGTTTTTTTTCCTTTTTTTTAGGTGGCGGCTGGGGGTTTCGGGGGAGAGAGGGTGCAGGGAAATAAAATTTTGCACAAAGGCCTCTTAGTTTCCATGATTCAGAGTGCGGTCCTTTTTTCTCATTTTTCTCAACTTCGTATCGGATTTTCTAGGATGCATAGGGCCTAAACGTAAGATTGTAAAACCGAAAAAGTTATAATGAGGACGTATAAGAAATTATGTATAAAGCGAGGGCTTTTCTGCAAAATTTTCAGAGACGACATGGACGCACGAGAGCTCGTGAAATCCCACCGTTTTCCAGCGCGGGGTGACGTGTCGCAACGCGAGAGCGTCCACGCCAGCGCAAAATGCCGTGGGGGCTTCATTTCCAGGCTGGTTTGAAGACTTTAGATGTACCTGAGTGTATATCTAAAATCTCTTATATTCTTATATATTCGGATGGAAGTAATGATTACTTATACTGTAATGTGACTGTTTGAGTTTAGGGACACACTGCAGCCATGAATTTAGGCTGTGTATTTCGTAATCCATTTCTCCTACACGAAAAACGAGATAGTTCATTAACGCATAATTAATTAAGTATTAAAAGACTTGATAAATATATTAATATGATTTTTAAAGCAATTTTATAGAATATTTTTGAAAAAAAAATTTATTGTTTAGTTGTTTGAAAAACACACGCATAGAAAAATGAGAGAGTAGAGTTGGGAAAAGAGATGATCGAACGCAGCCATCAGCATTAGTTGTATTTGCGTTGTGCACGCCCGTATCTGTAAGATACACTCATCTCGCTTATAGGTCATATATTCAGAGAGTAATTGTATGCTAATCCAGTTCAAATCGTATGTGTCCCTGTTTCTTTTTAAGAGACTGGATCTTTCATGTTACATGGACAATGTTGAGCTCTGCTTTTCTTTTCTCTCTCTTTTATTCTCTTTGCTCAAGTCTTCTCATCCAGGCAGTCGATGCGGCAAGCAATTAGATCCGGTTGACGATATAATAGAACTAAGTGAAATACGTAAAAATAATATGTAAAATAGCTAGATGACATAAGTTAAGTTGATATGATTTATGATAATTTATGAAAGTAAGTTGATGTGGTTTTACGAGAGAAGAAAGGAGTGATGTAATTTAGACTATAAATTAATAAAGATAATTTGGATCATAGATTAATTATCTAAGGGCTAAAACCAATTGATATGATAGTGCTTAATGAGAGAAGAAAAAAATAACATTAACAAGTGAGGATAAACTGTATAGGTATATAGGATATTATAAAAATAATAGAGAGATATATTAAAATATTATGTGAATTATGTGGGATGATGATTTAATATGTTTGCATTTTAAATCGCTAAAATTTAATAAATTACAGAATTATAGATAATATAGCATGCTTATATGATATTAAAGATGTAATAATTGTTAGTAGATGATGATTTGATATCTTTATATTGAACTTAGGAACTAAGATAGGATTAAAGAGGACTCGGAATATCACAGGACATGATGCACTTGGATGCATGTATTGCTCCAATCACCGTGGGAAAATGTGATTTCCAGCCTCATCTTATGCTTTAAATTTAAGTTTTAAAATTTAAAATTTGTCTTATAAGCATAATCATAATCGAAACTTCTGAAACTTCTGGGGCCATTCATTTCTACAAAATGCTTCCCATATACAACAATTGATCCATACAAAAAAAATTATAGGCACAACTTGCGGTGGAGAGGATAAATAGATTTTAGGAGTAGTATATCTTAAGACTTAAGACTTTTAAATTGGTTAATGAAATCCAATCTCCATGGTGCGACGTCTATATATTAATTGATGGTGATTTTAAATACATAACCTAGAGGTGATAAACATGGGATAGGGTGTTTGTCTGTGTTTATAGGGGTAAGTATGTGCTTTCTTTTAAAAAAAGAATAAGTCTGAATTATCCCTTAAACTATCGCGACGGTACAAATTACTCCTAACCACAAAACCGGACATTTTAAACCTCTAACTTTGATACAAGACAAATTACCCCCATAGCTCTATTCGGAGCGGTGTTGGTCCTACATGTGACACTCGCAATCTAGTCAGCAAAAGATAAATATAAATTCAATGGGGCCCACCTATCAGTCTTTCCTCTTCTTCTTCCCTCCTCTCCATGCCTAACACACCTCCTTCCTCTGCTCCTATCAGCATTGCCCAGCCGACGGCCTTTCCATCACCTCACACCTCCTCCCCGTCTCTCTCCCGGAGTTTCCCCACACCGACGCTGGTAGAGGAAGGAGAGGCTCTAAGCATCGCTGTGGTGAGCTCGGCCATGCATCTTCTCGCTATGTTGGGGAGACCTAGGAGACATCAGCGGGCTAAGCATGAATCTGGAGGGGAGGGGACGGTGGATACCCTCCATGAGCTGGTGGCGTTTGGACAGTGCGACAGTCGTCGGAGCGGCATCCCCACCCCTCCAAGGCCCCGTCGCTGGAAACTAATGACCAGGTCAACAACCTCCATGAGGCTGTAGTCCATGACTTCGGCAGTGCTGCCTCCCTGCCAGCGAATCCATGCACTGCCGCCCCAAGCTTCGACGAGCCGCCACCTCCGCGGATGTCCCCCCGAGCAAGCTCGAGCTCGTGCGGCCTACGGGCGGGATCGACGAGCCGCCGACTCCAAGGTCCTTCTCGTCGTTGCCCACCGCTTCTAGCTATGCTCACCACCACTTGTTGTGCTCTCCCCGCCATGCCGCAGCCTGCCGTGTCCAACGTCCTCCCCACCACACCAAAGCCTGCCGTCTCCAGCGTCCTCCTCACCTGTGCTCGCTGCCCACAACGTCCTCCCCGCTCGCGCCAGCCTCGCCCCCTAGCGCCAATAGCCGACAAAGAGAAAAGAGAGATGTGAGGTATATGATAAGTGGGACCTATCATTTTTTATTCTTTTTTTAATTGGATTGTCATGTTTGTGCCACGTGTATGTCACGTAGGACCAAAACTGCTACGGATTGAGCCAGTGGGGTAATTGATCTGCTATAATAGTTTGAGGTTTAAAATATATGATTTGGTGGTTTGGGGGTATTTCAGACTTTTTCTAAATATAATACATAACCTAGCTATACTCAAACGTGCCACCCACATGTCATCACTCATCAGCAACGACGAAATGGCAGGAGCAACACATCTCCTTGTGTATCTATTATATCTACCAATTGTCAGCGGTTGGGCGCTGCCTGTACCGTCGACTGCGGATCGGGTCGGCCTGACGAACGTGTAATTCGATCACACGCCAAAGAAGAAGCCAATGTGAATGGCCTAACCTCCCGCCAAGCTCGCAAACAAATTACATTATTTCGCGCGCGATTCGAGACATCATCACTGCATCCGTGGTCAACTGAACACCCCGCGAGTGTATTGGCGCCAAACACGTAGACGCTGACAAGACATCTAATGACAGCGACAGGGGTAAGGCTGGGTTTAGTTTCCAAAAAAATTTTTCAAACTTTTAACTTTTTCGTCACATCAAATGTTTGAACATATGTATGGAGCATCAAATGTGGACGAAAAAAAACCAATTGCACAGTTCGACTGTAAATTGCGAGATGAATCTTTTAAGCCTAATTACGCCATGATTAGCCATAAGTGCTACAGTAATCCACATGTGCTAATGATGGCTTAATTAGGCTCAAAAGATTCGTCTCGCAGTTTACAATCGGAATCTGTAATTTGTTTTGTTATTAGTTGACGTTTAATACTTTAAATGTGTGTCCGTATATCTGATGTGATGTTTTTGTCAAAAAAAAAAAAAAAAAAATTTGCAACTAAACACGGCCTAAGCCTAACTTGATCCAGAACCAATCTGGTCTGACTTGTGCACGCAGCTTCGATCGTCGGTGGCGAGGCGATCGAGAGTACTATCAATGGTTCACGCTTTCATGGAAAGTCAAATTCTCCCAGAAAAATGATTTAAACTACAAGCAGATGTTGTCGCCGGCCAAATGCCCTCACAGGCCTTGTGAAAAATATATCCATTTCTCATTTATCCTTTTATGCTATTCCCATAATATATTACTATCTTCGTTTCATATTATAAGTCGTTTGTTTTTTTAATCAAACTATTTACTTTAGGTTTGACCAAATTTGTAAAAAAATATGCTAATATTTTTAATATAAAACAAACATATTATTAAAATATATTCATGTTAAATTTAACATAACTAATTTGATGTTGTAAATGTTGTTAATTTTTTTTATAAACTCGATCAAATCTAAAAATTTTCAACTAAGAAAAAAGTTATAATATGAAACGGAGAATGTATAAGCAAAATATGAAAACAATAGTTTACAACACTTAAGCTATTCCCTATAAAATTTCCGTGTTTCAAACATATCTTTAATTTTCTACTTTCACACTGGGCTCAATTTCAATTCAAAATTTTCGAAATGGCAAGCAAAATTCATTTTTAAAATTTATTTTGATTCACGAAAATGTTTTCTTTTTTATTTTTTTAAAAATATTTTCTGTGTTACATTTTTGTTTGAAATTTTGGTCTCCCAGAATATTCTTGTATTCCGGGATGAGTCCTGCTTCCACGGAAGCTTCATCTCTGCTGCCGCTATGCGTGCTCTCGACGTGCCAGCACATGCTGCAGTGCGTCGATTCGCGGGCTATATATATGCCACGAGGTCAAAACAAACACACCGTGCAAACACACTGCTAGCTAATTAAACTGGTGATCTCCTTTGTAATCGGTTGATTTGAGCGAGCAAGAAAATGGCGGCGGCTCGCCGGGGAAGAGGCAGTGCAAGCGGCGGCGTGGTGTTCCTGTGCCTTGTAGCAGCGCTGCTGATGGAGGCCGTCCCGGGCGCCGAGGCCGGCAAGACGTACTACGTGGGCGACGCCCCCGGATGGGGCCGCAACCTCGACTGGTGGCTCGCCGGCAAGACCTTCTACGCCGGCGACGTGCTCGGTAAGTGCCCAAGTTGATGTCAAAGCTTCATGGATCTATCGATGTGCGACCGTAGGTCTGTGTGGAGAACCTTGTGACTGCTGCATCTTTGTTTAGAATTAAGGTTTTGTTTGAGGAGTTTGTGATAGCTAAAAAAATCTTTTAGAAACTGTAACTGTAACTTCTCCAAATAATTTAGATTTTTTTTATATTTTGAGAAGCTGTAGTCGTAGAATACAGGAAATAAACTAGAAGCCAGACACTGATTTCTCAACTTTTTTTAATTCTCATCCGTTAGCTTCTCACCCGCTATTTCTCAGAGTTTCACATGACCTAAAAGCTCTTCTAAATAGTACTACTTTTTTTTAAAATGTATGACGTCGTTAATATTTTGTATAACATTTGATCATTCGTCTTATTCAAAAATTTAGTATAAACATGTAAAAAGTACAAGTTAAGATTATATTTTATTTGATGATAAAATAAGTTACAACAAAATAAATGATATTTATATAAATATTTTGAATAAAACGAACGGTCTAACATTATGCGAAAAGTCAGCGACGTTGTATATTTTAAAATGGAGAAAGTACAACTTTTCATCTAATGTAGAATTCAAAAAATAAAGAAAAAGTCAATAGTTAGGTTTTTCAGTTTCTTCAAATTTTCAAATTCTCATAAACTAACTATCAATTAACTGTTTCTTAAGAAATCTTAAGCTTTCTGAAATAGGACATGTGACTGACTCGTGGCTATGCAGTGTTCAAGTACAACCAGGAGAAGCACGACGTGACGGTGGTCGGCGGCAAGGGGTACCGGCGGTGCAAGGTGCCGAGGAACAAGAACACGGTGGTGCTGCGGACCGGGTACGACCAGGTGACGCTCCGGCGAGGGAACAACTACTTCATCTGCGGCATGCCGGGCCACTGCGACGCCGGCATGAAGCTCGCCGTCAAGGCCTGGTAGGCCATCGCCACTCTGCTTCTTCTTGTGGCTCTCAGCTGTGTGTGTGTGTCCCCTGCACGTCCCAGGTTGGTTGATAGCGTGGTTTCCGTGGGAATCCTGCTCTGTTCCTTCGTTTCCAAACAGGGCGTGACCAGTGATGATGTGGTGTTGGTTTGCTTTTGGTTGTCAGTTGTGAGTAGGAGTAGCCGCTAGCTTGTGTGTTGAGATGTCCATGTCAATGTCATGTCATGAGTAAACCTCAGGTGGATTCACGCGAAAAACTGAGTGAAAAACCCTTTGTCCCGTTTGGCTCCCAAGAAGGTTTGGTTGTTTAACTGCAGCCCAAAATGAAGGAGCATTGTTAGGCCGTTTCCAGTAGAAAGTGTTATTTTTATGTTTTTAAAGGTGTCATATAAGCGACAAGCTGGTATTTAATGGATCGTTGATATAACTTTACATTATTTCATTCTTAGTGTTACATAGACAATACATGCAAAGTTGTATTAGAAACGTCTTATTACATATGGTTTCATTTAGATGAAACTTCTTCCATCTCTCACTCTATTGATTCTTTGCCAAATCGACCATCAAAATGCAGGCATGACACTCTATGTAATAAGAATGACATTCCTACGGAGAGTGGCCTAATTCTTTACCCGATTTTCAAGAGTTTGAGTGCAAATAGTAGAACATATTCTACCAGACGTTAATTTACTTGGGCAATTTGTGATTTTTAAACTTAACTTTGTCAGTGCGTCTTCCGTAATATAACTGGGATGGCATCTGATGCGTTGTGCAGTTTGATCCTCCTCACTTTGGATTTGGATGTAAAAAGATGGATGCACAATTTGCATTCTCAATGGAGAAAATATAATTGTTATTTGCATGAATAAAATCCGGATATTCAAGAATATGAATCCTTTTGAATTGAATTTGGTGAGAGCTAACAGCTGTGCAGTAGTAATTTATCAAACCAGGGCACCAACACTGAAATCAACTAATCATACATATAATGCGGTCCTTTTGGAGTTGATTTCCTTTGTAAAAAGACCAGCTTAAAATTCGCTCTAGATAGACACAGTTGCAACATCATGAATAGTTCGATACGTATACTGTAACATCATGATCTAATTAGGATATGGTTTCTCTAGCTCATAAATGTTGTGTGCATTTTACCAGTACTACCTTACTAATTAAGCAAGAGCGGAACCATCATATAAGGTTATCTGTGGTTAACCTTTTTACACAAAACAATAACGAAAGTGTATGTGGGTGTTACGTATAAGTGGGCTCGCTCGTTGGATGGGCCGGGTTACACACTTTTGAAGGACGAGTTAAAATGGTATCAAAGCTGACCCTCGTGGTTGCACGTTCGGATCATTGTGTGGAATATGACGCATTGCTGGATATTTGCGTATATGCCCAGCATAAGGCTGACATCCTAGCCTAATTAAGATGTGGCCCATGTGTGATGTCTTTATTAGTGACATGGAAAAAGGTGTTGACAATACACGTATCCTTAGAGGGGCCGTGTTCCTGAACATTTGCATGTATGACTACACGGGTAAGTTGAACTGACAGAGACATTAGATCCTTTCAGGGGGTTGACATCCTGCCCCAACTGGGATCAGGTCCTTTCAGGGGGAGGAGTGAGGAGGGAGGGGGAGGGATTGACATCATGTCCCAATTAGAATGTGGCTCATGAGTGCTGTGTGCATTTGATTAGTATCACCTTGCTAGTTGAGCAAGCGTGGTGTTGGAGCCCAAGCTCCAATAGCGAGGTGTAGTGGAACCCTCTTTTTGGATTCGACCAGGGTACAGGTGTGTGAGAACAAGGTAACGAACGCGAGGAATAGTAGGAGGAAAGCGATTCATATAGGTTTGGGTTGCTCGGAAGCATAATATCCTACTCATTTTTGTGTTCTTTTGTTAAATCCCTTACTACAATTCTTACAAAGTGGGAGACTTCGCTTTTCTAGAGATGGTAGGGTTTCTATATTTCGACGGGCTATACGCTGACTACGGTATTTGGATACTAGGGGATCGTTGGAACCAGGGTATTCGCGAGAATCGATCAAGCAGACAGGGGGACAAAGATTTATACTGGTTTGGGTCCTCAAGATGAGTAATAATCCTACTCCAGTTTATATGGATTATAGATTGAATTGTTGCTCAGAATACAATGAAAAAGTAGAATAGCTAGATAAATCTGTCGAGTAGAGACCACCGAGAATGACCCGATGAGATTTATTTGACAAATACGGTGCTGACTTTCTCCGGATTGCTTCTGAGCATGGGTGTGGCTATGGCTCGTAACTCGATGCCCCGATCTAAACATAGAGACCTCCTTAAATAGTAGAGATTTTCTCCTTCTCCAAGTAGAAGTCGGAGAGGTAAAATAGAACATAGGCTTAAGGAGACCTTATCTTCCTCGACTAGGACTTTAATACCTTCTATTCCGATAAGATAACTTCCTTTTCTATTAGCCGTATTTTCTTAATTAAAGAATACCTTCTCGTATACTATGAGGTATATAGTTTTACCGTATTTCATTAACCCATGTATATGAGGTATGCCTTATACTTAACACTGACAGTAGCCCCCGACTTCAATGCAAATGATTTCACTGATATCTCTCAACTGTTTTTCTGAGAACAACCATTGTCGAACTCATCAAACTGTTCTCGGACATTCGAGAAGGTATAAAGCCGGAGACAAGGTTGTCCCAAACCCGAGAACTTGATGTAGGCTTTCGTTTGGATTGAAGTCAGAAAACTTTAACGGTTATAAACAAAACCAACAAAAATCCCAGCGATGATATCTCTATCTTCCTCGGAATTCGAACCATCGAACGTGACCTATAAATCATATTTTTGAGATCCATTTGGGTTCCCGTTGCCCAAACCAAAGCCCTACCTTTATGTCCTGTGCCTCCAATCTCCATCGCCCCAGCTCGCAAAAATCGTAAACCACAGCCTCCCTCAATCCCCTTCACCGATTCTCCATGGATCTCCTGGAGTCCAACATCGGCCAGGCAAAGATGAGGGAGTTGCAGCAGGACGGTGCTCTGCTGAGCACAAGGGTGGTGGCGCGCTCGGAAGGAGGTACTAACCCCTTGATCAACGTAGGGCAAATGATCACTCTCGCATCTTTTGTCCAATGTGGTTTTCTCGTTCCCCCTTTTGAATTTTTGTCTTTACTTCTTGACTTCTATGGAATTCACCTTCTTCATCTCAACCCCAACTCCATTGTCTTCCTGAGCATCTTTAACCATCTATACGAGGCGTACCTTGGGGTACAACCTTTTCTAGATTTGTTTAGATACTTCTATGAGGTTAGATGGATGGAGGCCTCAAAAATCTTAGGATGTTGTGGCCTTCGCCTTCGGGATGGGATGAAAGATGAATATATACCTTTTAACTGCCCGTCTTCCAGAAAAGATTGACGGAAAAGTTGGTTTTATCTCCACACCGAGGACATATCTCCTATCCTTGAGACCCTGGACCAGAAACCAACGCGCCTAGAGGCATGGACCTCCAAACCTTCAATGACTCCAACCTTAACGAGCTTTGTAGAAAAAATCCATGATCTCCAAGAACATGGTCTGACCAGGTACAAAGTCGTCCAAGACTTTGTTCGTCGTCGGATCCAACCTCTCCAGGCCCGTTCTCACCCTGCGTACTTGTACTCGGGGGAACAGGATGAGACGCGATTGTCACATCAGGGTATAATTTATAGTTTCTTTATTATTGATTTAAAGAACTATAATTGTCTTCAGTTGATAACCTTGTCACTTTTGCTTCAATTGCAGAGCTTTCCAAGGACACCGTGGCATAGCGCGTTAGCAAGGTGGTAGTCAACCCGCCGTCGTCCACCGTCGACATCCCAACACCACTCTGTGACCACTCGCCGATGGAGCGGGACAACATCGTGAATGTAAGCGCTTCCGACCACTACTCCATGTCATTCGTTTCTATGCCCGTAGGAGTAGTAATCTTGATTCTGTTAGGCATTACCTTTAACTGATGTGATTGGCCCGCTCGTCGACCACCAGGCGTCTGCTTCTTTGGAGGAGCAGGCGATCTCCGAAAAAGTTGCCGCAGTCCTCGCCCCCGGAGGTAGTGGGACCAAGAAGAAATGCTGGCCTATTCTGCCAGAGACCTCTGCGATGGGGAAACTGGTCCAAAAAAGTGGTGTCGAGGTGAGATCCTGATCCCAGGTTCATCTTATAACTGCGGTAGTCATTTTCGTCCTCACCCTTCTTTTTCTGCAGACAATCTCCAGTGCAAAGCTGCCCCCACGAAGAAAGTGCTGCTTCTGAAGAAGCAAAAAAGCCGGGTAAGTAAAATCCTGGCCTATCGACATCCGGCTCACTCATCATACATTCCTTGTAGTAATAAAACTCCTTTGGAAGCAGCCCCTCCCCCTCGAACTCGGGTCAAAGCACCGGGGCTCGAGAAGAAGCGAGCTCCAAATCGCCCCCCTATTGTCGTGGCTATCGTTCTCCCCCTCATCCCCCACTGACTGGCGTCCTCACGATCTCGGGGCCGTCTTCGTTTGCCGACAAGCTCCTGCAAGCTTGTTGACTGATTGAGACGAGCGCCCGGGACGTCGTCGCCGAGATCGGATGGCTTGGAAAAGCAGCGTGCACTGCCGACGACCGCATCGCGACATTGGAAGCCCAACTGAGAGAATCGCAGGCCGACAACGCCAAGTTGTGGGAGGTGGTAGCGGGGAACGAGCGACAACGCCGAGGTCTCGAGCAGGAGCTTACGGAGACAAGGGACAACCTGGCCTCCCTCTGACAAGCCCTGCACGAGAACTTCGGGCGTCTCGACGTGGTGGCCAAAGGCGTGGGAAGAACATCGAGCATCCTACCTTCTTCGACGAGACGACCGTGATGGGATCCCTAGGATCCCTCATCACGGCACTAGAGACCGCTGCCAATGACCACGCCGAGTAGGTGGCGGATGAGGGACGCATCGAGCTTAAGTCCGGGGCGTGCCATGTACAACACAGATCCCACCAAGAGGCATTGGAAGGGCATCAAGGACATCCTCCGTTATCTTCAAGGAAGCAAGGACATGGGACTATTCTACATAAAGAACCAGGACCTCACCTTAGTAGGATATGTAGATGCTAGGTACCTATCAGACCCAGACACAACCAAGTCATAGACTGGTTATGTTTTCCTATGTGGAGGAACAACAATTTCCTAGAAATCATCAAAGCAAACTCTAGTAGCAACTTTGACGAACCACTCGGAAATCATCACACTATATGAAGCCTCTCGTGAATGTACATGGCTTCATAGGATGATTCACCACATTCAACAATCATGTGAATTAAACACCATCTAGACTCCTACAATTATCTATGAAGATAATGCAGCGTGTGTCGCACAAGTACAAATGGGTTACGTGGAAAACAATCTCACCAAGCATATCAACCCCAAGTTCTTTTATGCTCATGAACTGCAGAAGACGAATGAAATTAAAGTATTGCATATCAAGTCATGTGAAAATCTCGTAGATTTATTCACTAAGTCATCACTGCCATCCCCTTTTGAAAGATGCATCCGAGAGATCGAGATGATGAGACTTAGAGAAGTGCAAAATTCAGGGGGAGAATTTCACTTACTCGCTTGCCAAACTTAGTCCAGAATGACAAAGTAACCAATAAGAATAATTGGGTGGGTTTGTACTCTTTTTCTCTTAAATAAGTTTTTTCACAGTTTCTTATCAAGGTTTTTAACGAGGCAATCCATGCAACATATAAAACATATGCTATGTACTCTTTCTCCAAATTTTTTTCATTGGGTTTTTGAGAAGTTTTAATAAGGCATAAGCAATACATGGTGAAGGCCCAACGGGGAGTGTTGAGAAACTTGGGGGTTTTGGCCCATGAAGGCCAGCCCAACACACTAATGGGCCTCACCCTACTTTTCATATATGAGAATTGGCTATATAGAGGGAGGAGAGGAGAGGGTTTTGTACACAGTGAAAACAACGTGAATGACAATACTCTGTCCCTCCTCAATCTTGTGTCTCCATTCTTCTGTAGATTACGTAACCCTCTTGGACTACTTCACGTAGGAGAAGGGTTGTGTAATACAGCCAATTGGTGGATCGGGGAGGCGACGGAGGCGTGATCCATCAGCGACTTAGGAGGCCGCAGCGTTCGGCCGATGGCGGCGACGGCAAACCTGTCCAGGTGATTGGCCGAGCCAGGCGGCGGGGGCGTCTCCCGGAGGACGACAACAGCGATCCATCGGCAAGCCTGTGCGGCCGTGCGGCAACGACTTCTTCCCATGCAGCCCGTACGATGGATAAGAAAACAAAAAAAGAAAAGACAATGAAGGCATGGAAATTACCAACATAATTAAGAAGATCCAAATGCTGCGAGATGCTGATCGAACATAGTATTCGCTCAGCTTTATGTTACCTTGAGACATTGATCTCTTATAACACAGATTCTCAATCACCTGGGGAGTGGTCAGTTCAGCTCTTCGAGTACTTTGGAGATTGCAGAACCTGTATGCACAGCTGTTGGCTCTCAGTTCTTCTTGCACCTCTTATACACGGGTTTCATGTATGACTTCTATGTTTCATTTCTTTTGTAACCATACAGGCTGCTTAACTTGCTGGTGCCCCTGCATAACGTTTGGTCGCATTGCTGAGATTGTGGACAGAGGCTCCGCATGTAGGAATATGACTTATCACTCGTGCTTTGGTTCGAGCACAAAAACCATCAATCTTCTATGCTGACTCTCCCCGTCTCCAGCGTGCTGCATGCATGGGACCTTGTATGTTTTGGTAGGGACAATAGGCTGCCAATGGTTGTATTCTTGTACCAAACGATCCTCAATGCGGGCACAATACAACTTGCAACAGTCGCCCTGCTTGGACTGCTGTGTCCACTTCTTTTGTGAAAGTTGTGCGCTAAACGCGGCTCCAACATGTCCAAAGGTCTCTTGTTCACGCCCAAATCTTACTGAAAGAACACAAAAAAAGGGAAGAAAAGAAGTGGATGTTAACAAAGACACGTGTTCATGACTAATCATGATCTTAATCATTATATTTACAGGATGGGAAGGTAGCAACAAGATGATGGGGTGTGTACAAGGCATGAAACCACCAGGAAAGCAAAGAATGTGCTTTTAGGACATGTATAGCTCCAGCATTTTCTTTCTGCGATGATTGGGATTTTCTTCAATGGCTTTCTATTAATCTTCATTTACCAATGTTTTCCAAGTTATGCAACAAGGAAAATAAAGAATTTTATGTTTGCGAAGATTTGTACTCTCTTTTCAGTGGCTTTGTGGTAATCCTCATTTCCCACAGTTGCCATGCCATTCAACAAGGAAAATAAAGGCGCATTCATGACCTTCGCTACTCATTTGGTTCTCAAACTGTAAAATTTCCTTTACATATCTATTACTCCATGTATTTCAAGCTTTGCTTGAGCATATGTCCATTATGAACACTAAATATCACAAAGGGATGTGATTAATACTAGCTACTGATAAATATGTACTAACACAAAATACATATCAAACTGGATATATTTTAATTTCATTTATTTTGGGTGGTTAACATAGATTTTCCGTAACCAAATGTCAACTAGTTCGCTTGAGACTCATAAATTTTACTAAAAAAGTTGTTCCGAAACAGCATCCTATTCTCGAGTTCCATTTATGTTCCAGGATTAACAGGCAACACATATTCTATATCTGTGAATGAGCATCACGGGTTGTAAATTGCATTGCAGTCAATCTCTGGCCACGACTGATCATGCACTGGTACACTGGCACATGCAAATAAAACCTTACGAATGGCAAAGTATCCAAATAAAAATGAAATGATCGAAATGTTGCTTTCAGAATATTGAACGGCACAGCATGACAGTTTAAAAAGTTATGCCACACATAGAAGCTCTTCATTGAAATGCACAAAACCAAAAGGAAATAGTTCAACTATAAGGAAACATTATCCTATCCTAATAAACAGAACAATCCAAGGTGCAAGAGGCACAAGCAAGAGAAATTCACCTTAGTTCACCCTATGCGCTGTTCCAATTCTCAATCGGAAGATGTCTGCTATACATAACAGTCACCATAAAAGGTTGAAAAGATCAACAACCTTGATGTGCTTATGTTGAGGTCTGAAATTGCAACTTCTCAACAGTTCATGGGTCGTGAATTCCTTTCTCCATGGTGACAAAGCACCAACTCTGCATCAGCATCTCACCTGTAGAACTCATAGAATTTTTTTTTGCTCATAAACATTACATCACTAATTTCTTTTATCAAGCCTTTTGCAGCAATCCTTTCACACTAGAATTCCATGTAGTCATTATGCTAGAAGTATCCGCATAAAGGTTTGATGGTTATAATCTGCCAAAAAACCAAACTATCTGGTGGCATCCATGCAGTTATTCAATCGAATATCCTTAAACATTTGCAGGTCATGAACTCAATAGGACCATCTTCCCTTGCAGACAGATGCCTAATGCCTCTGTAGGCATGCAACCCCCATCACATCCATCAGTAATCGCTTTGATTGATTGTGAAACACTAAAGTGCTGAATACTCTTCAAATGAATTGATGCAATAAGCATATCTTGCAACAACGGAGATGAAATGGGTCACAAACAAAACTCCACGCAAACTTATCAGCGGTTATGATCATTAAACAACACCTTGTAAAATTTCCTCCTCTCCTCCCTCTTCTCAGCACTATCCAACAGCGCAGCTGCCTCATTGTCCTCCTCCTCTTCCTCCTTTATCTCAATCTCACTTCTCCTCCTTTTCTTCTCTAAATTCTCCACACGCCGCCGCTGATTATACTCATGCAGCCCCTCCTGCATCAGCTCCCCGAGCCTATCCTTCGCCACTACCACCGGATCCTTCTTCCTCAGCTCTGACCCCTCGTAACCCTCCCGGAGCACCACCGTGTGTATCTTGTACCTGTTTGAGACATAGAAGAGGCACGGATGCTGGTGCAGCATCCTGGCCGTGTCCTCCGGCAACCCAAACTCCCTCCTGAAATGCTCCAGCTTCAAAACCGACATCTTTTTCCACAATGTGAGCGAGAGGAGCTCGTGCACCACCGCCACCGCTCGCTTCTCGGCGTCGGCGTCCGTGCCAATCACAGCCCATTTCTCCGAGTACGGTGAGATGTACGGCGTGGAATTGAACTCCTCCATCTTGGCATGCGACTTGGCCCAGGAGGGCGGCAGCGAGCAGGTGAACCGCGGGGCGGAGTTGGTAGCGGAGGCGGCCGCCTCGACGGAGGAGACGGCGAGGGAAGGGACCCACCGGAGAAGCTCCAGCTCGGCGGCGTTGCGGCGGTGCGGGTAAGGGTTGGCGAGGCGGAAGAGGTCGGTGCGGCCGGGGAGGAGGCGGAGGAGGTAGTCGTCGGGGAGGCCGAGCGGGCCGCGCAGCGCGGCGAGCTTGGACACCTGGAAGCGGCGGCCGCGGGCGAGCATGAGCACCCGCGCGAGGCGGTCGGCCATCGCCGGCTCGGACGCCGCGACGGCGGCCTCCTCGGCGTCGACGAGCGCGGCCATCCGCTTGGTGAACCCGAAGCAGGCCTCCTCCCCGCCATCGCCCCCGCCGTGGAAGAGGTCGAAGCAGGAGGGGTACTTGCGGAGCCAGTTGGCGGCGCGGCCGAGGAGGTCGAGCGTCTTGAAGCGGGACTGGAGGAGGCGGACGGGGGCGGTGCGGGACGGGAAGCGGAGGAGGAGGCGCTTGATCTGGTTGTTCACGATCCAGCGGCGGTTGCGGCGGAGCGCGGCCTCCAGCGCCAGGTCCTTCGGGGAGGACCACCGTGCCATGCCGCGGTGCTTCGGCGACGCCGGCGGCGGCGGCAGGAAGGGGTGTGACCGTGACCGTGTGGGGAGCCGCGTCGGAGCGTGGACGGCTGAGATTGGCTTGCGATAAATGGGCTAGAGGATTGTAATGTAACATACCAAAAATTCGAATTTCGAATTTTGACTTCACTTAAATAATAAAAATATGTTTTCCAAATAGGAAGGAAATAGAAATTAAAGCCCAAACATAACATTTCTGGTAGGCTATAAACTAAAATATAATTTTTCTACCATTTAAGTATATATTCAAAATAAGAATACTTAAGGGTAGGTGAACTCATTGAATTTTTAAAAATAATTGGTGCAATATAAAATCATGGGGAAATTCATGTAGGTACTATTTAACATATGTAACTCACTGGAATTTTGGTATAAATTAATATATACATTTAATACCCCAAATAATTAGATCAAAACAGTCAAAATATAAGTTAATACTAAACCCTAATCGGCAAAAACGATACACATCTCATATGTGTATTTTATCACATGAAAATATACATGGAACATAATTTATTCAAATACTACCTTATTTATCATGAATTGATATAATTTTTCCAGAATTTATTTTATTAGTTTTGACCTCCTAAAAATTAAATCTATTTTTAGCTAGGCCTATTTTCTCTATTTTCCTGGGAATAAAATATAGAATATTTTTGTGTGCAACCCAGGAAAATGGAAACTAGGTATTTTTATCTACCACCAGTAAAATCCACATTAATTTATCATGCACAAAAACTAAGTTATAGAATTAAAGAGAAGGGAGAAAGAAATATATATGAAAAATCTTTTGTAAATCATCTGAAACCTACCCATTTCTCTCTGCCATGTGGGGCCCAGCCCTGGTGGACCCACTTATCGGTCACACAACTGCACCACCTCCTCCTCCAAGCCCAAGAACGGTTGCCACGTCGTGGACACGCGCCAAGCCGCGAGCGTGCCACCTCGCCGTCTACCGCCTCCCCGATCTCCTCTATAAAAAGCACCGCTTTGCCCACCGACGAAGCTTTCCATCCTCGCTGCGTTCCACCCAAAACCCTAGCAAGATCATCTCGGGAACTCTGGGAGAGAACTCATCTTCTCCGGCGCCGTCAAGATCCACCACTGTCGCCATCCTTCTCGGGTAAGCTTCGCCGCAGACCAATCGTGGGAACACGATCCCCTCTCCATGCCTAAACCCTCTGTACCTTCCTCCTTGTTTTGGCGCAAGTCGAGCACCTCGTGCAAAGCTCGTCGGCGTCCTTGGTGTCCAGAGCACCGTCACGGATCGCATCGCCGTTCCCGTCGACCCGGTGGACCACTGACTAAGCCATCGCGCCAGAGTCATCGCCTAGGTTCCAGGAGCAAGAACCCCAAGAAAGATCAAGCCAAGTCGCTGCCGTTGAAGAGATCCTCTTCATCTTCTCCAAGTCCGGCCGCCGGCCATCGTCGTCGATTACTCGTCCTCAGGTGAGTTCCAGCACGATTCCTCTCACAGGTAGCAACCCTAGAGCTTCCCTAATCTCGGGCATATGTCACTTTGGCAGGAGATTGGTCGCTCTTCGCTGTCACCGTTGCCCTGCCTGTTTCTGCCGTCGCCGGAGTTGTCTTCGCGTCGCCGCTGCTGTCCAAGCTTCGCCGAGCCCAGCGCGACCTTAAGTGAGCATCCATGACCCCCGTAGATGCATGTGCATGCATGAATTTGCACCGAGCCGAGCTAGAACCCGAGATGACCTAACATGCCGAAGCACTCCGTCGCTCACACCGTCGCCGGCGTTGATCCCGACCACCACAGCCAGCGCCACGACCACCGACGGGTTCGCCAGCCTCTCCTCCATCTTTTCTCTTTTGGCCGCACCTCGCGAAACCCCGCCGTTTGCCGCCGGCGTCGACGACAAACTCGTCGGCCACCGCCTCCAGCCGCTGCCCTCGGCCTCTCCCTCACTGAGCCGCTGACCTGTGGGCCCCACTGCATATAAGTAGCCAAGGTTTAATTTGTAAGGGAAACAAAACCCTCTGTGCTAATGTGTAATTGTATAACCATGACATGTGGGACCAAGGACCTAATAGCAATAAGTCAGAAACCTGAGTACTCTTAATGAAAATGCTTTTAAACATGTGCTGGGGACTTCGGGTTGAAACCTTGGAAACCCAGGGACTTTTCTGCAAAAGTACAGAGGCTGACCAGTGGACCCTTTATTTTTAAAATTTGAAAATATTAAAGGAAATATTCAAAACAATAATTTTACAACAGGAAAATGAGTGAAACTTGTAAAATGCATATAAAATTCATTTTAACTCCATTTGAGATGAATCAAATTTCTATGGATTCACAAAATTGTAAACTTTAATATGGTAAGATTAAACATGATGCCTACAGTAGAAGAAATGTCTTAAAAAATTAATATTTGGAATACTTAACATATAGCATATACTAATTTATAAAATATATACAAAATTCATTCTAACTCCAAATAATATAATTCCAGATGGGTTAGGTTGTTAATCTCATAGACTTGGTTTTTATAAATTTAAATGTAGTACATATAGTTCTAGAAACATATTTAAAACTTGTATAATAAGCAAGACTTATAATATGTCACATAACTTGTAAAATTCATAATAAATTCATACTAGCTTTAAATATTGTGAACTAAATTTTGTTAAACTTTGGAGAAAATACTCTCTGCTATAGTAACCTAAGACTTTACTAATCCTGAACCCAAAATGCACTTAGGGCTAAATGGAGCCTAATTAATTTATTACTAGTGTTGGACTTTAAAAATTTATAACTCACAAATGCAATATGATAATATAGAAATTCCTTCACCACAAATTATAAACCCACAACCTCTAACCACACTAGTGAACCTATGCAGTTTAGAGCATTTTGAATATTTTTATGTTTCGGTATTTATTCGATTATCAATATTTCTTTTAGAAGACGATTACGTTATTGGTGAGAAGATTTAACCTTTCGCTGACTCCAGTAAGGACATCAATCAAGGCAAGTTATGCCTTCCTCCTTTGAACACTTTGATCTTATGTTTTTATTGGGCAAACGTTTTCTATTGCAAAGTTGCACGCGTTAGATAGTTATGTTTGGAAAAATTATTTTTAAAGTAATGAAATGGTAGTTATGACCTATTTGTTGCATAATCCTCCTTGAGAATTGTTATCCATGATGTTTGTAACCTTAGAATGATTTAGAGTACCCTATTTGTACTCAAATGGAAACCCCTACACTTTTATAAAATGCAAATGCTTAGCCTTGCTTAGTAATAGATAAATCATGGTTATGGATCACTTATTATGTTATTTGAATCATTTCAAAATTTATGAACAGAGATGTTTTCTCTGCTTATTTGCGAACTAAAATAAAAGGAATGTGAATTTCAGACTTAGGCGGCAAGTGATATGCATATGGTGGTAGTTGCATATCGATAGGGGGAGTGTCTGCCTGAGTTGTTTAAGGACTGAACTACATATCACCCACTTATGTTTACCGTACATCCACATGTGTTATTTATGGGGATAACCTTGGCCTATTAAGTTAAGCATTTGTCTGACCTTGCATTCGGGAGGCCGTTGTAGTAGAGATAGTGGCCACGAGTATACTGTGGGCTATCTATAGGAACTACCCATGTATGTGTTAATGATGGTATTGAGTTTATTGCTAGCGAATAATCTAGCTGGGTGTGATTACCGTGAGGGGACGAGTGTAATGTTCCGCCTCACGGCATGGGCGTCTAAGTCTGTCTAATACAACAATAACGTGCCTCGTGAGGGAACGGATGTGTTCGCCGTCACGGCGTTAGGTTTAAGGCGTGGACCCGCCACCTAACGACTCTAGGACTTAAGCCTAGGGTGGATTCACACTTATCGTGCTCATGCAAGGTTAGACAATACTTAATGTAAAAGCCTCGTTATGACCTCTAGACCGCACTCAACATGTAGAGTGTGGTAGTGCTTGGCTGGCACAAGACAAACTAGAGAGTTCATATCATGTGGGTAAAGCTATACAAGCTCTGCAGAGTTATAAAAACTAATCGATTAGCCATGCTCACGGTCATAAGCGGCATAGTGATGTGATGTGGATATACTTTTATGTTTTCCTAAATGCCTTTGAAACTAAATGTTTTGGAATGATAATGAGATTGATATATGTGATATGATTGCCCTATTTCCGGATTGGATTGTGATAAAACGCTACTATCTATTTATGTTGGTATCATGCCATGAATATTACGCTTTACCTTATTGTTGAAATGTTTTGTTCAAATTGAGTTGCAAATGAATTGTGAACTAAAATTAGCTTTCTGCTGAAAACCCCAACCACATATAAGCCTCTCTTTGAATATAGCCTTCATGTATGTAGGTTTGACTGTGCGCTTGCCAGTACATTAACTTGTTTAATGTACCGACATTTGTTAGACTGGAATATCCATTTTTGCAGGTATTTGAGTGTTACGGGAATCGTTGTTTCTCTCAGGATTGGTCTTATCAAGGGGTTTACCCTAGTCGGATTGCTTGTGGGGAATTTGGGTAGACATGCTTCCGAAGGACTTTAACTAATTAGCCGAATGGCTATATGTAAGTAACTCTGATATTTGCCTCTAGTTATGTCTAAGTCACCTTACATGTATTTGAGTTGATACCATGGCTTAGATGAAAGTGCGAAGCTAGCATCTTCCTGGGGCTAGCTAAGCATGAGTAAGGAATTTTGAGCAATTGAGATGTTGTAGAGTTCAGCAATTTGAGTCAAGTCTCTTGAGATGTGTAACACATCTGGTCGCCATCTTCGAATGGTTTGACGGGTATGTCTCAGGCTGAAGTTGACTGGCACGCTGAATCCCAGCAATATCTCTTTTGCTCATTATTCGGCATTGCGGAATTCATATCGAATGGTGTTATGTTGTAGTCATGGACACATTGAGATTTGAGTAACTATTTATGCGTGTATGGATCCCACTCAGCCAAGATCATGTGATGACCACAAATATCACCGGACAATATGAATTTTGGGTGCTCAACAGTAAAATGGGTCTCGCATATTACTTTGCAAACGTGCCCATGCGTTACAACAGATATTCAAATTATATAGGTATTAATCTTATATATTATGTATTTTATTTTGTTGTTGTATGTTTCTATAGAAGTGATACATGATAAAGTGTAGAACCGATTTTTTATGGATGTAGGGTTCTTTTTATTTTTTTCATAAATATGAGGTGGGTCTCACACACGTAGTAGGTGAAAGGCAGGATATATGAGTGGGTCTGACGTAAGGATGGCAACGAGGGTTTTGATTTTGAAGTTATCCAAAGACAAAGAACCTTAAAAACGAAAACCCTAGCCTCATGATGATATGGTTTGATTTTCGAAGGTCTGATGGAGGTTTTGCTGCAACGGTGGACGGGCGAGCGCAGGGACCATGGAACGGAACCCCGACAACTATAAGGGTGAGTTCTTCAGCCTACTTTCCCAACCCACATCTCTCTTTTTTCGCACACACGCTTTTTAAACTGTTAAACGTTGTGTTTTTTGCAAAAAGTTTCTATACGAAAGTTGCTTTAAAAAATCATATTAATTCATTTTTCAAAAAAAATTAATAAATATTTAATTAATCATGTACTAATGAGTCGCTCCGTTTTTCGTGCGAAGGGAATTTCTTCTCAACACACCCTAAGTTGGCATACTAAGCTGCAACACCAGTGTAGTAAATCAGATGAATACTTGTACATTCTCTTGTCTCAGAATTACAGTGACAGAATATAACTATATAGCTGTGCAATAAAAAAGGAAGTTGCACAAGCCAACCGAGAGATAGTCTGAACGTTCATACCGGAGTAAGCAGCGATGCCGAACTCTATGATGATAACACGGTGGTTGTATCTTTGATTTCTTCCAGATATCCTCTGCCTCGCATGTCGCATCAGCAACCAGAAACAATATCCTTCAACCAAATTACTTTAAAATATTTGTGTATAATCTGAATCATAGCCAACTTTGATATCTTGATAAGCGTTTCCTGCTTCAGGACGGTGTCGGAGCTCGGGAGTGCGAATGCGGGCAATGAGAAGGTGTAAGGCTGTGTTCATTTTAGAGTGAGTCCTCAATTTTTCGCGCGTACGCTTTTCAAATCACTAAACGATGCGTTTTTTATAAAAATTTTCTATACAAAAGTTGCTTTAAAAAAATCATATTAATCCATTTTCTAAAAAAATTAACAAATACTTAATTAATCATAGAAAATACATCGTTTCGTTTTACGCGCACGAGAGGTGGGTTCTCAACCTCCGTTTTGCGTGTGTGAAAGGTGAGTTCTCAACCTCACCTCCCAAACATAGCCTAAATTTCTGACACGGTCTTCACAAACACAAGGCGGCACCACAGAAAACGTGGAGGAGAGCGATGAAGCCGCCCGCCGCCATCCCACAAGTGAGATAGCGATGCATTTTCGTGTTGTATGCTTGTTAGCGGATAAATCGGACTCGCGCGGCCCACTAAAGAATGCGGAGGATTCACGGGGAACTGTTGTTGCACACGAGAACACAATAGTCCACAAGGGATAAGGGTGAGGGACGATAAAAATAAAACCAATATTAGAAAAAAAGTCAAACACGAATGACGTATCAAAATTCTAACAAAAATATTTTTAATTTTTATAATAGTAGAGATGGACATGTTTATTGTTTGCCCTGTCCATTTCTGATTAAGGTTTGTTTGGGGAGCTTTAGTTGCTATAACTTCTCACAGAATCAAAAGTTATCCTAACAATTCAGTTTTTCGTATAGATTCTGAGAAGTTGTAATTGTAAAATTCATAAAATAAAATAGAAGTCAGAAATTCTCAGAAGTTGGCTACTACCCAACTGCTTCTCAGAATTTTAAGCTCCCTAAACAGGCTTTAAGACGGATTGTATCTCTTTTTCGTTAACACGTTTTCAACTGTTAACGGTACGTTTCGTATTAAAACTTTCTATATAGAATTTGCACTAAAATATAAAATAATTCCACTTTTTCAAGTTTATAATAATTAAAACTCATTTAATCATGCGCTAATAGCTTTTTTTTCTTTTACTTATTCTTCATCTTCATCTATATCAAACAGGGACTAAGTATATATAATAGTATCTATCTTAATACTAAAAGTTCATTAATTTTTTATAAAATACTCTACAGTTGTCACATGACGCTGTAATAAACTAAAAAATCCTAACAATTTTAAGAAAAAAATAAAATATCTAGCCATCGATTTTTATTTAAACCGGTTGAACCATGATTTTACGCTATTAGATTAGATTCATTCTTAAACAAAAAACAGTAACCTCTGATCCCAAAACCCTCTCCATGCATACCCTGCCACGTCCCGCCCGCACCTACTTCCGATCCCTTTTTTCTTCTTATTTAAGATAATTAATGGCCTCTTATATATAGCAACTTAATTAATTTCTCACTTCTCTCTTCTCACGTGGAGCCTGAGCTGACTATGCACCACAGGCACCATGCACTGTGCATATGCATTTGCGGTTTATACATACTGATTTGATGCTTTTAAAAATAAATAAACAATCTTTAAGTGATTATAGCTCGTAAATTATATATAACTAATTTGTGACCCATTTGAACCATTATATTTACTAGTAATTGTTTTGACAATATATATTTATGATAGTACAAAAGTAGAACAATCAACGTGACATTTCTGTAGCGCACTCTGCATAAATTTTTAGTTTAAAAACAAAGTTTCATAGACCAGGCTAAGATGTCAATTTGGATGGTGATCCCTATAGAGATCATTTCTTGTGAATCACTACTTTCTAATTAACAAAGGTAAAATAATATACAATATAGCCAAGAACAATTTATACAGTATGATATCGCTACTTTCTATAAGCAAACAATTATGATCTAACCCTGATTGATCATCGATCAACAGCTAGAAGTGAAACTATGAGTGAAGAGAATAAGCTTCGAGCATTACTTTTCTTCTAGAAGAATAACAAATGGCCATATTTTTCTCAGAACCCCTCCTTGCATTTTTCCTGGACGTACGTACCGTCTATGAGTTAAAATATGATCCATATTGTTCCAACTCCTGATCCAAGTCTCCAGCCTGCACATGATTCTTAGTGAACATGGATGTAAGGCAGAAAATTAGGGATGGCCATAGGATTCACTTCAGATGCTAAAAATTTGAGAACAGTTGCTTACCACTTCACACACAGATACACATGCAGGCCCTATTCATTTCACAGGAATACAAATTCATAGGGATAGGAAAAGTGGAGTATTAGGAAGACACATGCACTTCAATCCTATAAGAAACCAAACCTCAATAATTCAAAAGCAAAATGCATTTGGATCCATCCAAAGAAAAAACATAGGAACATTCCTACCATGAGGTCGTACTGGATGCAAAATTTCCTCCATTTTCTTCTTGTGACCACTAAGATAGGAAAAAATCATTTACTTTTCCTGCCATGCAATCCTGTAAAACGAACGTAGCTGGTAGGAATAAATCTGGTACAAACAGTATTCCTCCATTTCTCCCGTGAAAGGAATAGGGCCGCACACTTTATGTTAACAGAAATGCATGTAATGTATGCTAGAGCACAGAGGATTTTAATTAAAGAAAGAGATGGGTAGGCCACTTCTGATCTCCCCCTGAGTTTAGAAAGGAACTGTATTATTCAGCACCAAACATAGCCAATGATATGCAATTATGAAAAATGTGCAGAGATATACAAAGCAAAGATGAAGAGATTTTTCAAAAATTGAAGAGAATAAAGGATAACAGGTACATGTTCATCTGGAAAGCAAGGCCTGAAAACAAATGGAAATTCTTCAATTGGTTTCTTTCTCAAAGGAACATACAGGATACGGCACGCCATCTCCTGATGGATTGCACTTTTGCTCGACAAGTTTGGGCACTTGTCTGGCATAGGCTGGGACTGCATCTTCCGGCCACCGCGTCGTTTGACGATGATATTTTGAGCTGGTGGGTGACTTGCAGGGACAGAACTTGTCAAGGAGCACAGGAAGCTTTTCGATGGAATTGTTACCTACACAACTTGGTGCATCTGGCTGCAGAGAAATGAAAGAACCTTCAATGGTCGCTATGCCATGGTGGCAGAGGTGATGGTTAACATCATGGGGATATGCAAAGCCAGGGAGGAGGCCTTAACTTCAGTTTAAATCAGATGATTGCACGGCATTTGCTTTTATTGGTGGCAAACCATTTCCTAAAAATTATGTAATCTTTGCTTGATACAGACCTATTGCCCTATTGATGTAAACTGCCTTCTTCTATCAATGAAATGGCAGAGCTCTTGCCCGTTCTAATAGATCTTCATCTCTTAGGACATGCTAGGCATGTCAAGTTTTCTCTGTTTTCTTTTTTCTTTTAATCCAACCACTTATGGCCTCTGCTACAGTTTTCCCGCTGCTTTTAATATATAGACTCCTCAGGGGTTTAAAATAAGAACTGAAGATAACGACAAAAAAGCTATTGTAGGAAGAGTGTGCTAAGACTCAATCCAAGCATGATTGAGGGGACATAAAAAAAAAACCATCGAAGAGATAAATCAATTTGAGCTAGGTAAAACATTGACTAAACAAGCATTTTGTTAAACATAGCTTGGGAAGAGGGAGCATCTATTAGGGTAAAGTGCATGGGCTCAGATTATCACAGAAGGTAAAGTGCAGAATGCAAACCAATCTCAAACGAAAACATGTAAGGTCTAACTAACAGGTGATAGTTAGGTGTTAAAGCATCTATGAAGCTATTTTAATTCACATAATTAATAAGAAAATTTTAATCTCTCTCAAAATTATTCCAACATAATTCTTTCAAAACCCCAACCAGATGGTTCTGATAATTGCAACAATGTTACACACAATTTAGTTGATTTAAATTGCACACGATGAACTTGTATCAATGAAACCAGAACTGCAATCCTATATTTCAACTCTGCTCTCTGCATATAATGAATAAAAAGGTATACTTCCAGTAAATGAAATTGATAAGGTAAGCCCTTCTATTTTGTTGGTGGCTCCTGGTCCTTTTATATCATCTTACCCAAATTGAAAGATGTACCAAATTCTGAAGGCGTGTTGATCCACTTCGGTAACTCCCTCATCTTGTCTAAAATAAGCAGAAAAACAGTGGGCAACAGGCCATACTTCTTTCCCATAATTCATACCCTGATAAACAAATATGATTATGTTAAGACCATCAACACATATGAATAAACTCTTATCAATTTGCATGCCCAAAAAGAACACCAATCTTGCAATTAAATTATACTTTATTCAGATTGTGCACACTGGGTTATGCAGATTGTGCACGCTAGACTCTGCAGACTGAATCAATCACACTATTAAAATTATACTATATGCAGGCTGTAGAAATGAAGGGTGAGTAAGTGGGTGCTACACATACCTGCATTCCCTTTGCGAGCAGAAATGTATAAGCGGCTCAGAGAAAATTGATCCATGCAGTAGACATTGGTCCTGTTTTGTAAGAGATAATCATTTAGTTGTCAATGTGACATCTGGAGTTTTGGTAACTATATATGTAAAAAAAGAATGAAACTATAAATCTCAATAAAAAATATTCCCAAACCCGAATTTCAATAAAATATTTTTTGACAGAACCCGGTTATGGCATTTCTATACACCTCACCTTTTCCTGGTAAATAAGCGAGAGATTTATTTGCTATTGCAGCTGCATGCCTGCATCTCACTTCCTTTGTGTGTTCTCATGGTTCATCTTGCACCCTTGCTTCCTTGTGCACCAATGGCTCTTGTGTCAGCCAATGATACTTGAGGCCCTGTTCACCAAGAGGACCGGCTCTGTTAGCTAGGCATAAACGCAGCAGAGAAACCAAAATTTCAGAAAAGACAAAGACAAAATAGAGATGGAGCCCGACGGGACGAGGGTCGAGCAGCGCCGGCGGGTGTTGTGATGCGCCCAATGGCGAGGGACGTTGGATGGCTGCTGAAGGGAGTCTGGCCGGCTGAGCCATCCCAGGTGACTGAGGACGGAGTACGCTTGGCCGTGGCCAGCGGCTGGAGGAGGTTGACGGAAGGCCCGCACTGGTGGAGAAGACCAGCCGGCGTGAGGCGGAGGACGTTGGGCGGCAGCCTGGATCCAACGTCCATTAAGGCCCATTGTAAAATATAAGAGCGCAAGGACAACAGATGAGTAAAATGAGTTGATGAAAATTTTTTAATATTAAGATCCATTGTAATTTGTTTCAGTGTAAACAAATATTACATGTTGGACTCAACATTACTTAAGGCCACTAAATTAAAGAAGATTATAAAAATTCTCACTAAAATGCAAAATATCCAAAAACTTTTTTTATTTAAATGGCAGTATCGCTGTTAGACATTGCATATTCGAAATGCCTTTCTACCAACTTTCTCACTGGCCCTCCCCTCACCTCCTATTGCCCTCTCCTTTACTCTTTTTTTACACTAGTCGAGATGAAATTTATTATTTATTATAATAAATTTCAAACAAATGTAACTTTTAAATTATACAAACAATTTTTATCCGTTTACACCGTTATATTTTTTATCCATGATGACTAAATTTGAATCTAGAAAAAATAAATATTATTTTGGCCCTTTGCATCATATCTAACGGGAAAAAAACAACAAAATAGATTATAATATCATATATCACACACATGCATAACTAAACCAACATTATAATTTTTGAAATAAAATTTTACACCATTATATTATTTACCATTAATTTAACACTTTATGACCTATATTGATCATATTTTAACTTGTAAAATAAATTATATTTTACATCATAAATCTTCGCATGAAATCCAAACGGACATGAAAATTTTGAAAAATATGACAATGTAGAGTATATCACTGTGTAATTATGAAAAATATGAAAATATAGAGTATATCACTATGTACCTATTATCAGTTGACAAATATGCATGACTAAATTAGATTTATAATGTCAACATGTAACATGTCCTATCTTGGCAATTTGCATGGCATTCGAGAATTATGGCAAATCGTGAAAAAAAAATAATGATATGGATTATATAATCATATAAATATGCTTAACATGTAGGGCCTAGTCTATTTGGCCTGTACAGGGATAACCTAAAGTTTCAGTGATATTTACCACCATGTATAAGTTTTACATTTTGGAGACTATATTAATGCATTAAATAATAATTAAAATAACGGAGGAAGTACATGTCATGTTTTTTCTCTTTGATTTCTATTATATACAGATGGTATATGGGTGTTTCATACTAAGTTTGGTTAACTAGATTGTTCATGCTAAACTTATATTAATGCCCTAAATAATAAGTGCCCATTCGATTTAAAGGATTTCCATAGGATTATTATAGGAATTAAAACCTTAGGATTTTTTTTACCTACATCATTCATTTCATAGGAATAGATCCTACCAAATTACTAAGGATTATAGTCTTACAACTTTATTCCATAGGATTTAGCATGAGATGAGACCTCTTGAAAAAATTCCTAAGGAATGAAGTGCATGTGACATAGTAATCCTTTACTTTTCCTATTCCTCTGATTTGAAAATCCTATGAACCGAATAGCCCTTAAGTAAAAAATACAGTGGGAACATAGGTCATATGTTTTTTCCTCTTTGGTTTCTATTAGATACGCAGGATGCAAGGGTATTTCCATATTAAGCTTGGTTAATTAGGGAACACAAATCATACTAAGCTTATGTCTGAGAATTCATGCAGGAAAGTTATTCTTTATACAATGAATTGACCTAACAAAAGTGTATTATTCTATGACACTTAAACATCTATTAATGCTTTACCCATACTAATTATATTTATATTATTGCGCTCTTATTTCAATTTAAATTCATTTTCATAGATAATAAAAATCATATAAAAATGAGGGAGTAGAAGTAAATACTACCTCTCTTCCAAAAAATAACTTATCGTTTTCACCCATCCCACACATACCAATACAAAGACAAAAAAGACTATAGTGTCATACACTTTATGAAATCCTAATGTAATTGTCCCTCACTTGAGTAGTCCTAATGCATTTGTCCCTAACTTATAGAAACTCCAATGTAATGATTGCTTGAAAGATGAAGTTATGTTGGGATAAATATGATGATGAAAGTTGAATATTTTGGGAGGGTGGGAGTACAAGTATGTGTTAAATTAGATGAAATAGCCCTATTAGCTGTATTTTTAATAGATAATATCTTTAATTAATATATTCTAAAATCCATAAAGACATCTATAGTATAAAAAAATGTTACTTAAAGTTTAGAAACTCCAACTAAACTTCCAAAAATAAGATACACTAAAACCAAGGTAAATTTTGGTAGTGTCAACTTTTTTTAGTAACTTATGTGTGTTATTGGCATATTTTGGTAGTAAACTATTAACATCAAAATTTGGTATGATTTTTTAGTGGATTCGGTTAATCAAATAAGTCGATTGGTAGATGGGAATCTATCTAGATTAAGCTGAATTCAAAGAGGAATCGTGAAGACCATGACATGTCAATTTAATTCTATCTATTAATTAAACAGGATTTAGTAATTTTTCTTTTATCTTTAGGAAGTTTTTATATAGTATCCGATCAGAATTTGTAATTTTTCTTTTTTCTTTAGGAAACCTGTATCGTGGCCGATTAGGATTAGTATCAACCCAACGGTATAAATATGTATACCCAGGGTCTTTGTAAATCATCTCCACAGGTTAATACAATTACTTTCGGCATATCTCCACCTTTTATTTCAGCGATTTCTTAGTTTTGAGTTGGGCTGCATCAGTTGAGTTTGATCTCCAGTGAGGAAGTAAGTTCCGTCAACTTTGCTTATATCGATGCGGCTAAAACTTTCTCAGTTAAGTGATATTCTATTTCTATCTAGGTTGACACAAGCATTGCCTATCTGATATATTGATTCTATCTTTAACTACATTGTTGTTTAGAGTTGTATCGGCTCAGTTAGAACTTTCTTGGTTAGGTCTGATATTCTGGCTAAGTTGATATTTCTCTAATCGTACTGCTATTCTAAATAGATTTGTTATATCCATCACGCTTGTGTAGATCTATCGGCTAAATAGGTTCTTCTTATTATCTTCAATCTCATAATGTCCCAGTTAGGTCTGATCTATTAGATTGCTACTAATAAGTTTAATTCTAGTAAGCCGATAGGTTTTTATACAACATTCATCGGAGTTCTAGCCAATGAGTTATCATTATTGTGGGCTTCAGTTATCAGATGTATCGGTTATTTAGCCGATATAAATTTGAATTTATTTACATCGTATCCCTAGCCGATGTATGCTTTAACCGTCAAACTTATATCTATTATGCTATATTAGTTTTGACCGATTGATTCACATTATACTATCTCGTTGCATCTTCTGAGTTACATCGGCTTATACTCAAACTTATATAATTCTTAGTTAAATCTATCTTTATCAACTTCAATTTTATACTGTCTCGGTTTAGTCTGATTTATCAAGATTGTTTTTTAAAGAATGATTTATTGATAATTATACATAGTTTAGTTTCAGTCGATGATAACATGAATCTCATTGTTTATCTGATTATTTGAATCTACATAGAGCCTCTAGCCAATTGGTCAAAACACTATCGACATCAGCTACCTTTGCTACATCACATCGGCTTGTTGGCCAATCGGCTTCTTGAGCTTATACGGTCAATCTATCTATCTTGTTAGTTACAGGATCAAACTAATTGGCATATTTTGAACCCGATTGATAGGACCTGCGTTGCAGCTAAATAGATCTCCTAGGCCTTCATGTGTGCGATGAATTTCATGTCAACATAAACTAAACACTAGCTAAATTATAGCTAAATTACTATTTAAACTTCTAAAACTTTGGTAGAGCATATTTTGTATCAAATGAATTAGGCTATATATCATGATTAACTAAACAAATCACTCACCATGTAACTATGACATTAGAACTTACGTGATTGATCGGGTAGCATCCTAGTCGTCCCCAATATCACCAACTTAAAACAGTCATTATAGAGATTTGTATGTTGCAACAGTCCCCAATAACTATTATGTTATTTAGGAGAAGATATTACCCTAATCCTAACTGTCGTGTGCTCCTTCCGTCGTGTTGATGCTCGTCGGAGTGCGCGTGCCGCCTACCAGGGCTTGCCATTGTCGTGCCCTAGACCCATAGTGTCAGGGCTCACATTCGTGTCCAATCCCAAGCCACCTCTAGCCCACACTTGCACCGAGCCACCACACCGTCCTCACTAGCTTCGTCACCTCTATATGTTAAAACACACACACACACACACATTGATGTAAAGTACTACTAGGCTTGCCCTAGTAATTATTAATTAAAAAATAAATATTCAAGACGGTAAAAAAAAGAAAGAGATGGTTTTAAATTACAAAAGTTGTAACCAACTAAGAATGGAGGAGCTAAAGACTACATTCATCCTACAAACATGTAAGAGAATCTCATTTTTAAAAGCTACAAACCATCTATCTTCATTCGGTAGCACATCATCAAAAATCTTTCTATTTTTTTACTTCCAAATGTGCCAGCAACCAAAAGACACAATCTAAATAAAACCCTTCCTTTTGAATTGCAACCTTGCAAAAACCAGCATTTGACAAAATTCCAAATTCGTATTCCATCTGATGTGAAGACGATCCCAATAGCTTTTGCTAAAAGGACAAGAAAAGAACAGATGTAAAAGTGTTTCTTGTGTACCACCACACAAAGCACATAAAAGATAGTCATTCTCCGAAGCACAATGCCTTCTGTCTAGCATATCTCCAGCATGTCTTAGAGGATAAGCCACATAAAAACTTTGATCTTGTTGACACATTTGGTTTTCCAAATCTAGACAAAAGGTCTTGGAACAGAGATGCCAACAAAATTGGTCTTATAAAATTTTCTTGAGGAATAGATCTGAGAGTTCCAAATAAAAGACCATGCATCACCCCTTTGTGAAGTAAATTCCAGATCATTTAATTCCTCCTTGTGACATCCTGACCCAATTGGGATTTGGCCTATATGGCCCATGAGAGCTGTGTGCGCACGTTTAGTATCACCTTACTAGTTTAGCAAGGGTGAAACTAATTTATAAGGCTTCTTCCCTTCAACCATATCACTCGCAGGTTAACCCTTTTACACGAAGCGAGGACAAAAGTGTAAGTGGAGTGGTATGTGTAAGTGGGCCTGCCCGTCGGTTGGGCTGAGCTACGCGGTTCTGGAGGGTAGGGTGTTACACTCCTACAACTGAATAAATTGGACATATGATTGAGCCTCCAGTGGAAGATGAAAACAGTCCTACAGATGTACTGATTCCCATCTTACAGTTACCTGAGAGAAAAGATGAGGCAATGTATATTTCTTGATATGACCATTCCAAAGATCATCCCAGAGAAGAACGGTTATTCCAGAGTTGACAGTGCATTGTAAAATTGCTCTAAATATATTTGCCAATTGGATAATATCTCTCCACCAAAAAGATCCTTTATTGAACACCTGATAGGGGACCCTTGTTCTATAATAAGTATGCAAAATTAACCTCACCCATGGCAGATTCATGTAGGTGTAGAACTTATGAAGATGTTTTAAGAGCAGAGCCACATTCTGAACATATAAGTTTATTACCCGTAAATCCCCTTTATCTTTTGGGCGACAAACCTTGTGTCAGGAACAGTGACAAATCTAGGATTTTATCTCAAGGTATGCCTCAAAAAAAATTTCATATATAATTCGGTAAATCCATTTAGGCAATTCGGTAAAAATTGTAAAATTGAAAAATGATTCGGTATATATGCACTAAGTATCACAATAAGGCTTAAATTCAAGGAGTAAATTCAAACCATCCACTAAATATATAAATTGTTCAAAAGTCATATCGATAATTGAAATATAGACATCAAAGAGAAATGAAGACTTACAATGGCATTCTTTTGACTATTTTATTCGTCGCTTGCGAAGGCTCATAAATGTCTTGATTATATCATCTTCATCAACATCAAAGAAAATATCCCTCTCAATGAAAGTGACTAGACAATCATCCAAAACACTATCTCCCATCTTATTTCTTAACTTTGTTTTCACTAAAACCATTGCGGAAAAAACCCTTTCAACACTTGCTGTTGCCACAGGTAGAAGCAATACCAGTTTGAGGAGCTCATAAACCATATCATACACTTTGTGCCTCTTTGTTTCAACAAGCTTAACTGAGAGATCAACAATATTGTTTAGACCTTTGAAGCGATCATCCTGTGTAATGTCATCAAAATAATTCTGTAGTTGCAATTCAAATCTCACCATTCTATTATTTGAGAACTCCTTTGGGTAGAACTCAGCTAGTCTGCGTAGCTTCTGTGCATCAAAAGAAGCAAATGAATTGGAAGGACTAAAGACTGACATACAAGACAACAACTCCATATTAATCTCATCAAAGCGATTATCAAGTTCTTGACTTATTTGATCAATGACACCAATGTATACTTCTCTTTTGAAGTGGTCATCATTGCTTTGCTTTCGGGCACGGGCCTTCCTTGCTGATTTTCCATAAGGAACATAATCACCATCCATAGCAGGAACTTCAACACCATGTTTATCGCAAAACGAAGTGACCATCTCAAGAAAATTATTCCAACCATCAGACCTCAATTTTTGCATTCTTTTCTTTGCCACATTAACAAGTGATATTGCATTAAGAATATCTTGGTCCCTCCTTTGCAGACACTCAGATAACTCATTTGTATATCCAAGAATAATATACATTAGGTGTGTAAAGAAAACAAACTCGAAGGTCTCAAACGCTCCGGTCACATAATGTAATTTGATCCAATCATCCTTATATGTAGGATCATCCCCAAGATCAATTAGTACATCATGGATTGCTTCATACATACTAATGATGTTGCATATAGTTTTGTAATGAGATCCCCAACGAGTATCTCCAGGCCTAGGCAAAACCATCTCTTGATGTAATCCAGTTCCGGATTCAATTTGACCACAGTCAAGTGCTTTCTTGACATTCTCAAGCCTAGCATTTCTAAGCATGTCATGAAGCTTACAAGAAACTCCAACAGTATTCAACAAGATTGATATTTGATCAAAATAAGTATAGCAATCAGTATTTCCCTTGGCAACAGCAACAAGGACCAATTGGAGTTGATGAGCAAAACAATGAATATAATAAGCAGAAGGTGATTCTTTCATGATCAATGTTTTCAACCCTTTAATATCTCCTTTCATGTTGCTAGCCCCATCATATCCTTGACCACGAATTTGAGTCATACTCAAGCCATGACTAACAAGTACGGCTTCAATTGCATTCTTAAGTGATAAAGAGGTAGTATCATCTACATGAACAACTCCAATAAAATGCTCACATGGCCTTTCCAATTTATCAACATAACGCAAGCAAAGAGTTAGTTGTTCTTTATGTGATATATCACTAGACTCATCGGCTAAAATTGCAAATGGCTCATCACCAAGTTCTTCGATTATTTTCTTTCTAGTTTCTATGGCACAACAGTGAATAATTTGTTTTTGTATGTCTGGGCTAGTCAAGGTACAGTTACCTGGAGCATTTTTCAAAACATACTTGTTCACTTCTTCACTATTTCCAACAAGAAATTTCAAAAGTTCAATGAAGTTCCCTCCGTTGCTAGATTCTTCACTTTCATCATTTCCACGAAATGCCAACCCTTGATGCAAAAGAAACTTAATACACCTAAGTGAATAAGTCAGCCTTTTCTTGTAAAGACGAAGATCCTCATCACTCCATTTCTCAATATTATAATCAATTGCTACCTTGGGATTTGTAAATCCAATGTATCTCTCTTGAGCTGCAGTATGTGCTTTAGAACCCAGATGTTTGAGAAGTGTTTTCTCTCCTATATTCCAATTCTTCCAGCCATCAACAGTAAATGCATTTGACCTTGTACCCTTCTTGAACAAGTAGCATATAAAGCAAAACACAGCATCCTTCTTAATACTATACTCAAGGCAATCATGATTGTACATCCAACAAAAATTGAATCCTCGATTCTTGCCTGAAATCTTTTTTTCCTGGAAAATCATGTGCAAAAGGTTTAAATGGACCTTTACTAATATATGCTCTTCGAATTGCATCTTGATCATTAACAAGATACTCTAGAATAGGACGTCTTTCACCTGGATCATGTGGAAGGCGATTGATGTCATAAACAGGTGGCAGTGAAGACACCGGTGGCGGTGGCATAGGATTTTCAGTTTGCTCAACTACTCTCTCATGAGTCTGCTCTTCCACCATAGGTTCCACCGGATCAGGGGAATGATTAGAAGTAGCAGTAGCTGACACTGTTTTAACCACTGTTTCAACCGGATTAGGGGAAGGATTTGAAGTAGCAGCTGCTGTCGCCGCCTTCTTTGCAGCATGCTTCTGAAAAAGAGATGCAATGTCCCCGTTCCTCTTCATAACTGCATAAATATTGCGATGAACAGGATGCCAAAAAAATTAATAAATTGCAATTGCACGATTGAACTCTCACATGCGATTATGAATCACTCACATGATATGTGTACTGACCAATAGATCAGTTTCGATCTGACTCTGATGTTGGGACAAATACAGAAATCCTCAACCTTGCTGTGTGGTAGATGATTTTATAAATTAGCCCTAAGCAATTGGCAATTAAAGTATACTTTAATTTTTACAAAAAGCCGAAGAAGAAAGATTGAATCTCAGGTAAACGGATCAAAATTCACCTAGATGCCAGCCGGTGCGATAGGGCACAAGGCAAAGGCCGCACGGGATGACGGACGACTGATCGACTGGACGGGCGAGGGGCGACGGCCGACGTCGACTGCCGATGGCGGACGCGCGTGATGCTTGATGAAGAACCCTCAAAAACTCGAAGTCGAACACCTGTGCGGCGCTGCCTCGATCACGATGCGCAGTTGTTCCGTAACTTCCGTTCCGTACTGGCGTCGAGGACTCGAGTCGAGGCGTCCCGTCTCCGTCGCTTGCCGCATGGGCCGCGTGCTCGTGGGCCTGAGGCTTGCACGCTCCGGACTCTCACGTACACAGCACGCAAGAATTGTGATTTTTCTTTTTTCCTTTGTATAAATACGTATATATACTTGCTAACTTGTAGGAATCGTAAGGTATGCCGGGGCATAGCCGGCATACCCTGTAGCTCCGTCCCTGGTCAGGAAGCTAATGATTTTCTCTTAAGTGCTGTGTTAGACCCCTCCAGAGACAATTCCTTCTAGCTATATCAATTGCCTCAATGACGGTCTTGGGCAACTTCAAAGAACACGTATAGTAGGTAGGAATAGCTGAAAGGACAGAATAGATTAAGGTTAGTCTTTTCCCATAAGGCAAAAAAATTGCACTTGTCATTAACTTTTTGTCGACTCTGTCCACCATGAATGTTAGATCAACAACTCTTGGCCTCTTGATACCCATCACAGTCCAAGATAAGTAAATAGAAAAGTCCCTACAGAACAACTCAAAAACATGGACTATTCTCTATTTTGTCCTCTGATACACTTAAAGGATACATGCTGGATTTATGATAATTAATCTTCAAACCTATGATAAAGGATACGCATATAGAAGTAGCACATACTTTTTTCATTTCAGAAGAAACTCACTTCTAAATATGAATATGGATATACATATTTAAAAATGAGTTTTTTTTTTATGAACAGAGTATTATCCAAGTGCAGTTTCCCAACACGATAGCAACCGTCAGGCAGCAGCACACGACCGGCGATGCGAGGTGGCTTTTGGCCTCACTCTCTCGTCCCTCGCTAACGTCCACTGCGGCGACCGGTTTGGAGCCTTGCACTATCTGTTCTCTCCCGCTTGCCCGCGAGAGCATAGTACACGCAAGGGACGAGTAGGCCACCAGCTACATGCAACAACTGCGGGCTGCAGTTAGCTTCAGCTCAGCCTGATGCGATGAATTCTGAACCGGGGCTAGTACTATTACTAGTCTGGTCCTTCCCCTCGAGTAATAAACGATCGAGGCGCTGCTCCTGCTGCTCAATGGCTACCTAGAGCCCCCTGCAGCCTGATGCTACAGATGATGAGTGTGGTAGAGAGAGACAGTTAGGCTATGCATGGCAAAGTACCGTAGAAGTGATTTCTTCGTTTTAATATAAATATAACCTATAATAGTTCAGATTCATAATTTTAAAATATATTATATTTATAATAAATTATATTTATATTAAGACGAAATAAGTACATAGTATACATATAGAATACATTTAGATAGAAGTACTCTACAGTAAATTGGAGTAACTGGACGGATAGATGGATGGGATCGTCACTGTCCTCACCCTCGTAGATTGCACCCCAAGGTGACGCGACTGACTCAAGACTAGCTTTGCGTCAAAATGGCCAGAGCACCTGTGCCGCGGTGGTCCACGAAAGAACCGGAGTATAGTACTCCACTCTATACGTTTTTTATATCGAACACATTTTTTAATCTGTTAAGCGTATAAGAAAAATTTTTATATAGGAGTTATTTTAAAATATTAAATAAATTTATTTTTAAATTTATAATAATTAATACTATTTTTGTTTTAAAATATAACGATATAAGACTGGACGCAACATATCTTAGTAGAATGTTTTTAACGAGTTATTATAATGTGTCTTATTTGATACTGAGTTGCTATAATATGAAACGAAAATAATAAGGCCCCGTTTGAAACTTTAACGGGGCTTATATTAAGTTTTAGATTATCGTGGCGCACTTTTCAAACTGTTAAACGGTGCATTTTGTACGAAAATTTTCTATACAAAAGTTGTTCTAAAATATCAAATAAATCCATTTTTCAAATTTGTAATAATTAAAACTTAATTAATCATACGTTAATGTCATCTCGTTTTACGTGAAACACTTAATCTTCATCTTCATCTTTATGTTAAAGAGATTCAAACACCACGTAATACCACTAGTACAAATCTTATCATCTGTGACGGGCTCAATTATGTCTGCACTACTTGGGCCATCAGAACGAAATCATCTCAATCGGGCCTAAATTTGCACCGTTGTAGATGTACTCGTACAGTCATACTCTAAGCTCAAGTACATATAGCCCGTCACCGATGACACTCATCTGTGATGACCAATACGTGGCAAAAAGCAGGAGGCATAAGGAAGGGCATCCCACACTCCGTCACAAAAAGGACTTTCCGATACGTCAACAAGTTGGTGACCAGTGTGGGTTCCACGTTTGCCATAACATGAGGAGCCTCGCAGACAGGGTGATATTGCTCGACCTTGAGGTATGTGCTTTAGTTGTTTATATACATTAGAGAGGAGATAGCACGATTCATACTAACTTTCCAAGTATGTAGACTAACTTGGCGCCTCACATGCAGGAAAAACTTTCGGCGATTCCGGAAAACAACTTCGATATCATTAGAGAGGAGATAGCACAATTCATACTAGATGATCTCTTGTCGTCGAAAGGTATGTTTAGAGTAAAGTCCTAGCCGAAAGAAATGCTTTTGCGACAACATTTGATTTTTGTAAATATTCTTTGTAATACAATTATGCATGTTCTTCTGTATATATTTGTATTTCTTAATTACATATAAACTTGTTCCAATTTATAACTCAGTTTTACAGGTTTTGATACATGTTAGCGGTTTGGAGAGCAAAAAATGGATGTGAATGACATATATATGTGAATGGGTCTGTGGATATTAATGTATATATATGAATTGGCTGTGAATTGGGTTTGCTTTTGTGAATTGGCTGTAAATATCTGATGAAATGCTGGAATATGCACTGAATATGGTTGCTGGGAATATGATTGCTGGGATTGTCATTTTTTGCAGCGGACATGGCTAGCAAAGGTCTGAGGCTAGCCAAAAAAACAAATTTTATTTTTTTTCTGACTTACTCATCCCTGACGGACATTTTAATAATGCCCGAAAGAGATACTCATCCGTGACAGGCTCCAAAAAAATCCCGATAGAGATATAAACATCCCTGACGGGCTCCTAATCTAAACCCGATAGAGATAAGTCATCCGAACCAGGACTATTTTGACTCAACAGGTGGGGTCAAACCTATCGGTGACGGACTCTTTCGAAAAGCCCGTCAGGGATGGTAGTCATCGGTGACGGACTGAGTATTTTGCCCGATTGAGATTAGTCATCCGTGACGGGCTCCTACCCAAACTGATTTGACTTGTATTGCTTGGTCAATCTTATTTGTGACGGGCTACATTGTTAGGCCCGATTGAGATAACGTCCATCCGTGACGGCCTTGTGTCCGATTGAGATAGTTTCTCACATCACTAACCTTTGGTCAGTGACGGGGGCCCTACCCGATAGTGATGAGGGTTAATGCCCGTTAGAGATAGCCGATCCCGCGCTAGTGTACTCAATTAATGGTTTTTCATGGTTTGCTTGCAATTCATGTAGAACAAACGAAGCCGGTGGAATGACGGCCTTGCCCAACTCCTGAATCCACCAGATTCATATCAAAATGCTCTAATGCCCACCAAACGTTGTATCAGTAGATACTCCCAGATATACTTAGGCTATGTTCTTTTCTTACTTTTTCCAACTTATCTCTCTTGTTTTCCGCGCGCACGTTTTTCAAACTGTTAAACGGTGTATTTTTTGTAAAAAGTTTCTATACGAAAGTTGTTTTAAAAAATCATATTGATCTATTTTTGAAAAAAAATTTAGCTAATACTTAATTAATTATGTGTTAATGAGTCGTTCCGTTTTACGTGCAATAGAGATTAACTTCCAACACCAACTTTAGAAGCAATAGCAATACGTCCCAGCATTTGATGAGCCTCAGCTGTCGTGTAGACTCAAGAACTTCAAAGGACACATACTTCACATTGCAATGTAGCCTCAAATTGGGTCCATAAAACCCAATTTACACGGCACTCGCCTTGGATTGGATTGAGGAACGTGTGACCAAGTTTGGTAGCGAGGACCTCAAATGGGGTGCGCCAGTTGCTAACGTGGCGGCGAATATTCCTTGGGAAACAATTGAGCCGAACGCCAACACGACGTGTTATGAACACCCTTACACAGTCACACTGTTTCTTGGTACTCCTATTTACTGCTAGTAGTCCAGTACAATCTACATCCTATAGATGTAAGCCTGTACTCTTATAGGAGTATTTAATTTTCTCCGTCCACACAAGGCATTGCATAAGAGAAGAAAAATAAAAAAACCGCTATGTTCTTTCCTAGTGGATTGGAAGAAAAGATTACTTATTTTTTCACACATATGTTTTCCGAATTACCAAACGTTATATATTTTTTAAAAAATCTGTATAAAATTTGTTTTAAACAATTATATTAATTTATTTTTTAAATTTAAAATAAGTAATAGTCAACTGATCATACGCTAATGGCTTACGTCGTTTTACGTATTTTCTCGATTTTTTTTTTCATGTTATAAAAGTTGGTCGATACAGTGGAACAACGAGTAACCTTCTCGATCTCTTCAGTCATTGATCATCTAATACACGCCAGATGATGACACAGGAACATACAATATTTGTTAACGAAATTCAGCCAAAGTCTACATCTCCGAAGCTCTAATTATGGGTACTTTTCCCCAATCAACATAGCACCTAGTCGCTACAAATGCATGACCTTGTCATCATCATCTCTCCGTGTGTTTATGTTATATTGCAGTCGTCATGATAACATTGTGGTGCCCCCTTTCTATTTAAGACACAATCTATGATAATCTTACACTAACTTTCTTGTATATCTATTCTAACTTTGAATTGAACTTTTAATAGGATCAATATATTCAACGCTTATTCTGACATTTCCTATTCTCTGAAACACGCTATAGAAGTGTCTCAAAAGAAAAAAAGAAACAACGGAAGGAAATGATCAGGGAATGAATCGTCATCAATGCAATGCAATGCAAATATGCAATGCAGCCTCTGCCCTTCCATCAGTTTCGCCGTCCCCAAATCATGATCTGGCGCACGCACGAGGCTGCAAAACAAACACACGCGCGCACGCATCGCTTCGCAGGCGGTGAGGTGATCCAACGAGAACGTCGTCACCGCGGAAAGCCAGCGTGCGGCAACGGCAAGCGGAGGATGAGCCGAGGACGACGAACGACGGGGTGGCGAGCAGGCAGGCAAATCGATGGAGGCCGTACTGGTACGCGTGCCGGGCTCATCTGGGCTCCATGCCAACCACTTGCCGCCCGGCTGCTGCGTCTGCGTCTCCTGTCGTCCTGTGGCCCCTGCTGCTATCGTCATTTCCCGCAGTAATTGCGCGCCTGGCCACGCCATCGCTTCGCGCGAAAAGTGGGAAGCAAATGCGGTGCCAGCTCTGCCATCTCTGGGCGCTAGCTGCTGCTCTGCCCCTGCCTGCCTAGCTTCCGTTTCTCCTCGCACGCAGCAGCAGCAGGCAGAGCAGGCAGCCAGTCGCATGCGCCACACATTTCCCGTAACTTGATCCAGCCACTAGGGGTACGCTGGTCGCAGAGCGCGTCTTGGCCCGCGCAGTGCAGACTGCAGAAGAAGAGGTGGGGGTGGAGGGGTTCACGGCTTTGACAGCGAAAAGAAAACAATGCCCACTTTCCTCTTTCAAGCTCCACGCACCCTCTCGGTCTCTCGTGACAATCCGTGGATAAACGGCGCATCAACACTACTTGAGGTGCTTGTTCCCTTGGTTATAAAAAGAAAATGAGATAATTATGCATTTGATCTTATTTTAAAAGCGAACTACTAATTTGATTTTATTTTTTTAACTTCGTTTATTTGACCTTGTTTTTCAAAACTTAAGCAAACATTTGGCTCCATCGTAACCAAAACGTTAACAATAAAGCTAGAAAATACATTTAGAAAAAGAAAAAAAACAAAAATACCCCTAGACAGAAATAAACTCAAGCTTCTCCGGCAGCCATAGATTGAGGTTGAGGATAGGGTTTTTTCACACCGCGGAGGGAGGTGCGCGGTGGCGGCAGACTGTTGCGGCCAATACAGGAGGCGCACGGATAGAGCACGAGGTGCGGCCGCACCTGTGTGTAAGAAGGCCGCAGCTTTCTTGCATCCTTGCTCTGGAAGCTGGATTTCTATTGTTCTATTCTAAATCTGGAAGCCACTTCTCTTGTTCTACTTCTTGCTCTACTGATTAATGATTGAATAATCTCTCTTGTTATACTGATTGAAAGGGGGTAGCCGCTACTGATTGAAAGCCGGCTATTGATGTGGAGAGTATATACGACCATGGACATGCTAATGTTGGACATTTATGTTTGCTACTGTTGGACTTGTATAAATGTATTGGTGCAATAGTCGGAAAATGCTTTAATTTGGTCATTCGATCCCAGGATAAAATTTGAACGTCCCTCCCTATGACTTTTGTTATATTTAGACTTGTATCCCCTCGTGTCAAATCCTTTTCTCTATACACCTGTTATGTCCGATGCTCCCTATGTAGCATGCATGGAGAAGACATCTCCTCTATCTCTTTGCACATAAAGTAAATTTGAAAATATTTTTTCTTAGATTACTTATCCGATCTACGATTCGATTACACCGTTACATTCGTTACAATTAATTCTTTATAACAAGATATTACATGATTATATTATGATTAAAAAATATATATGTTTGATTAAAAAAACATATAATGTTTATATTAGATGTTTCACATATGAGAATCAGATGTTTTAGCTGGAATTCGATTATGTTGCACATTTTTAAATTATTGTGTCGCAATACATCTTTCTTTACTGTATCACATCATGTTATTTGCATGTTTCAGCAAGTGTTTTATGATGTTTCACTAGTTCATTAGTAAATGTTGCACATGTGTTGTTTGATTGTTTCAACAAGTATTTGTGATGTTCACTAGTTTGTTACAAATGTTGCACGTAACATTCTTCGTTGTTTCAGCAAGTATTATATGATGTTTCAAGAGTTAACGCTCGATGATTCAATTATAAAAATAATTATGTGGGATCTTGTTGTGGTGCAATCGGATCACGGATCAGATAAACGGTTTAGAAAAAAAAAGATGGATTAAACTTGTGTAAATAAAGTTTTTAGAGGAGAGAGAGAGGGTGAGCCAATAGTATGGAGCACACAAGTACAGCAACGGCATGCATGAGCCAGGGTGCGCAATGAACATGCGAGCTCTGTGCATACAACAATGTAAAGTGTCCATTGTTTTGCATATTATCAGACGTTCAATTCCTAGTTGGCTCTGGCCAAGACGAGGAGACACGCAGACAGAGCACGAGGTGCGGCCGCACCCGTGCGTAAGGAGGCCACAGCTTACTTGCATCCTTGCTCTGGAAGCTGGATTTCTCTTGTTCTATTCTAGATTTGGAAGCCGCTTCTCTTGTTCTACTTCTTGCTCTACTGATTAATGATTGAATAATCTCTCTTGTTATACTGATTGAAAGGGGGTAGCCACTACTAATTGAAAGCTAGCTATTGACGTGGAGTATATGGCCATGGACATGCTACTGTTGGACATGTATAAATGTATCGGTGCTTATGTCGACACATATTTTTTTCAATATATGTATTTTGAATGGATAATATGCAGCCAAAGTTTTATTAAAATTCAGTTAAATTTTAGTCAAATTTGCACAAGTCTGTCAAATCTAACTTAAATTCGCACAAAACCTATGAATTCCAAGTCAAATTTGTCAAAAGTTTCATCACATGCACCAAATGAAGAAAACTAGGCCAAATAGACAAATTATAAGGGAATAGGATCAAATGAGTAAGAGTATAAATGACATTTTGATCTTAAGTTAACACCACCGTTATACTGGCTTCACGGAGTAGAGTCATACCTGATGTCCATATTTAAAAGGCGGGATCAAACGAGCAAAGTTGAGATAATAGGGTCAAATTAGTAGTTGGCTTTAAAAACAAGGTCAAACTTGCAATTTCCCTAAAGAAAATTTGCTTTACCAAATATAATACTTCGTACCAAATTACACAATTTAACATTATCAAATTTTAGTAACATTGGATGTGCTCGGTTTGGAGCATTCCAAAATTTGATGGAGTTTTTGTGACATTAAACTTCAGATTACCAGCTTTTTTAAGGTGACAATGGTAAGGCTTTGATTAATTTGTTACCATATCAAAATTTGAAGGGGTTAAAATTGGTAATACAGTGAACATGCATTGGATTTAGAGAGAGGTTGCTAAATGACGTGATAGAGTGAGATGATAATAGTACCAGTGCGATAGGTTAACAGGTTTCATCAAAGTCTCCCCTGGGGAAACAAAACGTTGTTTGTCTTTTTATTGATTTTAAACAATCTATTAACTTTTTAAAGTAATAGAAAAACAAGTTTTCACATTCCCTCACACAGCCTGTAAATTCTCATATTAATCAAGAAAAAAGTCCATATAAAAATACAACTTAAAATAACTGAATATTTAAAAAATTAAGAATATTAAAAGTGAAGAGTACTAGAGTCCATACCGGTATACAATTTAAAACCAATTGAAATTCGAAATTAAAAAATCAAAAAAATCAAAAGTAGTGGTTAGAGTCCACATAGAAATACAATTTATAACTAAAATTAAAAATTTAAAAAATAAGAAAATATTGAAAGAAGAATTTAGAGTTCATATAGAAATATAATTTGGAAATAATGAAAATTCGAAATTATAAAAATAAGAAATATTGGAAGAAGAGTCTATAGTCCATATAGGAATTTAGAACTAATGGAAAGTCAGAATTTTAAAAAATAAAAATTAAAAGTAGAGTTTTGAGTCCATATAGAAATACAATTTAGAAATAACTAAAATTTGATATTTGAAAAAAATAAGAAAGATTGGAAGAAGAGTCTAGATTTCACATAGGAATACAATTTAGAATAACTTAAATTTAACATTAAAAAATAAGAAATATTGAAAGAAGAGTCTAGAGTCCATATAGAAATAAAATTTAGAAATAATTGAAATTTTAAATTAAAAAAATAAAAAATATTGAAATAAGACTTTAGAGACTATATAGAAATATAATTTACAAATAACAGAAATTCAAGATTAAAAAGTAAGGAATATTGGAAGAGGAGTCTAGAGTCCATAAAGAAATATAATTTAGAAATAATTAAAATTTAAAATTTAAAAATAATAAATATTGAAAGTAAGGTTTAGAGTTCATATAGGAATAAAATTTACAAAAATAACAAAAATTCAGAATTAAAAAAATAAAAAGTATTGGAAGAGGAGTCTACAGTCCATATAGTAATACAATTTAGAAATAACTAAAATTTAGAATTAAAAAATAATTAATAACTATAACGTATATACAATACAATATGAATATTACACATTGGTTAGTTTAGTCAAATTAGTACATAATTTGAAATTATGTTACCATTTTAATATATTTTAATAATAAAATGTGAATATATATGTTATTATATGAGAAGAAATATTAGAATGTCAGCCATGCAATCTGTGCGGGCCACTATGCTAGTTATATTAAGTGATATAATTAATCCAGGATCGCTTTAGGTTTTTGTTAACAAGTATGCACAAATTGTTCAAAAAGAAAAACAACGATATGACTGTAAGTATATGTCAAGGCTCTTACTAGGTTGCAGCTTCATGATAATGTACATCTTAGATATAGGGATCGATATTATCTATAGTTTTTTCTAAAAAATATTATCCTTATGTTAAGTGCCACCGCCTTGATATTATCGGCATGCGACGGTGAAGATGACACATATAACATTGATTGACAGAAAGAGACAATGGTGGGCTGTAGCAGATAGAGCCGTGGCACAAACCCAAAAGGGGCCTTATGAAGGAGGTTAATACCTTGGGGCTAAGCAAGTTGAAGTACAGCGGCACCTTGAAGGAGATTCGCCGGAGCCATGAAAGAATATCATCGTAAAAGTGGAGCGCACGAAGTTGATGGCCGGATCACTGATACTAACGACAAAGACAAAGACCACAACAAGCTGCACCGCCAAGAAAGCAAACTTGAACGGGACCTCCTCAGATAGGAGATTGAAGCTTTCAATGCTGCAACTAGATACCTCAACTGCCTATTGTATAATCGCCATCGGAAGCGAAGAAGATAGACACCACTTGTAGAGGATTCTCAACAAAAAGAAGGAAGATGGCTAGCGCTAACTTGTCTTGTCCAGATTTGATGAATCTTCGGTTGACTGCGACAAGAAGGTGAAAGTGTATTTAGAACCCCTACTTAGTTATGATGCTAACGACAACACATCTAGAAACTTAACAAAATTGGTTTTGGTTTTGTGTTTGCAAGGCCAAAAATGTGATCCATTGGTTGAATCAAGAAATGTTGGCCTTTTCGATATGGTAATCTTTTTACCTTTTCTCTTTCTTGCATTCATGATGCCGTACTATTAAGAGAATATACACATATAATTGGTTTGAACATCAGTGCTCAAAGTCTTGTTCCTTTAAGTGTTTCGCAAGTTTTTTGGTCGAAGTATCCAACGAAATGTAGGACCATCCAATGCTTCGGATTGTCTGAAATTTCACCACGCTTCTTTTTCTACTGAAATTCTACTGAAAAAGATCGAACTATCCGATGTCGGATCGGAATGTCCGATGTCTCAGAGTTTTTTGAAATTTTGCTGCACTTTGATCTCTGGTTTGAATTGATAAATTGTTGTGTTTTGAAGTGCTGTACTAAATGTTGATCAGAAACTCTGATGGTGGATATCGGACAGTCCGATGATATCGGAGTATTCGAAATTTCACCACTCCTTGATCTTTGGTTGAGGACTCAAATGCCATAAATTTACAGAGTATCCGGCACAAATGTTGTACTATTGGACCTCGTGGACTGTCCTTAACCAATCTCTGGTTGTTGATTCCATTGTCTTAGTAACTTTGCTCCAAAATATTTATATGATTGTACATTTTATAGGAAACTCAAATAATATGATAGGATTTGATTCTTTATTTTGAAGTCCTTCCTAGGAATTTTCCTATAGGATGAAAATCCTCTAAATTTCCTACGTTTTCCCTATGAATCAGAGGGATCCTAATTTTTCATTTGGTTAATATGAGGTGTTGCTAATGTGATAGTAGTGTATATACTCCGTACTTGGCCCCTAGAAACTTTGTAGGATTTCAATCCTATAAAATTTTTCCTATATATGGCCTGTGAAACAAATATTGACTGATATGAAATTCCTAAGAAATGCTTCAACCCATGTAAGTTTTGGAGGAAGTTTAACACAAGGGCCAACCTCACGCAAGGTTTCCTTTTAGTCTTATCTTTCCTCAAATTCTTGCATTTTTTCTATGGTTGTTCATGTTCTTTTTGCGTGCTTTCTAATCCTTGTTTTACACTTAAATTTCTATCAAAATCTTGTATTTTTTTTTTTACCATTTCTCTGTTTTCACAACCGCGCAATTCAAAGGAGCCCTTAAGCTACGTTCGAATTAGGTGTTCGGTCTTAGATTGTTCCGGCACACGAAATATGACGAGCCATTAGGACTTAATTAATTAATTAATAATTATTATAAACTTAATAAATGAATTTATTTGATTTTTTAATGAAACTTCTATATGGAAAACTTTTGCAAGAAAAGTATCGTTTAAAAGTTTAAAACGCATGCCTATGAACTAAGCCTTAGGGCTCCTTTGTTTCGCAAGATTGAGAAAACAAAGAAAAAATATAGGATTTTATTAGGAGTGTAAGTATAAAGTAGAGATTGCAAAAATATAAGAAAAACAAAAGAATGATCGTTTGAATATACCGCATGAAAAACAGAGAAATCAAATGAGAGAGATAGACTCAAAGGAAATTTTGTAAGAGATTGGAACTCTTGCTAACTTTTCTCCAAAATATTAATAGGATTATCTATTCTATAGGACTTTCAAAATAAAGGATATGATTCAATCTTTTGTTTCAAAGCCCTTTCTAATATTTTTTTCCTATGGAATTGAAATGTTCCAAGTTTTATATTTTTTTTACAAATTATAGGGGACATTAGTATATAGAATTAAAATGAACTTATTTTGGGACGAAGATAGTACTTGCATTTTAGAGTATCTTAAGACAAACTAATGTTCTACAGTGCCCCTTTGATTTTTAGAGAAAATATAGAAAATTTAGAGGGTTTTAATCCGATAAAAAAATTCCTATGAAAGTTTTGAAACCAAGAATTAAATACTATCATTTTCTTTGAAATTCCTCTGAAATGGAATTCCTACAGTAGAGATTTTGAAAAAAAAACAACAATTCTAATCTTTTGAAAAATTTACTTTAAATCTATTTCTCTCATCCAATTCCTACGGCCTAATCATACCATCATTCATATATACAATTCTTAGTTTTATATTTACTTTTCTATCAAAATCTCATGTTTTACTTTTTTTTATTCCTCTGTTTTTTTATCCCATGTTTTACAGTACTACCTTCGTTTTAAAATATAAAAACCCAAATAAAATAAAATAAGTCCGAGTAATATGAATTTGGATAAATAAAATATATCCCATCATGTTGTTACTATAGGACGGAGAGATCATCCTCTCTATACTGCTCTCTATACACCGCTCGTGGCAAGCATGCAGTCATACTGTACATAGAGATGAGTTGGCCGGCGCCCGTGAGCAACCGGCTACTCCTATGAAGTGTGTAATAAATGGGGTAGAGTATCTGAAGTGTCCCCCTGCACTTTTGTCCTGTTCGCGGTCACGCCTCTATAGACCTCTAGTCAAAGAGCAACTGAAGTTGCAACAGCAACCTCCGACCTTGGACCAAACAACAATGGCTACCTCCCTCCCCTCCCTCTCTACCCACATCACTACTAGGAGGATGATGAACGGCGAGTAAAGAAAACCATAACCTGCAGGGTCCCCTACATCCACAACCCTCAGTTCAAGGTTCCCACAGCCTTTTTCTCCTGTCACGGCCTCTCTAGTCTCTACTCGTCGTCGCTAGCGTAGCTCTGTACGCAAGCACACTCGAATACACCATCGGTGATTGACATTTGACCCTGATTGACGCCTCTCTGCACTGCACTGATCGATCTCGATTGAAAGAAAGACGGGTTGATCGATCCGCCCTCTGACATGCACCGATCGACACGTCCTGATCATGATATCTTTTCCCTCTCTTCTTGCATCCTCTGAACATCTGATGAATCCTGAATTTTCTGATCATATTCATATCCTTCTTCCCATTATACAACTCTTGTTGTTTCCCCGTCATTGCTCGCTTCCTCTCCATGTTATAAGCGTGGCCGCAAGCGTACGCTGCTGTTGCTGTCGCCATTGTTCGTCGTCTTCGTCGTCGTCGTCCTCGCCGCTTGCAGCTGCTGCCGCCGCCGCCTCCGATGCACCACCATCCATCACACGTCTTTACTACTAGGTACTGTAGTGTGGTGGCGCGCTGTAGCAGCGCCGTGTCGTCTTGCGGCGAGCTTGTGTTGGACCACGCCATGGTTTGGCTCTAGCTTGGCTTCGCGCTAACCTTTTTGTTGCCTTGCGCGGCGGCGTCACGCCCGTGGCGGTGTCGCTCTCTGCTGCCACTGTTCAGCTGCAGGGCGGAGGAGCAGCAGCAGCAGCAGCAGGGCGGCATCGGCACAGCTGGATACCACATCGGAGATGGCGCCATCTTCCCTCATCATCTTCCTCCTCCCGACCTCCCGCTCCTCCGCAGTAGTAACTCACGCCACTGTCTCTCTTCCACTGTTGCATTCCAAGAACTGTTCCTTTGTCCCCCTCGCTTTGTTTGATTCTTTGCTACATTTTCTTTTTCGATGTGAGAAGGCCCCAATCCGAGCTCCAAGTCGTCGAGCAACCTCACCGCCGGTGGACACCTTCCGCCGCTCTTCGCCGTCGCGGTGAGTTTAGTTTTCGTCTCATCTCGGCTTGCTGATTTGATTCTTGGGCTGATGCAATGCGACCAGCAGCAGCATGGCGTAGCGGTGGGCATGGCGGCGCAGGGGATGGTGACGGCGGCGGACCGGTTCTGCCTGCCGAGGATGGCGGCGGCGGCGGCGGCGGCCGCCTCGCAGCTGGAGAACTGGGGCGACTCCGGCGTCGTCGTCAGCAGCCCGTTCACCGACGACACCTCCACCGACCTCGACGACAGCGCCGACAAGCACCACCACCACGCTCTAATGGTGCCACCAGCTACCTCCTCTCGCTGCCGTCTTTCTTGTTTGGTTCCACCGGTGTAATGCGGCTTCTCGTGGTACTCTCAGGGCGGCGGCGGTGGCGGCGGCTCCGGCGATCAGCGAGGCGCGGATTCCTCTGCCGTGTCCAAGGAAAGAACAGGGGATCAAAAGGTGCAGACTTTTCGTGCCAGAGGGGAAAGAAAATCTGAACACATGAGTGATCAATTTAGTCGTGTTCGTTCTGAAAATGATTTGTGTGCAGATGCAGCGGAGGCTTGCGCAGAACCGCGAGGCGGCCCGGAAGAGCCGGATGAGGAAGAAGGTGATCCTCTGAACCTATACATGATCGATCATTCATTTCATCCTGCTACTTATACTTGTGTAGTCCTGTTCTTTTGTTCGTCCTGCTACTAGAGCATTACTAAAGCATTGATTGCTTCGGAATCAATGTTGGCTGCTGCTGCAATCTTCTGGGAGTACAGTAGATGCTCTGCTGTTACTTGCATCTTTGTTTTGCAGTTATTGATGATGACTAAAGCATTGCAAATTGTTGTTTGTCGTAGGCATACATTCAGCAGCTGGAGAGCAGCAGGTCCAAGCTGACGCACCTCGAGCAGGAGCTCCAGAGGGCAAGACAGCAGGTAATTCCTAGTACATTGTTCAGCATAAGCATACTTACCAAATTGCCTTGAAGAATCAAATGTTTTAAGTCTGAACAGCTCAGTAAATATGCAAATGCAATTGACCACTATCTTTTACAGGGAATCTTCATTGCGACTGGAGGTTCCGGCGATCACGGGCACTCGATCGGAGGAAATGGTGTTGTTTCCTCTCCTGCTCGATTTTCTAATCTGTCATGGCGTCTGCGCAAACATCGCAAATTCTGATTCTTTATTGATGTTTTTGCTTCTGGCAGGCACCTTGGCGTTCGATATTGAGTACGCGCGGTGGCTGGACGAGCACCAGCGGCACATCAACGACCTGCGGGTGGCGCTGAACGCGCAGATGAGCGACGACGAGCTCCGCGTGCTCGTCGACGCCGTGATGATGCACTACGACCAGGTGTTCCGCCTCAAGAGCTTCGCCACCAAGTCCGACGTGTTCCACATCCTCTCAGGCATGTGGATGAGCCCCGCCGAGCGCTTCTTCATGTGGCTCGGCGGCTTCCGCTCCTCTGAGCTCCTCAAGGTTGACACTTGTGAATTGCGATCACCAATTCACCATTCTGTGACAAGCAAAAGCTGAAGCTTAAGGATTGACGGCCATTGTTGATGGTTGTTGTGCAGGTTCTTGCGAGTCATCTTGAGCCGCTGACGGATCAGCAGCTGATGGGCATCTGCAACCTGCAGCAGTCGTCGCAGCAGGCGGAGGACGCGCTGTCGCAGGGGATGGACGCGCTGCAGCAGACGCTGGGGGACACGCTGGCGTCGGCAGCCGCCACCGTGGTCGGCGGCGGCGGAGCCGACAACGTCACCAACTACATGGGACAGATGGCCATCGCCATGGCCAAGCTCACCACGCTGGAGAACTTCCTCCGTCAGGTAATTGAAGCTTACTCTAAGCTTCGGTCGGTCTCTTGCTCGCTGAAACTCATCGATGGCGAACTGAATTGCTTACCATGGCGTGATGATTTTGTAGGCTGATCTGCTGAGGCAGCAGACACTGCAGCAGATGCATCGGATCCTGACCACGAGGCAGGCGGCGCGGGCGCTGCTCGTCATCAGCGACTACTTCTCGCGGCTCCGGGCGCTGAGCTCCCTGTGGCTGGCGCGGCCGAGGGACTAGACTGACTAGAGATCATATCATGCCTGAGGTCTGACGATGATGTAGGCGAACCTGTTTTTTGGTGATTGCTGAATCCTGAAATGTAGCTGAGAGAGCCTAACCGCTATTTACATTGTAAAATCAGTTGCTTTGGTGATGAAGCAGCAGTAGTAGGAGAATATTTTAGATTGGGCTCTTGGGCCTGTAAGTTGTAGTGTAGCGTAGTAAGAACTAATCCGCGTTCAATGCCAAAAGGAGAAGTTTTACAGTCCTATCTCTAATCAAGAGTACTACTAGTGGAGTAGTGGTAAGTACCTTTGTTATAGCTCCTGTGGAGTTAGACATGGTCTTGACTCTTGACAGTTGGAGCCAAACAATTTTTTTACCCAAAGGTGCTCGAGGTGTTCGTCAGGGAGAAAGAACGCCGTCGTGGCGGTGGCGCGAGACAACTAGTACGTCGGGAAGGTCGCGGTTGACGTTGCCGAGGTGCCCGTGCGCGTGCCGCCGGACAGCCCGCCCGCTAGCGCCGCAGTGGCGTCGGTGCGCCGCGGCGATGGCGTGGTGGGTGGCCGTGCAGAACACGCGGTGCTCACCTTCTTCGAGAAGCGGCTGGGCCGTCGCGGCCACGCGGTCGCAGTGATTTCAGCTTGGCGGCTGCGCTCGCCGGAGGCCATTTTCGCCGTCCTGCCTCGAGGTGCACCTCAGGGCGTGCGTCGAGGGCAGGACGAGTCCACCATGTATGTAAGTGCCAGCGACACGCGCCCCACGGCGAGGCTGCCCTGCTCCACGCCATGCTGAAGCGTGTTCTGCTCGGTGTGGTCTGCTTTGGCTCCTCGCTGAAGCTGGTATGCTCGGCGTCGGCAGTGTCAAAAACGGAGTGAGACTGACAAGAGGGATGAAGGGAGGGGGAAGGGGCGCAAAGAGACATTTCTGTAAGGGAATTTTAGGAACACGTACTTAATACATGAACTTTAACTTACCTAAATCATGAACACCTTAATGCGGAAATCAAAAGAGGCTTCAAGAAATCAGACCGGGGCTGGAGGATGATGCCATTGACTTGTTGATCGCGTTCGTCGGAGAAAGCCTCCGGCTTGGTGTAGACGTACGGGTCGGTGCAGTCATCCGTCGATTATCTTGACGGTGGTCGTGGTAGCGCCATCCCTCCGGCCTCCACCGACACTGGCCGATGATCATCGTTGTACGGGAATTCGGTGAATTCTTGACTGAGTTCGGCAGTGTTGCGCTACATTACTCACTACGTTTTTCAAACTACTACACGGTGTATTTTTTTACAAAAAGTTTCTATACAAAAATTGCTTTAAAAAATCAAATTAATCCATTTTCAAAAAAAATTAGCTAATACTTAATTAATCACGCGCTAATGAACCGTTCTGTTTTCCGTGCGTAACTGTTGGTGTTGGGAGATTAGAGTAACGAACAAAGCCATTTAGACATGATGAATTCTTAGAGAATGAGGAAATCGGTGGGTCACTGGGAACAACTTCCCTGCTTGGAAGGACAAGCTGATGTTGGTGCTTGGCGTGCGTGAGCTTGACTACGCCCTCCGCCATGACATTCCTAATGCAGCTCATGAAAATTATGTTGAGTTAAAAGAAGGCATATGATGGTACAAGTGAGAAGTGGAAAACGTCCAACAGGATATCGCTCATGATGATGAAGAGCACCATTTCTGTGGGCATCAGGGGAGGAATCCCTGACTCTGAAAATGCCACTGAATTCTTGGCTTCAATCAAGGAGCAGTTTAAGCTATCATCTAAGGCTTATGCTAGCACACTGATTATGAAGATGCTCACAACTAAGCATGATGGAACTTGCAGCATAAGGGAACATGCCCTAAAAATGAAAGACATGGCAGTCAAGCTCGAGGACCTCAAAATGTCAATATCCGATGGATTCTTAATTCACTTCATCAATATCACGTCCTCAGTCCACGTTACCAGGCCTTGTTGGCATGCCACATCGATAAAAGTGGCAAATTGATAAAGAAAATTTATCTTCGGTGGCAAATTTGTAAGGACAATCAGAAAAATGGAATTTAAAAAGTGGCTGTTCACTTAGAGAAATTTGATAATTTGACACTTCACAAAGTGGGTTTGGATTATTTAACATCTTGGCGCACTTTTATTGACTCAGATGGTACCACATGTCATCCTCACAAGTATCAATTAACGAGTCAGACAGCGAGCGGACGCAGATTGTCCTCGCTTGGCAAGCCAGTGACACCATGCTGGTGTCCTGTGCCCTTAAGGCAACGTCAAGGCACGTGCCCCACAACCGCCAGCTTGGTCTCACCTGTCCACGTGGCAAAATGTATCGCCTGTTCTCAATCATCTATATTTCTATTATTTTTTTAAAAACGATATATTCATGTAAAATCGGTCGATATCCAACTTAGCATTACCCACCATCGAGCAGATCGATCGATCCTTCCGCTAGGAGCCCTGTCAAAGAAAGTTCAGAGTCAGGCATTGGTTTGTAAAGGAGGACAGGTGGGACTTGACGGCCCGATTTATTTGTTCTAATCAATCTAATATAATGATTAAAAGTATTAGACCACCGATTCAATTAAAATTAATGGGTTTTTTTAAGCAAGGGGTGATGTCCCCCATTTTTATTACTAGAAATGAAACCAAAGTCTTTACAAAAAAGTTACAAAGTAAAGAGAAAGAAACCAGACGAGAAAATTCCTTGTGTACCCTTGAAACTTTGCCCAATCCCTTATATACCCTTGAGTTTGCCCAATCCCTTATACCCCTGAGTTTTGCTCATTCCCTTGTATACCCCTGAATTTTAGTTTGAATCCCTTCCATATCCTTTTTATTTGTTAACCATTAAATTCTTAGTAAAAAGTTCATATTGCTCTTTGGTATGAAGAAACATATAAATTTATGGAGTATATAAATTTGTTGTATGGGACTTTTATATTTATGAGTTTGTTATGCGAGATTTTATTTACGCCAAAATGGCTTCATCGGGGGGCTCGTGTGGTTTGTTACGTCAACTCCAAAAGGATAAGTTGCATTGGAATCGAGAAAGTTTCGTTCATAATTGCATAAAAGGAGTAAAAATAGTGGTTGCGGCACGTCGAGGGTCAACCTTGATATTGAATAACCTTTCGAACCTGTCGTTAAATTTCGACCGAACCAAAAGTTGGGAGTTCCGGAATGTCTGCTTTGCTAAGATTCCAAACCACCATGGAAAGGGCCAATTGCCAAGTATGTCGTGGTTGGTTTACCGGTAGATATTTTTAGATGTGACATCAAAGAATAATATGTATTCTTTAATTATTAAAAATTGTATAAGTAGCATATTTTTGTTGATTGTAGTACAATATATTTTTTGTATAAGACAAATCTATTTAGATGCTACATAAACAATTCCTAATAACTAATAAATAAATATTAATTTTTATGTCATATCTGCAAATAAATTTTGTCATAAATAATTTCTTGTATAACAAACTCATAAATATAATAGTCTCGTATAACAAATTGCTACCCTCCAACAATATACTTCATGAATATATATGTTTCTTCCTACCTAAGGGCAAAATGGATTTTTTGATAAGAATTTAACTGTCAACTCACAGCTAACTAATGAAAAGGGTATGGAAGAGATGCAAACTAAAATTCAAAGATATATAAGAGAATGAACAAAACTCGAGAGCATAGAAAGAATTGGATAAATTTCAGAAGTACATAGGTAATTTTCTCAAAGCAGAATGGCCCCAGCCTACAAGGGCAGAGTTTTTTCCTCACTGTAGACGATCTGGCACGTCAAGGGGTAGCATCCCAGCCCATGTAGCGCCAGGTCAGTCTTAGGAGATTACAGTGGTCTCAACATAGGGCAGCAAAATGTCTGGGCCAAAGTTTCCTGGTGCCAAACAAAAACTGCAGATGCTGAAGTCCCAGGGCGCCAAGGTACCCAAAACACCAGCTAAGGATTACGGGGTTACTCATTAGCGCATGATTTGAACTCACCCTTAATTATCTCATGATATCTCTATAAAATTCAGAACCATGTCACTGGAGCAGTATATCGGATGATAAATAAATAAAAGGTGCAGAGATGCCGGCCTTATTCCCTGCATCTAAGGCTTGCAGAACTAAGCAATTACTTGGGCCTGAATCATGAAGAATAGTTCATTTTGAACTCTTCAAATAGTCCTACATGAAGAAATTGATTATATGAAATGCAAACTTCCTCTTCAGCCATACCACCGCTGCCACCTCCAAGGCAGGGAATAGCCCAAAGATGGTGCTAACCAGAATGGAGGGGTTACTACAAACTTGCACCAACACAAGGAGAGAAGTATCATGACTTAATTTCGTTAACAGTAGAAGCACTATCCTTCTGTTGCCAGCTATGCGCTAGATATCACACATAGGAAGTAAACACAGTGACAAGCAATTTCTATGTGATTCCTGAGAAATTTCTAGTTCCAAAGGGTTCTAAGGTCAGATGTGCACCAATATTTAAATTCAGCCAGGTCACACCTCAAAACCCAGTACACGGACATATACAAGAAAGTAACACTTAAGTACATGCTTACCTAGGCATCAATATGCTTCCATTTGCCGTATGCTCTTACCCTTCACTTCGTTTGATTCTTCTAATTTCCTTTTCCTTTTCATTTTGGAACCTTTGATTCTCCTAATTTCATCCCCCCAGTTAAGCTTCGCTGCCCAAGCAGTCTTGTTAAAAGCTTGGATAAACTTGGAGTCCCTAGCAGGATCAAAATATATGTAGTCCTCTCCAAATATACCCCCTCGACAAGCTATTAGCTTCCCATGACTGATGATTCGCTCATTGTCGATAGTATGTCTCCCCAAAGCCATCTTCTCAAAATCCATGGCACCTCCACAATAACTTTCAATTGGATGCAGGATCCTGGTCCCTTCAAAGTCGCAATAACAGCAGCGAGCTTTTTGGGAGGAAAAGGAAACATAAAGGAGAAAATGAATAATGATCTTCAACATAGAAACATTAAGGAATTAAATCCAAAGTTCAAGAAAATGCCAAAAATATGTAGATGTATCCAGTGTAGTAAATAAAATGTACCATTTGTTGAGAGACTTGACACAGGCCAGCAAAAGGACTGGTCATGTTGCTTATCTTCATCATCATTACTGACTTGGGCAAAATATAAGGTCAAATTTGTTCCATCTTTTGCACTCGCCCAAAAGTTGACATGTGAATACGGGTACTTCAAGTCCCTGAAGCTTTTGTTGCCCACACACTCATTCACAGTGCAAATGAAACGAAGTTCATACTGTCCCTACAGTCACAAGTGTAAAAAATAAGCAAGCATGTAGATATTAGGCATGCAATATGTTTAGCTATGGTGACAAGTACAAAGAAGATAGCTTAAAAGGAAAAACAAAAGTCTACTTGAACTTTTGGTCCTACAATTTTGGCAACAGTTACTGTGAAGTCAAGAAAACTTGATTAACTCAATCTGGGACTGCTACGTAAGGAAAATTGCTAACGGAGAATACCCCTTTGTTATTACATCTGCAGCTGATTTAGAGCTGTTAACTAAGTTCAACGAATTTCAGTGCAAGGGTTCTGACCTGAAAGTGTCTGCTGAACAATCAAACATGTTAGTTGGATGATTTGATGTGATGAGCACTGATTGGGTGAAAGCAAGGGGATACCCCCATGGGCAAGCAAAGAGAAAGCTGTTGAGGAAATTGCTTATTTGGTTGCAGACCTAGAGCCCAGAGGAAGTTGGTAAGATAAGTAGTGGTTTGGGCCCAAATAGGGTGAAATTTTCTTGCAAGAATCTAATGAAATCAAAGGCACATGAGAAGTGTCTTGGAATGGGCTTCAAGGTGTCTTGGCTAGTTGAGCATGAGAAGTGTCCGAATTCCGAAAAAGATATGAGGCCAGATCCTGGAAACAAATATGGGAAGATGGACGTGATGGAGAGGAAGAGGAAGAGAGTCAGCTAGCTATAATCTATTATGGATCTACCTCTCGGCAGCAGTTGGATATCAATCTGGTGGAGGGGGTGGACAATCATCCCAGCAAGGAACTAGTAAACAAGGGGTTAGTGAAGGTGATAAGATATAAAAGGTAAGAAGATCTCCTTATAACCAGTGAAGTCTACGGGGGAAACTGAGGAATCTAGAAAGGAGGCTAAAAACTTGGAGAAGCTGGCTCCTAGAACACAAACAACACTGACTGAAGGTCGCACTCAAACTAAGCTGATTCCTTAAGAGACGGATCTTAATGCTACTGAGATAATCCAGTTAAAGCAGCTGATCAAGGTGTTCAAGGTATGGAATGTCAAGAGCTAGAGTTGGATGGGATGCTATCATAGGACAACTTAATCCATAATTTTTCAGAGATGGTGGAGGTCGCTGTGAATCAGGAAGCAGATCATGGAAGTGATAGCTCTAAGGAGAAGAAAGGGAAGATTACTCAAGCAACCTGCAGAAGTTTTTGTAGAAGTGGAGAACAAGATCATATGTGCGGAGGAATGTGCAGGTGAAGATCAAGGGAAGGTAATCCAGCAAGAAGTTCAGAAGGAAGTGGTTGACTTCAGGGAAAGCCAGATTATAACTATAACTCATAACAGGCCTCTGGTGGCTAGCCGGGCTAGGACAGTAAATCAGGGGACTAGTTCTTCAATACTCCTGTGTCCTGTGAGCTGAAAAGAGGGCCGCACAACTATACCTGGAAGGTACTTCCAAAAAACCCCCTTCTTGACTTGCAATCTATAGATAATCATAATTAGCTTAAGCTGCCCTAGAATGTACAATAGTCTTAGGTAATTCATATGAGGAAATAACTGATGTTATGGAATGTACGAAAGCCAAAGAAATTGCTCAGGCAACCTTAACAGCAACAGCTAATTCCAAGCAAGGCAAGCATTAGTTAGTGGAGGTTCAAAGTGATGAGCATGGCATACATCATGAAGAACATGCAAGGATGGTGCAGCACCTGACTAAGGAAGATCATATACCTGCCCAGACATTGACCCAATGGTCAACCCAGAAGCTGGTGGTAGGGGAAGGAAACCAATGAAGAAATGAATATACTCTTTTGGAATATTAGAGGGTTGGGAAGCGCAGGAAGAACATGCCAGTTAGCTGAGATAATTAAGAAATATCAATTGATTGTATCTGTCTACAAGAGACAATCAAGAGAAAGTTCACAGACAGGGAGCTAAACAGTTTGTGCAAAGGGAACTTCTTTTAGTTGGAGTTGGCTTCCTTCAAGAGGGCACTCTGCTGGTCTCTTCTTAAGTGTGAAAGAGGAAATTGTGGAGGTGTTGCAGGACAAACATGGCAAGTTTACTCAAAGTCTGCTACTTCAAGTCCAAGGATCTAGTTGCATGCCATCCAAGCAAAACAGAAGAAAAAATTAATCGTATGTGCCCATCCTAGAAATCACAAAAAGGAATAATGGGCAACTAAACAACTGATTTTACAAACGGGGCATGCACATTGAACTGTAACGATGTGGAGCGTATAAATTATACAAAAGCTAAAGTTGTAGGAATAACCTTTGTTTGATCATAGTTTTGCAATGCAGCTCCCACCATTTTGCGAACAAAGTTCTGTTGAGAGAAAAAGTTTGATTTGTAGCTTGAGACCATTTCCAAGGCGTCCTGTGTTAGCTCATCAGTTGGCTGCAATGAATTATAAGGGTAACTCCTTGAAGATGATAACAACTTGGAGAGGTGAAGAATGTGGCTGGAAGAGAGAGTATGTGTCAACAGCTCCCTGACAGCAGACCGCACCGTAGGTAGCAATTCCATGGCAAACTGCAGATAAGCCTCAAGTTCCGGATGAGACGATGCATCTGCTGCAGCTTTGTAAGCAGTAACATCCCAGCTTCTTGTGTTATATCCATTTTGTCCTGCCATCTGAATTGCTTGAGTAAGATCTATATTACTTTTGAGCAAATAAAGTATGGCATCATGTTCAGAGAGGCCAGAAACACAGGCAACCAACACATTGATGAGACCATCTAAAGATTGAGACTCGATACGTGTGAAAATTCGAGTGCAGATCATATCAAGCTCATATGCTTCCGGTGCAGGAAACGTGGTATCATACCAGACAGTGTTGATTATGATGTTAAACATTGGATTGAATGGACCGTAACAATAGCCGGCCTTGAGGAGGCCGTGGTGATAACGGCTGCGGAAATCTTCCATAGGGATCCGAGAAATTGCCCTGAGGTACACAGCATGGATTCTATCTAGAAGAATGCCCTGGAGTGATGGCGTCAGTGTAGGCTGAACCTTCATCTCAAATTGACGGCATCTCATAGCAGCATGATCCATAGGATTGTTCAAATTCTTCGGATTCAGTGGCTTCTGCAGCAATCTGGATAATCTGGTCACATCTGGATAGAGAGGCCATGGCGGCGGCGGCCGGAATTCTCTGCAGGCAAAGTGTGGGTGAGGTGTGACACTGACGCGGCCAATCCAATGAGGAAAGCATCAACATCAGGCAGCCTCACCGACAACGCGGCGCATCTGAGAGCGGTCTTGGCAGCATGTGAGCGAATGTGGAATCTGTCCTTGCGACGATGATGGCGACGGTCAACCTCGATGAGGCGGACGGCGACGAGGAGATCAGCCCGGGACAAGCAGATGTAGCGGAGTGCATCCCAGGTGGGGAGATAGCGGTAATACGATGTCAGGAAGGTGATCAGGCCTTCCAGCGAGCGCTCCGCGACGGTGCGCTCCTCCGGATGGGAGGGGACGTCGCCGCCGGCGACGATCTTAGAGAGAACCTCCCCACTTGCTCTTGCCACCCGCGACCTCGAGGCCATGGTGGTCTCCCGCTTCGGAATCATGGCGCCGTCGGAGTCGGGGAGTTCGCCGGGTTCGTCGGGGACAAAGCGGAGGGTGTTGGCGATGATGTTGGTGACGGGGTCGGCGAAGCCGAAGCAGACACCGGCGTTGAGGAGGTGCGCGGCGAGCGCCGGCATGCGCTCCAGCGGCAGCGCGTCGAGCGCCTCCTCGTAGTACCCGTACATCAGTCCTAGAATCACGCGTCTGTTGCGAGCCATGCCCTCCCGCGAGCAATCGGAAAGGTTCGGGCCGGCGCCGGCGCCGGCGATCCCGCCGCGCCGCCGTCGGTCGGCCATGATCTTAGGTGAGCGTGGATCACACGAGGAGGGGGTAGTGCGGCTTTTGTTTTTCTTTCGTTTCAGTTTTTTTTTTCAGAGGCTTTTCCATTTAGTTAGGATTTCTCCAATTTTTCCTTCCCGTTTCTTTCGTCTCTAGATAGACGGCGGGGACCAAATCCCAAACCTAAGGCCCGAGACCTCCAAGGCTCCAAAGATATGATAAAGGAATAAGTCAATATGTCCCTTATCTGTTTATCGAGTTTAAATTGTATTCCAAAACCGTAATAACGAAAATCCTAACTCTCAATTTATAAAACTGGATTAAATTAGGTCCTCTAATAGTATGGATGACTTGTTTCGCTGACGTGACATCCTAGTCAGCGAGAAGAAAATAAAAAAAATATGGGACTCACATGTAAGTGACCGCAATGCCTTCTTCCTCTACTTCCCCTCCCCTCTCTTCTCTTCCCCTCATCTTCTCCATGCCAGCGAGCGTCGGTGGTGAGCCCAATGCTGTGCGCGGGCCGCGGCGGCTGGGAAGAGCACTCGAGTGACGAGCTGCTTGTGCTGCGGGGGCGATAGGTGGTTTTTCTCCTCCTCATCGCCATCGTTCTCACTCGATGCCGAGCTCCTCAGGATGTTGAACTCGAGTAGCGCGGCGATAGGAACAACAAGGCAAGCGGCTCGGCGACGGAGGACGGGGCGCGGAGCGCATGGGCGGGTGTCGCGACGACAAGGACCTTTCCCGAACGCGCCCTCCTCCTGCTCACCCTCCAGTCCTCCACTGCTGTTGCGCCGGCGCTACGACGATGAGCTTGTTCTGTGACATTGGGGAACAAAGAGCAAACAAAGGGGTCAGCAACTCAGCATAACGCACTACTTTGAGGGAGACGGAGGTAGACGGATACCATCCAAGCTGCTATTCTCGATGCAATTCACCCCGACACAAATGCCACGCAGACACGACACCCTCGATCCCGTCACTTGACCTGCTATCCCAACTCAACACCTCATAAGGATCGCTCATAAAATTGTGATCAGATCGAACACGAGACGAGGGGAGGAGAAGAACACGGCTACTGTTTCGGATCATACTAGCCTGAGCCTTCTTGGCATCGGTGCCGCTACGCTGGAGGATCTCCAGCTCGATGAGGACCAGCAACATGAGGCCGAGGGTGAGCCCTGACATGATCCTGATGAAGAGCACCACGAAGCAGGACATCCCTACGTACACCCACCACCACACCGACTGAACGACATGTCCTCCCCCTGCACGACCAAGCCCGCAAAGCCCACCCTAGCTGCCGCAGCGACGCTTGATGCCGACAGTGCCATCGCCACCACCACCACCTCTGTCGCCACCCAACGCATCAGACCCAAACCACCACCATGCCTCCCTCGCCCAGTCGCCCCCCGACGTGATGGTACATAGGGAGAGAGATGAGGGGAAGAGATTGAGGATGACATGTGGGGTCTATTTTTTTTCCTTGTAAATGCCCAGTCAGTACGAATGGACTAGGTCAACTTGCCAACTCATTAAAACCATCCATCTATACTGCCGGAAGACCTAATTAACCTGGTTTTGTAAGTTGGGATGAAGATTTCTAGCATTGCGGTTTAGGGATATCAATTAAACTCGACGTAAATATAAAAGATGGAAAGTGGACTTATTCCTATGATAAAATCAGATGGAATAAGTTTATGTTGCCTCCCTCATGTCTTACACAGTTACCCTTGATCGAATCATATTCCTTAACCATAAAACCGAGTATAACATCTATCCCAACTTCTAAAACTGGTGTAAATTACATTTTTTTTGTTGGTTTGTAAGCAGTTTCTATCGCAGTCAAACTCGCTGAGTCCATGGTGGACATCAACCAAGGCCACTGAGATGTCACTTCGTACCAATGGCTAGCACCAGCACACTTAGAAAGAGATTGTAGCGCTGCTATAGTTGGCAAGCATTGTCGCACCCCCAACAACAAGCAACTCCGACTCCACCTAACAAAATCTAACACCTAACAAAATCTAACGAAGAGAACAAACCACCTACCACTAGAACTAGAACCAAGAAGGAGAAGGCCTCGTCAACCCAGGCAAGATGAGCTTCAGTGCGGAAGCAAAAGGGCTTGAGCCAATTGAAGGAGTCGGTCAGCAACCATTTCTGCACAAGGAAAGTTGTCCTAAGCTACGCCATACCAAATGCCGTCGCCACTCTATGTTTCTCATGTTGATCTATGTTGCTTTTGTTTTATCTTTAGGTAAATCACTTTTATAGCCTCTATGTCAATGCTATAAGCAAGAAAAAACATTCTTCTTGAGATTGAACTATATCAGCAAATAAAGGAAGCTATTTTAATCATTTGAGGACTGGACATAATTTATTTCTCTCTTCATTCCATCAATGGCAATTTGGAGAAGTATTTTGTTATTGCAACAATTTTCATTCTATATATGTAGCTACACAGGAATCGGTTGTATGTGGCAATTAATTTATAGAACTATTTCGTTATTACTTCAACAATTTATCTAAGGTATGATTCACGCGCCTCAAACCCATGTGTTCTAAGAAAATAAATCAAGAATATTTGATTTTCGATCTCTGTCTTACCATATTTAGATAGTCATGGTCCTCAATGTCGGCCTGTTCCAAAGGCCTTAGCGAGCATGACTTTTTGTTCCTTTGGTCAGGTTCAAAACAAAAAAAAAATCAAGTTTTGTATGATAACAATCATGTTCCTTTGTTAATCAATTTCAATATTTTTCTAATATTTTTAGCACAATTAGTTTACAAATTTTAGTACTGCTGTAACTTGTGGGGTGTGGGCCGGGGTTTCATCTAGTAAAGTTATTTGTGGGGAGTTGGAAACAGATTTTTAGACAAGCTAATTAACTATATTTTCCCTATCATTTTTCTCCTGACCACATATATTAATGACCTATTTTATTTATCCAAGCATAGAAGTTGAAAAGTACAGCTAATCACGTACAGATGTAATCTATATGGCAGTGTCTAGTGGAATTACTGTCTGGGCGACAAGCCATTCGATAACACGGGTACCGTATGCGATCATTAAGCCTAGTGTTCACGTCCAAAATTCAATCAAGGAACGTACAGGGAGGAGCGGAGGAGACCATACTAGCTAAGAGTTCTAGCTACCTAGAATCAGTAATCACCATAGAGCAAGTTTTATCATAGGAAAGGTAAATGTCACCTCTAATTTAATTAAATCATATCATCTATTCATTAATTATAATAATTAAAAGGTAAAAAGTATAACATATCACATCTAATACATAAATCTCAATATTAGTTCACTCTTATACCATTTTATTTTTTTAAAAAAATTGTGTGAAAATTATTTCTTGTATGAAGGGTTACTCATTCTCTTTCTCCTAACTTTTTTCTTTCGTCTCATCATCTAATATTATGTGATAAATTTAGAGGCAAGATGTAGAGACTGTAGTATTTGTTCTTAGGAGATCTAACGACGATTAGTCACGTTTAACGATAGTTTGGTGATAGTGCATTCTCTTAAATTGTGTAGGAAGCGGTAAGCAGTTAGCACGCGGAGGAGATGTGCTCGATCGGGTTGCCATGAGGTCGGACACGTTTTGCTAGACTGTCACCAAGTGGCCAAGCAGGGCATCTGTGATTCCCGCCTCCCTTTCACATCCATGTTGACTGCCATCTGAAAAGGGCTAGCTGGAGCAGCTGACGTTAGAATTAGTAGTTTGATTTGGATTAGTGATCCGTAAGATTACCTGGTCATAATGATAAATAAATATTTTAAGAAATAAACTTAACAAATAAATTAAAATAAAACATCTAAGCAATGCGTAGAGGAAAGATATCTTTTTAGAATGGCCTAACAGATTGATTGCCGTTATATTAATAGAAAGGGTTTAAGTACACAACCAAAGGCTAAAAATATATATATATATTTCTGATTGCAAACATGCTTGCACGTCAGTCCTTCTTACTCCTCATGGTAACAATCTCGTAATGTGCTTTGTGCCGACTAAGCTTCAACAACCCAACTCATCCTGAATGAGATTGATTATTTGATGGGTTGTCGCTTATTTTCCTCTGAAGATTCTTGCATTCCTTTCTTTCCAGATTTCCCAAGCAATTAGCAAGAAGATTCATTTGAGCCTTTTGTGTTTTGTTGCTTCTGGATTGCTTGTTCCCTGTGTCCACCAGTCCAACATATCTCTACTAGATGTGCCCTTGCCGTAGCCACTTTAGCAAGCCAAACCAGATTTGCTTTAAGATTGGACATTCAAACGATAAGTGATCGATGGTTTCAAGATTTCGAAAGCATAATTGGTAGAAAATAGTTGTTTGGTCATCCCCTGATTTGCAACCTATCTGCTGTCTACACCCGATTTTGTATCACAAGCCAACTAAAGATCTTGCATTTTCACCAAGGCCCATGCCTCCAAAGTCGGCAAAGCCGACGGCGAGGTTATCATTTCCTTGAATTAGAAATGGTAGGAAGACTTTGTGCTGTATTTCCCATTTGTTGTCCATTTTCCAGTGATCGAATCCTCCATCCCTTCTGTTAGTTGTGGGATTCAAGTTCTAGGACCCCCCAAATTTTCAAGTAATCTGTGAGAAGTGTGGCAATGAGGTTTTGGCGGATGTCATATATCCACCTTCCTTGTTGCAAAGCGTCCTCTACCGTGCGGTTTTTTCTCTTGGAGTGCCTACAGAAGTTCGGTGCTAGGCTTTTGAGGCTTCGGCCACCAATCCATTTGGATTCCCAGAAGTTCGCCTTTCGCCCATTGCCAATAAGAACTTTGGTCGATGCCACGAACAATTCCTTATAAAGTTCATCACAAGGTGTTTTGGTTCCTATCCCGGGTTTGTTTGGCCCCCCTCCATTCATACCATAGAAGAAAGATATAAAATAAAGGATTTTTTAAAGTGTGGACAATCCAGTGAACATAATTTTACCTTGCCTTTTTCCACATTGCATAAAGAATAAACTTATCTACTATAACGGGCAAACCCTATAAAATGAGAATTTTGAGCAATGCTTTTAATTAGTGCGTATGAAAATAGCGCACCGTGCTTAAATTTACTTTCACTACTATAGAAAACTAAATAGGTGTCGGTTAGGTACCCTACATAGGTGCCAGTTTTTCTAACCGGCATATTTGAGGTCCCAAAAATTCAAGAAAAAGACAGCTCGATGCATCGGATCGAATCGAGCCAATGCTTCTTCGAGCCAAGAATTTCATACAAAACTGAATCACAAAATCACAAATCAAACAACAATGAATCAAATCATCACAAATCCCATATGGGAACAAAGCATTCTCCATTACTACTTTTGCTGCACAGTTCTGCAAAGAAACTCCTTTCAGCATGCACAATATCTATAGATCAATGGTTGCCTCTGCTTGCATGCTAGCTTTTGACGTGCGACTCCTTATCCGCCATCGACGGGAGGGCGCCACCGCCATGGCGTCGTCAGGAGGAGGCCACCACCGATGGGAGGGCGCCGCCGGCGTGGCGTCGTGAGGAGGAGGCCGTCACTGACGGGAGGGTACTGTCGCTGTGCGTGAGAGAGAGAGAGAGGGGGGGGGGAAGGGGAGGAGAAGGAGGACGTGGCTGCCGTGGTCAGCCCTTCCCCACCGTCGCCGTGTGAGAGAGAGAGGAGGGGGAAGGAGAAGGAAATAAGGTTGGGGAGGAGAAGGAGCAGAAAGAGAAAGAGAGAGAGAGAGAGTGCGGGTGGGGCGAACGGATAAGAACGGCTAAAATATTTCTCCCTCTCCCGTGTGGCTTAGCTCGGTTTATAAGGTATCGGTTTTTTTAAAAAGGCACATGTAATATATTATAGGTGTCAGTTTTTAATTAACCAGTATCTGTAATATATAATAGGTGTCGGTTTTATTTAAAAAACGATATCTATAGTATTGGTGTCGGTTTTTCTCTAAAACCGACATCTATAGTTGTTCAAAGGTGCCGGTTATATATTTTTTCAACCTGCGGAGGTGGTAAAAGTATTATATGTGCCAGTTTTAGCTGTTCCGGCATCTATAGTACCGTTTTCTTTGTGCATTTATGTAGTAGTGTGTGTACATAACTTTAATATGTGTTATTTTATATGCTGCATACATATATTAATTTTTTTCTAATTTTTGGAACAAATGCATGATTCAGTTTGTATAAGTCAAGAACTCAAGATGAGGAAACCCTGGATCAACTAATTCCATGCAAACATCATTTAGAAAAGCAAACTCCCCACGAACATGCATGTTGCTATGAGAGTTTAGTAAAATAGCTACATGACATAAGCTGATATAAGTTGACGTGGTTTATGATAATTTAAAAAGTATATAGAATGATGGTTCAAATATAAAAATAAGGTGACGTGACTTTATGAGAGAAGAAAAAGAGGAAGATGATTTGAACCATGGATTAATCATCTATGAGTTAAAAATAATTGAGATGGTATGACTTAACGAGAGAATAAAAGGAGAAAGATAATTTGGACCATAGATTAATAATCTAAGGGTTAAAAACAATTGATGTGATATGGTTTAATGAGAGAAGAGAGAAATAATATTAACTAAGTGAGGATAAACTATATAGGTATATAGGATATTAAAAAAATAATGAAGAGATAAATTAAAATATTATGTGAATTATGTGGGATGATGATTTAATATGCTTGTATTTTAAAGCTTTAAAATTTAATAAATTATAGAATAAAATTATAGATAATATAACATGTTTGCATAATGTTTAGATGTAATAATTGTTAGTGGATGGTAAAAATTAATAAATTATAGAATAAAATTATAAATAATATAACATGTTTACATGATGTTTAAGATATAATAATTGTTAGCGGATGATGATATAATATCTTTATACATTGAGCTTCAAAATTAGGGGATTATAACTTTATTGTAATATAGGATTAATACTTAAAGCTAGCCCGAGTAGCACGTTACAATGGAGCCCAATAGATAAGACGCCAAACCATCCCGCCGCCACTGGTAATGACTAATGTGACCCGCCATAACACGCGCACATTCTACCTGAAAAAGAAAACAAGTTCATTCCATCAGTGCTACTCTTCTGAGCCATACACGAGCACCATCATATCAGCTCGACGATATCGCTAACGTTATCCTTTCATCCACGAGGGAAATGCAGCACATACACAGAAGCCACGTACGAAGAAAGTAATCAGACAGACGAACAAAAAGTTCTCAGAAAGAAAAGAAAAAAAACAGTCCAGCCCACAGCGCATAGCCCACTGGCTCGTCGTGGCCCACAACTCCCGGAATCCGCCTCACGTGGACGGCCAGAATCCCCGCGAGCGCGCGGTCCAAGATTCTGACCACCCTCCGAAACCTCTCCAAAGCCACGCGTCGCCAACCCACCCTATCCCACTGCCATCCGGCCCCACGTGTACCCTACCCCACTTGTCATTGACCCTGGGTGACCTCACCTCTCCGCCACGCGAGCCTGACCAGGGCAGCCGCCCTCGTGCGATGACGCACTCGCAGCTAAACCCGCGAATCCGACGGCCCGGGACGCGATTAGCGGCTCGCAAAGCCCTAATTAGATCCTCCTCTCCGCCTCCCTAAACCCATCCGTGACGCGACACGACACGACGCGAGGCAGTCCGGTCCGGATTCCATTTCCTCTTGGCGTCACGAGGCGGCGCCGCTTGGTCTAAGCCACAGGGAGAGGTGGTAGCCGCAGCCGCCGCGGCCGCCGAGACCTCGCCGCCGGGGGAGGTCACCATGTGTGGCATCCTCGCCGTCCTCGGCGTCGCCGACGTCTCCCTCGCCAAGCGCTCCCGCATCATCGAGCTCTCCCGCCGGTACGACGGCCCCCGCCCGCCCGTCTCGGTCCCCTTCCGCTATCTGTGTATCCTAGTACCCCCCGCGCGTGCGCGTGCGCGTTCGTGTCCTTTTTGACTCGACGGGGGTTGGAGATTTTGGCCGTGGATCTGGAAGGATTGGATTCGTCGCCGCCGTGGGATGGTTGTGCTCCGTGTGGGCATCATGTTTATTCGATTATCAAATAATCCCGTTAATACGGTCATTTTGATGATTCAACGTGGTCCAATAGTTCGTTGGAATTTTGCGCTGGTTGAAATGGAGGTTTTGGGGGGTAAATCCAACGTTGTTTTGTTTTGGGTTATCAATTTGGGAGCGAGTTGTGGTGCATCTTTAATGACGGGTTGTTGGAAGGAGGGCGACTCGACTGTTTAGGAGTGTGTTTATGTCGTGTAAGCCTGTAAGGAGATAAGAATAGATAGAGATTATGGAAATGGAGACATGTAGTGTAGGCACTACACGGGCTACCCTTTTGGTGAGGTCAGAATTCTCAGTGTTTTCATTCGGAAATGAGAATGTATCCACAAGTTCTATTTGCACGAGATGCCTCTGTTGCGTGCTCTTGCATGGTAATGCCATTAAATGATGTTGATTTCAATTTGATTAAAATGTAGTATTACATACGCCAACTGTAGCATATGCCTCCATGAAGTACCCCTTGTGGTTGCTGTGACAAGTACGGGGTTCTGATTAAAATTAGGATGGTGGTGATAAAATGGACTTAATAATCTTTAAAAGTTTGTCAGCTTTATTTTGCCTGGATTCTATTGTTGTGAGAAGATTGGGCATGCTAGCTCAGAGTTATGCCATGGATTGTCAATACTTAGGAAATGCATCTTTCCATGCATACATGTTTTATCACTGAAGTCTGCAACCACTTGATATTTGGGAACTGGCTGGTTGCAGTTTGTTGTATATGTCCTTATATTAGAGCGAATAATTCTTCAACATAGATTAACATCTTCTGGTAGAATTACTACAAGCTTTTTGCTGCATTTTATGAACTGCTTATGCACTCGATAACTAAAGCTTGCCATTTTTCATAGGTTACGGCATAGAGGCCCTGATTGGAGTGGTATACACTGCTATCAGGATTGCTATCTTGCACACCAGCGGTTGGCTATTGTTGATCCCACATCCGGAGACCAGCCATTGTACAATGAGGAAAGATCTGTTGTTGTGACGGTATGTACCTCGATTGTTAATAAAATTGTATTTTTATTCACCTTTTTTGCACAGATTAAATGTTTTAACCCATGTTTGTCTCACTATTATACTTTTGGGAACTAGCATTTGTTTCTTGAATATTTTGTCATGAGATTTTCTAAATGTTGCCATTGAGTTCACTACATCTTATAATGGGACAATTTTTTAATCAATAAGATATCTTTTAACTAAATCAGCTGAAGAAAATGTGTTTCCTTAATATACTTTCTGTGGAACAAGATCTGATCTTGTGGTTGATGCTTTCAGGTGAATGGAGAGATATATAATCATGAGGACTTGAAAGCTAAACTGAAATCTCATAAATTCCAAACGGCTAGTGACTGTGAAGTTATTGCCCATCTGGTAAGTTAATTGTCTCTTTGTTGCACTTTGTTTTCATGCATCAATATTTTCATCTAAGCATTTCCCTGTACACACTTATTGTTTCTAGGTATTGACACCTTTTCATATTGATTTTTTCCCCACAGTATGAGGAATACGGGGAGGAATTCGTGGATATGTTGGATGGGATGTTTGCTTTTGTTCTTCTTGACACACGTGATAAAAGCTTCATTGCAGCTCGTGATGCTATCGGCATTTGTCCTTTGTACATGGGCTGGGGTCTTGATGGTACGTGCAGGAATCTGTTTACCACTTCATCTAGTTATTTATCTTTTCGTAGGAATCAGGTCTTTTGATTCCTCACTTTTTTAAAAAATATTATGGTGGTCCAGAATTTTTTGGTGGTTAGTTTGGTTATGTCACTGCTTCAGTGGCCAGTCAGTGCTTCAAGGATTTGGTTTGCATTGATTCTTCCTGGCATATGCATTTGAGTGGAACCATTTGTCCCTGCTTGATCAAATAAGGGGAAAACAAGGCCAGATCATTTAAGTACAGTTTAAAATCACAATTAGAAATATCATTCATTGCCTCTGTTACAAAGTCAATAATAAAATGGAAAAGGACCAAACGACTTGGAATGGTAACCACCCTTGGTCTCTTACCATCTGCAATTGTGTTACTTCAACTGGGAGAAAATGATTACCTTGTAGAGTGCAGTATTTCTTGCAATTTTCAGTATGTGGTGGGGGACATTATTGAATGTATTCTGTATATGTGCAAGAATTGGAAAAGTTGGACGTGATGCTAGTCAGCTGATGTAATCCGGAATAGTACTTGCTAGTTGCTAACCAACAGGCAACTACCAGTTCTCTGCTTCTTTTGTTCTTGATGGTTAGAGGCCTAGAGCCTACCTTTTACGTGCAAGTAAAGAAGTTAAATTGTTTGTATACCCACTATTTGGATCTGTGCATTATGTGCATATCTTAAGCTCCTAGATGGTCAGATTAATTTGAAGAGTTTCCTTAATAATTACTGATTTTCTCAAGAAGGTTATCAAATCAGCACTTTTAGTTTTCAGATAAAAGTTCTGGTTTAATATTCATTCCTTCGAAGAAGCTTAAGGTTTTCATCATTGACAATGTAACATGATTCTTTTTGGATGTGATATTGGGCCCTTGCTCAAGGTCTTTGTTGTCCAAGCCAATAAACAATACTGAACTAGAGGAACATAATTGTTTTGTTTGAACTTTGAGGCACCTATTCCTTGACCTGTCTGGAAATATAATTTCCCCTTCTCTTCCAATCTTTGGCCAAATAGCTAATGTGTGCTGGAACCTGATTAGTTTGACACTTGCCTTCATTGATTTTCATTAGAGTTTGCTAGGTGTTAATTCCTATGTATTGTATGATCAGGTTCAGTTTGGTTTTCGTCGGAGATGAAGGCATTGAGTGATGACTGTGAGCGATTCATATCCTTTCCCCCTGGGCACCTGTACTCCAGCAAAACAGGTGCACTTCTCTTATCGCATTTGTGACAAACTGATAGTAGGTTGTACCAGAGATGCTGTTTATAGACATTTTAGAGGAAGGCAAAATAATGAGAACTGTAATGGTGTTGCATATATCATTTTGTTTTGCCTATGAAAGAATACTAACTTGTATTTTATTATCTACCCTAGGTGGCCTAAGAAGATGGTACAACCCACCATGGTTTTCTGAAAGCATTCCCTCCACTCCGTACAATCCTCTTCTTCTCCGACAGACCTTTGAGAAGGTCCCATTTTCATACCTTATGATGAACAAAATCTCTTCTAAACTTTCTTTCGTGCTGATATGTTGTGTTGATACCTCTTGTTAAGCAAAGCTTATTCAGACCTCAGATGCTTTTTCATGTGACAGATTATTTTAGCATGATATATTATGTTACTTTCAGATATAAAAATGGTGTCTCATTGTCTTGACCTCTGTATTGAGATTTGAGACTAAAATAGATGACATAACATTCAGAACCATGCTACTTGCCCATACATGTCATATGGCACTGTATGGAAATGATTGTGTCTTACGTACGATGCAACTTCTGCAGGCTATTATTAAGAGGCTAATGACTGATGTGCCATTTGGTGTTCTCTTGTCTGGTGGACTTGACTCTTCTTTGGTTGCATCTGTTGTTTCACGGCACTTAGCAGAAGCAAAAGTTGCCGAACAGTGGGGAAACAAACTGCATACCTTTTGCATTGGCTTGAAAGTAAGTTTCTTAAGTACTATCATTGTGAAGGTTTGTGTTAGACTGTTGGCCATCTTTCCAATTTTACTTGTTTTCCTGGTGTCCTAATTATTTTGAAAGAATATATTTTTTTTAAAAAAATGGAGTGATATGCTTAGATATTGGGTCACATAATGATCTACTTCTTCAATGTTCCCCTTTTTTTTCAGGGTTCTCCTGATCTTAAAGCGGCTAAGGAAGTTGCAGACTACCTTGGTACTGTCCATCATGAACTCCACTTCACAGTGCAGGTTCTTTATCTGCTCTCTATTTTTTTTTTTTGCATAGCATGAAAAAAATCTTTAGAAGTTCTGATTCATTATTGTAAAAAAAAAATGAAAACAGGAAGGTATTGATGCTCTGGAGGAAGTCATTTACCATATTGAGACATATGATGTAACGACAATTAGAGCAAGCACCCCAATGTTCTTGATGTCACGTAAAATTAAATCTTTGGGGGTGAAGATGGTTCTTTCGGGAGAAGGTTCTGATGAAATATTTGGCGGTTACCTTTATTTTCACAAGGCACCAAACAAGAAGGAATTCCATGAGGAAACATGTCGGAAGGTAATTAAGGAGAATTTTTCATGATTAATCTTCTTCTGCCCAAGGTTGTGTGACCAACTAAATGTATCCTTGAAGCATTTGCAGTAGTTTAGCTAGTTAGCTATTCTATTGGTGTGTATGCACATTACAGTAGCTGGTCTACTTACAAGAATTATTTTGCTTGCCCTTTAGATAAAAGCTCTTCATTTGTATGATTGCTTGAGAGCAAACAAAGCAACTTCGGCATGGGGAGTTGAGGCCCGTGTTCCGTTCCTTGACAAAAACTTCATCGATGTAGCTATGGACATTGATCCTGAATGGAAAATGGTATGTAAACCGGACATCAACTTCTATTGCAGTTATATTTATTATACTGTAACTAGTACTGTTACTTTCTAACACTTACTATCATGTAAATTTTAGATAAGACGTGATCTTGGTCGTATTGAGAAATGGGTTCTCCGCAATGCATTTGATGATGAGGAGAAGCCTTATTTACCTAAGGTTGCAAGGAAGTTAACTTTTTGAATCGCATTTGACCTAGTCTACATTAACTTCCTTATGTGCTCAAACTTATAATTATTCGTATGGCACAGCATATTCTATACAGGCAAAAGGAACAATTCAGTGATGGTGTTGGGTACAGTTGGATTGATGGATTGAAGGATCATGCAAATGAACATGTATACTGTCTTTTCTTTTCTAACTATTGACAAGTTATCGGTTTTCATTTTTCAGCCTACAGTTTGTTTGATTTATTCTGACCTGAACTGGAATTCACAGATTTTTCTCTTCATTTTCAGGTATCAGATTCCATGATGATGAACGCTAGCTTTGTTTACCCAGAAAACACTCCTGCTACAAAAGAAGCCTACTATTATAGGACAATATTTGAGAAATTCTTTCCCAAGGCATGAAAGATACTATCAACTTTTGCTGTTCTCATGCTATATGCTGAGCTATGTGCTAGCTAATTATCTTTTGATTTTATGCAGAATGCTGCTAGGTTAACAGTACCAGGAGGTCCTAGCGTCGCGTGCAGCACTGCTAAAGCTGTTGAATGGGACGCAGCCTGGTCCAAAAACCTTGATCCATCTGGTCGTGCTGCTCTTGGTGTTCACGATGCTGCATATGAAGATACTCTACAGAAATCTCCTGCCTCTGCTAGTCCTGTCTCAGATAACGGCTTTGGTCCAGCCCTTGGGGAAAGCATAGTCAAGACTGTTGCTTCAGCAACTGCCGTTTAACCTTCTATGGTCGCATAAAACGCTGTAGTTTGTTGTTCTTGGTTCAATTCCAGCTTCGTTCAGATGTTGTTAGTTTCTTTAATGATGTAATGGAGACAGCATGCTTTTCCTGGCTTGTTAGTTCCTGTATGCTTGTAATCGTGTATGTTTTCTTCATTTCCAATATGCAAACTGTTTGGTCGTGGACTGATCAGAACATTGTAAATATGAATAACCGCGACTGATATCCTCAAATTGCTTTTGGCTTGCAATAGTTCCAATCTTGATGTTCTGCTGGGAATCGGAAGATGTTATGCAGTACGCGTATTGTTGTGGTGTAAGTGTTCCTAAAATGGAGTAAGTTCGGGGTGATGGGTACTGGGAAGCATCTTACGCGTGATTTGCTCAGGATTTATAGTTGACCTTATCAAGTGTGTGAATCTGTTTTTTAATGGCGGTTAATGTCCACGTTTTTATGTTATTGAACAAAAGTTTGGACGATAGTGTAGTTGAATACACTTAATAATTTTTTAAGAGTAGATTTCGCGTAAGTCCAGTTTTTTTTTTTTAAAAAACGGATGTATTTACATCAAGGGAGGTATAAACTATATAATAACCCAATCACGTTTAGAAAAGAGAGGGAAGAAAAAGAAAGGCCAACATGCTATATGACATGCCTAGCATTGGTCATTAGGCTTGTATTACAGTGATCTAATTGAGCTACTGTCTTCGTAGGATCTCGTAAGAATATCAGGGTTTTTGTTTAAGGGAAGAACATCAGGTTTTGCGGCGCCCATAAAGCAAAACTATAGATATTGCTATTTATTTAAAGGAACTCTAGATTAGATTTTAAGAGGTTTTGGGGCATATATAATGTAAATCTGCATATATTGTGATTTGTTTAAATAAACTTTAGGGAAAAATGTTCCGATAAGCTCTAGATATAAGCATATATCATCGATTTAGATGACATATTTATCTAAAATATAGTATAGTAAAAGGACTAAAATACGATCAGTGGTACCAACTGAAAGAACGGAATCATTTTACATGTTTAATTTGTGAAGAGAAAAAAATGGGAAACAATGAAAATGTCAATGGAGGAGTACTTTACCTTTTGAAATGAATTGCTAATTGCGATACGAGTGCGATACTTCTCACAGTGCATCTATATCGTCCATCAGCAGATGTACGGTCCAGATTTTTCGATACACCCTACACGTGAGAAACCCGAATAACAGAGTTCATCAGGGAGAAAAAAAAGGCCTTTACCCGAAGCCCTCCTTCCTTGTCTCCCCACCGCCACATCTCGCCGGCGGCGATGGCGTCCGCCGCTCCACGCGCGCGGCTCACGCCGCCAACGCCGGCCATACACCCCCACAGGAAGCGCGCACGCTCTCCCTCGGCTCCGGGCTCGCTGGTGCGTTGCTCGTCCTCCGGAAACGGCGCGTGGCGCGACCACCGCCGCCGCTGGCAGAGCCCCACCGGCGCGCCTGGTCGCGTTTATCAGCGGCACCGCGCGCAGCAATATGGGGTGCCCTCCCGGCGGTGGGTCCTTGCGGAGGAAGCCTCGACCTCCGACGGAGGTATTATGTTGAATATCGTCGGTGAAATTTTGTTGCCTCTGCTCACCATCTGTTTGTGCTAATGTCTGAGTGAAGATTGCACTTTTGCTTTCTTCTCTTTGCTAGTTTTGCTAGATTAAATAGTCAGAAATCCGTTGTCCCAACTAGTGCAAGTATGAAGTTTCGCCCCAACCAGTGCAATTTCACCACTGAAGTTGTGATTTTTGTTCGTCCTTTTTGTTATAGACTTGCATCTGTTTGGGTTGATGGAGCCGTATTACTCTGGGATGGATGCCATTCTGGCTTTGTTAGTATAATACTAAGAGTAAAAAAGCTTTTGTCAGATGCGTTCACAATCATGTCATACAACATCTTGGCGGATAACAATGCACATTACCATCCTGACCTTTATTTGGATGTCCCTTGGGATGCAATGAGGTGGGATTCGCGGAGGAGGCTTATTATTCGTGAAATTAGACACTGGGATCCTGATCTAGTGTGTCTACAGGCAAGAACTCAATCTGCATGTTGTTTATACCACTTGTGCGATCGTACTCTATAACATTTTGTGATTTCGAAATTAGGAGGTGGATAGATTCCGAGACATTGCTACACAAATGGAGAACAGGGGTTATCAAAGTAGATTTAAGGTATAACATTTTTGTCAGAATACCACCTTTCGACCTTCATGTACATCATGCTGAAGCAAGTCTGGTGCCATCCTTAGGGCCGAACTGGTGATGCTAAAGATGGATGTGCTACCTTTTGGAAGTCAAAAGGGTATGGTTAATGGGTTTTATCCTTTGTTGCCTTCATTGGTTTAAACCAAGTCGCATTTTCATATTCTTTCTTTATTTGCAAATGTAGGTTACGTCTGCTTGAGGAAGACAGTATTGATTTTAGTGAATACAACCTGCGTAATAATGTTGCTCAAATATTTGTTTTTGAGGTACTTTGGTTTACAATAAAGCAGTTCGTTCAAAGGATAAAATAAGGAGAGTATTTCACTTTCATCCTGGCAGCATGTAGTGGATAATCATTGCATGTATTCTAGAAATGGTACTTTCCTATTTAATATTGGCCTGAGCCGTGTTGGCTGGGTAAAACTAAAGGAAACTAGAGAGAAGGGATGACTTAGATACTTCTTTGTCGGTTTCTTCCCATCCCCAATTTCGGACACTATCTACCAGCTCTATCTTTGTTAGAAGGACCATACTCTTGTCTAAGTTTAACATAGTATTTTAGTATTAGCTCATATTATGCATTACAATTAGTTTCCAGACCAAATATTGTGTGTCCAAAATAATTTCCGAATTAGCACCATCTGTTTAATCTGCTATTTGTTTTCAGATGTCCTTGCATTACAATTAAGTAACTACTATTTTAATGCTAATACGTTGGGTGCACTAATTATTGTCTTTTTGCTTACCTGTTTTCGTTTCAGCTTAATAGAGCACAAAAGTTAGTAGTTGGGAATATTCATGTTCTTTTTAATCCAAAGAGGGGAGATGTAAAACTGGGCCAGGTATACATATATATCAGTTAACTTCAGCATCATTTATTTCCTGTATATCATTTGTCCATTTCTCTATCATGTCCTAAAATGGCCTGCACAAAATATTCATTGTAAAATATCCACTTTTGGTCCTTAAACTATTGCTGGAGCCTAATTTAGTTGTTTTCACTATGTTTTTCAATAACTTTTAGTTTTCACCCTCAAATATTCAAACTGGAGCAAATTGCACCCAAAGCTGTTTATGTTTCTTTTTTTTAAAAAAAGTTTTGTGCATAGGATTATGTGGCTGCTGCATCATCATTTTATTTTGACGCATGGTATCCACTCATGTCCTCTGGAAAATGGTCCAACTAATTTCTTTTTCTAAATCATGAACCTCACAGGCACACAGGCACACACCATGTAGGATCCATATAAACCTCCTTCAAAACTATCACCAGGATGTGATTTGCATGTTTTTTTTTGAATGATATCTTTTAGAAATTACTGAAGGTTAGGGTGTAAAGTATTGAGGGACAAAAATTGGACCTTTTTCATGTTAATCACTGATGTACTGCATAATGCTCATATACGCTGATGCAAATAGAATGCACCATTGGCACTATACCTCAACTTTATCTATGTATATTCAACATACTATATTTTTACTGCAAATAAGATGCACCATTGACATTATACCTCAACTTTATCTATGTCTATTCAACACATTATATTTTTACTCAATTAATTGTTTGCTAAGCAGTTTTCATTTCCATTTATCTGTCCGTTCAGATCCGCATGCTACTGGAGAAGGCAAATGCTCTTGCTGAAAAATGGGGTGGAATTCCTATCGTGCTTGCTGGTGATTTCAACAGCACACCTGATGTATGTATAGTTGTTTCTTGGCATGTTTGGTTTTCTTAAATATCTAGGGTAAACTAATTACCTAAAGTTTTTGGTTTCTAGAACTGGAATGTAAACATGTCAATACTTACTACTGATCATGATCTAGATTGGCATTGTGTCACATTTAATCCATCTTAAGTTATGAACTAGATTTTGTCTAATTTGAAGAATGTGGGTACCTTTTGTTATAGCGCTGACACTTTTCTTTCTTTTCTGGGAGCAGAGTGCCATCTACAAGTTCTTGTCAACAATGAAGGTGGAACAATGCCTTAAATATTTCTTAGGCCTTCTCAAAGCTGAAATCATATCCAATTATAATTAAATTGACATTGCATATATTGTGTTTTTGTGTCACCAGCTTGACATTTCTTTGCATGATAGAAGGCAGTTGTCTGGACTAGATAGCTCTGAGTTTGCTTTATATGATCTTTGTAGGTCAGAACCTTTCTTTTGTACCACGGTTGACCTGTCAAATAGTCTTTTTCTCTACTCAATACTCATCTGATCATCTCCTTCTTCCTCGCAGTTCACTGAAGTACCAATGGAGTGGCGAAGAAGTAAGAAATGCAACTGGGTGTTCAAATGTCATGGTTGCTAAACATCCATTGAATATTTGTAGTTCGTATGCCATGTTAAAGGTACTAGTTTCTACTTAAGATTAAAACTGATTGTTTGACCATTTCATATTTTGCTGAAACTAGTTGCCAATTATATTAGGGGAACTCAAACAATAGGGGTCATCAAGGCGAACCCCTAGCAACTTCCTATCACAAGAAGTTTCTCGGCACTGTTGATTACCTGTGGTATGCTTCTAAATACTTGCTTATACAGTACTATGCAATTGCTCAAAAGTATATGACGCAGAATAAAATAAAACAAAAAAATGTGGCTGATATTCTTTCTTTAAGGTATACTGCAGGGCTTGAATGCTCCAGAGTTTTAGATACATTGCCTGTGTGTTTTTTGAGGAGAACTAGGGGTCTTCCAACCAGGGTATTCTCATTTGATCTGCATCACAGTAACTTAAATGAACATCTGAGACAATTTGAGCCCTGAATAATTTGATATTGTTGCTTTTATGTACTTCTCATCTTTAACTGCTAACAATGATTTTATGCCCCCCAAAAAAACAGGAAATTGGCAGTGATCATTTGCCCATTGTTGCTGAATTTGTTTTCACGGAATCAGCAGCTTCGACTGATTCCGATCAAGAAGATGAATCTGACCAAGACAAGGAGTCTGAGCAAGAGGCAACCAGAGGACAGCACATATATTTCTCCTCAGATAGTGACAGTTCAGATGAAGTGAGTTAATGATTTATTGGGTGGAAAATATTTAATATAAATGTTGAAGTATGAGAAGCAAAGTGCATAAAAATGGCACATGCTCGTCATGATCGTGAGACAGTAGTTCTCTTGTATTTATACAGCACCATATCCTTCAGTCGGCACACAAGGAAGTTTTGCAGAAACCATAGTTGGTGAGGCTAGTTCTGCCAATACCTCAGCAAGTGCGGTGGAGCTGGGCCCCTAGTACTCGCAGGCAATTAGTACTAGCTAGTGCTGAACAAAAAAGAAAAGAAACTTAACATTTAATGGATGTATTTGTTCTTGCATCACTAGAGCAAAGCAAGAACTTATTGACTAACTACTTTTAACTGTTATGCTGTAGCATGATAGCTTGTACATGGTGTACTGGATGGAATCATTCCCGAAATATTACTAGCTTATTTGACATTATTGCTTGAAAATTTATCAGGAGACAACAAAACATTTTACCCCTATTGAACAGTGATGGCTTATGATTATGACCTGGAAGTATAATTGTTTCTGGTAAAATGGAAACATGGTACTGTATAGTGTACTGTATGCCTACTAACCAAAAAGTAAACCCAGATAACTGTACTGCCAGTATTCAGAGAACCAAAGCTGTACTGCCAGATTTCAGAGAAGCAAAGCAGCAAGAAGTACCAAAGTGTGGACCTTGCATTCTCCATCATCTACAAATCAAATGCCGGGAATGAGAGGCCATCCAGGGATTTCCAAGATAGGGAGCCAGCCAATCACAGACCAGCATCCTGCCACGTGTCAGCCAGCCACAGCGCACCATCTTGCCACGTGGCTACCCACCATGCAGGCCGAGGTCCCAAGCCGTAGTGCAAGGGCACCGTTAATTCGTTTCGCTAGTAGATAGCGCGACAGTGTGAGATCGAGCTGAGAAAAGAGAGGCCACGAAGAGAGCTCAGCTGCTGCCTCTAGGTACTAGGTGATAAGGAGGAGGAGGAGGGCACCGACATGGCCGCAGCCACGGCGTACACCGTGGCGCTCCTCGGCGCCGCCGGCGCGCGCGTCCCCGCCGCCGCAGCTCCCCGCTCCGCCGGGCTTCTCCCGCGCCGCGGTGGCGGCGTGCTCCAACCGCTGCGCATCCAGGACCCGCCGCGGCTGTCCCTGCTCCGCGTCAGGGCCGCCTCCGACGACACCTCCACCTCGGCCAGCGGCGACGAGCTCGTCGCCGACCTCAAGGCAAAGGTTCGGTCGTGCGCACTAACACACACCCGCACACTCCTTGCATACGTTTGCATCCATGGAACATCACGTCTTAATTTGAAATATCATTGCAGTGGGATGCCATCGAAGACAAGCCGACGTTCCTCCTCTACAGCGGCGGCGCCGTCGTCGCCCTCTGGCTCACCACCGTCGTCGTCGGCGCCATCAACTCCGTGCCACTGGTACTACCATGGAATTAATTAATCACCTGCAGCTTCGTCGTGTCAAATAATCCTTCTCTGAACTGCGACTGTTCTTGTGCAGCTCCCCAAGATCCTGGAGCTCGTCGGCCTCGGCTACACCGGCTGGTTCGTCTACCGCTACCTCCTCTTCAAGGTAACTAAGCAATCAATCATCGGTATTAACATGGTTAATTAGTTGAATCTCGTCCAATTCATGCACTGAAAAGTTTGGAATTTTCAGTTGAATAATCAGCCTGAACTTCTTTAACTGTTTACCTTAAAATTTTTTTTGCGGGGTACTGTTTACCTTAAATTGGTATCTGAATTTCTGCATATAACTAGCAGTTCACACAAAGCGATTGTTTTTTCGTTTGATATAAACAACAGGAGAGCAGGAAAGAGTTGGCGACCGACATCGAGACCTTGAAGAAGAAGATCGCTGGAACGGAATAATTAAGCAGCTGCATTTGTCCGGGGAAGTTTTGGGGGGTGACTCTCTAGAGTGCTTGCTGCTGCTTCCTCTGTGTGATGTTTGTATATCTCTACGAGAATATGTTCTGCTCCCATGTGCAGTGACAACGTAGTGCAAAAACTGTATCAAAACTACTATCAGTTGTTTCTTCGAAATTCAAAACAATTTCTTCGCTTTCTTGTTGTATGGATGTGTTCATATAATCTGGCGTATGACGATGAGAATATATATCTCGGAGAACGGTCGATCGACTCAATAGAAAAGAATTGCAAATGAGTTGATGATAAACAACTCTGAAATGCAGTAATTCATCACTCATAAAAGCATGCCCCTCATGGTCATTAACGATCCTGCTGATTTATGAAGAAGCAGTTATCTCCGTTTACCATGACTCCTCCCTTCAGATCTTCATAAGTGCAATTATCTCCTACAACAAATAACGCCAGAAAATATTGATTCTATAACAATTGGAGAAGTACTGAAACAACCAAAATAATATGCAAAACACAAGTAACATGACACTGCAGAAAGTCAATTTACAGAAATGCTTATTCGCAGCGAGACCGGTCACAGAATGTGGCCCATATTGAAGCGATGGTGTTGAAACTTGGTTTTGGCAATAAGAAACTGGAGGTAGCAGTCAAGGGCCAAACGCGATGGGTTAGTGTGCAAAAGGATTTAGACAGGTTCAGGCCTTCTATAAAGAAGTAATACCCTACTCCTGTTTCGGGGATTCGATCCGCCGAGTGGTTTATTGATCTCGTGATCTTTTTGTGTATGAAGTAAAGCTTCGCTATTCGCTATTGTCTCCTATCTCTTATATCCCTTAAGGGATGTCCTACCCTCCTTATATAGGTTTAGAGGGTAGGCTCATAAGTCGGAGACCTAACTACAATCGGTATCGGACTCCATCATACTCCTGACTTAGGACTATAAGCCATTCCTTATTACACAAGGTAACGTAATACTCAAGTCCTAAGCCAATTACATATTCATGAATCATAACCTATCCCCTATACCTAGTCGGATAAGCTAGCCATGAGGGTATCTGATACCCATAATCTCCACAGTAGCCCCTGAGACCTTCACAGTCGACGAGATAACTTTGCCTCGAACTAGAATAACACATAGCCGAGTGCCTCCTTAGCCGAGTACCTCCTTAGCCGAGTGCTCCCATTGCCGAGTGTTTCCATCATCTCTGCTTGAGTCCCCTGAGTACTTTACAATCCAATAAGAAGGCTGTCAAGGGCTGAAAACATCTCAAGAATTATAAAAAAGATATACTTAGGTGCATCGACTGATGCACCTAATTAGGTGTAGCCCCCGACTATGTGTTTAGTTAAAACAAACTAAGCATATAGTCAAGAACCATAATAATCATACTTATTCGAGTGAAATAAATGCCTAGCCTAAGCCAAAAGCAATCATAAAAAATCATATAACACATAACCTTATAATCAAGGCATAGTGTATAATGACCCCGAGTAAATGGCAAGCTCATGCTATCCGAGTCATTATGCCCGAGTCCTCTCAAAGCATACAACTCGTCCATCCTCAGGAATTTGAGTTAATAAACCTTAATAGATTTATCAATCATCTAAAAAACTGTAACGCCCGTTTTGTCGCGGCGTTAGCGGGAAAACCTAATTGCTAAAAACCCTATTTGCGAAAGTGTTGCTCTTCGGCTGAGTCTTGTGGTGTGCCAAGGTCTCGTGTTTCCCCTAAAACTCCTCCTCTCTCTCTCTCTTGGGAAAAGTCTACTTTTCCTCCCTCCCTTCTCGGGCCGTTTCCCTCTCGGCCTACTCCCTTTTTTCCCCTCCTCCTCGGGCCGCCTCCTGGTCCAGCCCCCTCCGGCCTCATCCCCTCCCTGTTGGGCCGCGCCAGGTCGCTCGGCCCGCGCGCGCGTCGGGCACGTGCGCTGCACGCCCCGCATGGGAGAGAGCCCCGCTCTCTCTCTCCCGAGCCCTCTTGATCCCTCTCTCGCTCTCCCATTCTCTCTTTCCCTCTCTCTCTCCCGGAGGTCTCCCACCGACGCCCCCGTTCCGTCCTGCCACCGCCGCTGGTCCCCTCGCCCGCGCACGCCGTGGCCGACCGGCCGGACGACGCCACCGTCACCGGGCCGCCCCTGCGCCGCCTGCCCCGGGCTGCCCCCCCTGCGTCGCCTGCCTCCGCCCGGCCCTGCTGTGCTGCGCGCGCGTGCTGCCAAGGAGCCAAGCCGCGTCCTCCCGCGCGCTCCCCCTCTCCCCGCGTGCCCTTGCCCGTTTGGGCAAGGTGGCCGCCTTCTTTTTCTCCCCCTTCCCCCTTTGTCCCCGACCGCCGCCGGTCCCTCCCATTTTTGCCACTGCCGCCGCTCGGTCGCACCTCGCGCGCCGGTCCCCTCCGCGCGCGAACCGACCTCGCTTGTCCTCCTCTCCGCGAACCGACCTCCGTTTCCCCCCCGAACCGACTTGCTCTCCCCTTTAAAACTCCCTCTTCCGGCCGCCATTGCCGTTTCTTTCCCCGCTGAGCTCCCCTCCACTTCGCCGCCGCCAAGGTCGCCCGAAGGAGCCCCGAGCGCCGCCACTCCTTCCTCCTCTTCCTCGGCCAGGAGCAGAGCCGTGAACTGTCCCGCGCCGTCAGCCTCCTCCCCGGTGAGCTCCTCTCCCGCGGTAACCCCCGTTCCTCCATCTTCCCCCTTTTCTTCCTTCAGCGTAGAGCGCTAGCTAGCCGTAGACCTTCTCCTCCGGGCGCTGCCGTTGCCACCGCCCGTCTTCCCCGTTCTCTCCCCGGCGCCGTTCCCTCTTCTCCTTGCCGCTGTTGCCGTCGCCGCCTCGCGCCATCGCCGGCTGCCGTCGTGCCTCCCCGCGCGAATTCGAGCCGTCAGCTCGCTTCCCCTCTCTCCCCTCTCCGCTCCGGCATTTTTCTCCTCCTCCGGGCTCGTGCCGCGCCGCCCGAGCTCCGCCGCCGCCGCACGCCGTCGATCTCGGCCCTTCCTCTTCGCCCTCCTCCCGTCGGCCTCCGTGGCAGCCACGCAGGCGCCACGCGAGCGCCGACGGCCTCGCTTCCTCCGTGCGCCGGGTTCACGCGCATCGGGTCGCTGACGGGCGGGCCCCGCCCTAGCGCCGCGCGGTGGACCTCGGTGGTCTGAAGAGGTTTGGGATGTCCAGCAAGTTAGCTCCTCGCTATATCGGCCCCTAACTCTTTACCGCCAGACGCGGCGAAGTTGCCTACCGGCTTGAACTACCAGTAGGACTGACAGATGTGCACAATGTGTTCCATGTGTCCCAGTTGAAGAAATGTCTTCGTGTTCCAGAGGAACAGGTTCACTTGGGAAGTATTGAACTAGAGAAGAACCTAACCTATAAAGAGAGACCGATCAGAGTTCTTGAAGAGGCTGAACGTCAGACTCGAAGGAAGACCGTCAAGGTTCAGTGGAGCAACCACTCCAAAGATGAAGCAACTTGGGAACGCGAAGATCTTCTCCGTGCTGAGTTCCCGGAACTGCTCCCTTAGGTGCTGAATCTCGGGGACGAGATTCTTGTTAGGGGGGTTGGTTTGTAACGCCCGTTTTGTCGCGGCGTTAGCGGAAAAACCTAATTGCTAAAAACCCTATTTGCGAAAGTGTTGCTCTTCGGCTGAGTCTTGTGGTGTGCCAAGGTCTTGTGTTTCCCCTCTTGTCTCAATCCCGGAGAAAACCGCGAAATCGGATTTCGAATCCGAACCCTAAAACTCCTCCTCTCTCTCTTTCGGGAAAAGTCTACTTTTCCTCCCTCCCTTCTCGGGCCATTTCCCTCTTGGCCTACTCCCTTTTCCCCCCTCCTCCTCGGGCCGCCTTCCGGCCCAGCCCCCTCCGGCCTCGTCCCCTCCCCGCTGGGCCGCGCCAGGCCGCTCGGCCCGCGCGCGCGCCGGGCACGTGCGCTGCACGCCCCGTGCGAGAGAGAGCCCTGCTCTCTCTCTCCCGAGCCCTCTCGATCCCTCTCTCGCTCTCCCGTTCTCTCTTTCCCTCTCTCTCTCCTGGAGGTCTCCCACCGGCGCCCCCGTTCTGTCCCACCACTGCCGCTGGTCTCCTCGCCCGCGCGCGCCGTGGCCGANCTCTCTCCCCCCCGCCGCTGTTGCCGTCGCCGCCTCGCACCGTCGCCGACCGCCGTCGCGCCTCCCCACGCGAATCCGAGCCGTCGGCTCACTTCCCCTCTCTCCCTTCTCTGCTTCGGCGTTTTCCCCTCCTCCGGGCTCGTGCCACGCCGCCCGAGCTTCGCCGCCGCCGCACGCCGTCGATCTCGGCCCCCCCTCTTCGCCCTCCTCCCGTTGGCCTCCGTGGCAGCCACGCAAGCGCCAACGGCCTCGCTTCCTCCGTGCGCCGGGTTCACGCGCACCGGGTCGCTAACGGGCGGGCCCCGCCCTAGCGCCGCGCGGTGGACCTCGGTCCACTGGTTCGGCCGCCCGCGTGGGCCACTCCCACCTCGGCCCATCAGCCTCACTTCCCCGATCGGCCTCGGCCTTCGGCCGCTCGGCCCATCGGCCTCCTCTCCTCTCGGCCCACTTGACCTCCCTCCCTGCTTGGCCCATCGGTCTCCGCGTCCATCGGCCGCTCGGCTCACTCGGCCTCCCTCCTCCCTTGGCCTCGGCCCATCGGCCTCTCTCTCCCGCGCCGATCGGCCGTGGGCCGATTCCTTCGGGTGTCGGCCCATCCATTCGGCCGCGCCCACACCAAATCCTTTGGGCCACATCAAGCCGCCTAAAATTAAAAAATCCAATGCAAGTCCCTCTTTTCTTTTTCTTTTTCAAGGGAATTAATAATTCCTTTTCCTTTAGACAAAAAATCATTAAATCTTCGGAAATTCATATCTTCTCAACCGTTCGTCCGATTGACTCCGTTCAACTTCCAAAATTCCTCAAAAATCGAGATCTATCCAATGGCACGCTTAGTGGTCATTAATAGGGCTTCCTTTTATTGTTGTGTTGAGTCGTCTCGTTTCGCGTGTAGTGTCGGAGCCAGAAGAACCGCAGTGTGTGGATTTCGAGGAAGAAGCTCAAGATCTCAAGCAAGGCAAGTCACCTTTGATCAATTGAACCTATAATTTAAAATTAAGTATTTTGATTCCGCAAACTATGCATTCCTTAGGTTACACTTGACACTTGGCCTCGGTTTGCAATACAACCGACAGGCCCTACCCAATTGCTGCATTTACCTTCCTTGACTATTGATCACCCTATCACCCCTTGTCACCCCTTAGGTGAGATCTCGGTATTCTCACCTCGCGTACGAATATCGAGACTCCCCTCCAAATTTAAAATGATCAACTGGATAAAACTTGAGTTTACAAAATGCTTGGAAAACCCGACACTTGGGTCGGTGCCTTGAAAATAAAGTGAGTTTCTAAAACTCGCGGTACGGGAGACGTACTGGAGGTACGGTCTGCCCGTTCTCGCCCTAAGGACCGATTCCTTGGGAATTACATCCGAGCATATGTCAAGTACGACCACATGGGTGATATGGGACACCCCTGGCTGAGTAACTAGCTAGGCCAGGGAAATCTTGATGCCAAGGGATAAGTGGATTCGCCGGGGTGGTGTCGGGGAAGACCCCTAGGCTTCCTGGCATAGTATGGTCTGGGACCTAACTTGGTGTTGGTCCGTGGGACCTCTCCCGTTGGCATAGGATGACCCTGAGTCGGCTTTCGAAATGCCTTGTTGTGAAAGCCTCAAGGTTGCCAGATGTGGCTGAGAGTCATGGGCTGGGTGACTCGGGGTTAGTAATGTCGTGTGGGTAAAGTGTACCCCCTCTGCAGAGGTTAATAACTGTTCGAACAGCCGTGCCCACGGTCATGGGTGGATGTGAGGTGATTCCTTAGCGTAGTTTTGATGACTTCTTGTGAACTGCTGTTGGCGTGAGAAATCCCTTCTATGCTTGGTTTGAGGCTGTTGGAGCAGCCGGTGTCGGTGAACGATTGGCAGGGAGCCTCTCGTTCCGACGTGCTTGACTTGTGGCTGTTGGTGCAGCCGGTGTCAGTGAACGATTGGTAGGGAGCCTTTCGTGCCGACAAGAATCAATCGATACATTTCCACTGCTCCGGTCGGATGAGACGCACTTTCTCGTCCGTGCCATTGAGAAGCACTCACTTAGATGTTTCTGAACTTCTTAAACTAAAACCGAATGTGAAAAATAACTGGCTCTCCTTTGAAGCTTGCAATCAAACACTTAATTCCCTTGACTTGCGGAGTACTCCCGTACTCACCCTTGCTCTATATAATTAAACCCCCCCAGTTCTCGAAGACGAAGAGTTGGACCCTGCAGAAGAAAAATTCTTCCAGGAGCAAGCAGTCTACGAGCAGTAGTAGGGTTTTGGCCTTTCCCCAAGGCTTTGCTTGTGGCTTAGGGCCAGTCTCTGCCTTTCCGCTTCCGCCTTTTTGTACTGTTGTTGCAAACTCGGGTTCTGTCCGCAGTTCCAACCCTCGTTGTAATTCTACTCTTAATAAAGAGATCGCTGTTGTTGTGATATTCTATCTTCCTGTCGTACCAGCGCTATTTCCTGGGACTGGTACATGCATACAGGTTAATTTGGATCGCCTTATTCTGGCCTCCGTTCGGGGCTAGTTTGGGGCGTGACAGAAGATGGTATCAGAGCACAGCTTTGGCCTTAGGACGAAACCCGACGTTAGATGATCGTAAGGATGCTAAGTTCTAAAAAGCTATTTGCGAAAAGCTCGGTTCTTTTCTTCTTCTCTTACTCTGTTTACAAAACTGGTTACTGACTTCTCTTTCAAAATTGTAGATGGCAGTCAACTCCACCCACAGTTCCCATGGCATTGGTGAGGGTCACCACGTCGACCAGTTGAGAGACCTCGCTGGCTCTCTTGGCTTCTCCTGTCCCGAGTACGCTGGGTACTCCGTGGACCGCTTCCCTCCCCGCTGAGAGTTGTCCGTGTACCTTTACCCCCGCGGAGGTACACACGGCGCTGGCCTTCGCCCCCACCACTTCAACTTGGCTCGCCCCACGCTCCAGCTCGCGTACCAGGACCTCTCCTGGACCGCTCTGGGTCGCTTGGCCTACGACTACCGTCGTCGCCTCACAGGTTTGGCCTTCCGGCTGATCCCGCAGCTCCCTCCTGGCCATGCAGACAGCCGCTACCCTTGCCTCTACCGCGAGTCACACCTTGCGCTGACTCGCATGGTGGAGCTTTCTGGCGCCCAGGCCACTCAGTACGACCTACTCCTTGAGGCTTACCGCTCTCTGGCATGCCGCTACGCCGCGCTGGAGGCCCGCCTTGCTGAGGAGGGTGTCACCTTCGTGGACACTACCTCCTGGGACTCTGGCCGCCTCTGCCGCTCCAGCCACCTGTCCTTCTACAGTTCCCGTGGCTCTACTCGCACTCCCAGCGGCCCACGCTCCCCCAGCCCGCGTGTGCCATACTCGCCAGTTTACTCTCCCTACCCACACCGTGCCAGCCCCTCCTACACCCCAGGCCACACCCCAGTCGTCAGCCATAATATTGGTCTTAATCAAAAAAGCACACCAAGGTGGCAAAATAGCATTGACATAATATAAAATCAATTGCTTTATAAAAAACCAAACAGTTCCTGCAACCTATAGAAAAATTACCAGGACAGTTATGAAAACTTCACTGTTTGTCACCTTCCAAGTTGCATTGTACCAACCCTCAAAAAGTTATGTAACTGCTGTATGAAAGGATTTTGAAGGCATTAGGCAATAAGACACGTGCATATTGCCAAGACAAATCTGCTTAAGTCCCTAGAGACACGCGTCTAGCCACACCTGAATAATGGGCTGTAGGCCTCTCATGAGTCAAGGCCCAAATACGAGAAAACCTACTGATACCCTAAAAATCACTGAAGCGCCGTCGTCTTCCCCGCCATTTCATCTTCTGAAAATTTCCCCTTTCGCGCTCCTGTTCACAAGCTCTTCGAAGAAACCTAGAACTCGAGCGCGTCCAAATCCATCCATCCAGAAGCTCAAAGCTCTGTCAAGATCCACCGCGCGCATCCAACTCCCCTCATCTCCCCCGAGAATCCTCGCTCCCAATACCAGATTCGCTTCCCCCAAACCGCATCCATGGCAGAGGAGAGAGAAATCCCCTTCGACCAATGGGCAACGTCCGACGTGAAAGAATCGACTCTGCGGGAAATGGTGAAGGACGGAGTTCTTCCTGCCAAGGAGATCATCGGCTGGCGCCCGGCGTACGGCGAAGAGTTCCCCACTCCAAACACCGGTGAGATCGTAGTTTTCACCCACTTTTTCTACTGCGCATTTGGCCTTCCCACTTCCGAATTCTTTCGTGGTATCCTCGATTACTACGGCCTCCAAATTTATCATCTGAATCCAAACTCTATTCTGCACATTGCCATTTTCATTCATGTGTGTGAAGCCTTCTTGGGAATTTATCCTCATTTCAACCTCTTCCACCATATGTTCTCTCTCAAAGCACACCCAACCAAAGATAACCTCTGTGTTGTCGGTGGCGTTGGATTCCAACTTCGCGGTACTCTCCGCAAAGACTATTTCCCTCTTCCTCTGAAATCTTCCAACAAGGGCTGGCATGCAAACTGGTTCTACATCTGAAACCCAGCCCCCAGTCTGCCCAACTTCATTGGTCTCCCTCCAATCCAACGAGCCAACTGGAATTCTCTGCCAAAGGGCCAGGACTGGATAGAAGCGAACAACCTCTTGGCTAAAATCCTTGAGATGAAGAATAAGAGCCTCCAAGGAGAACAGATCACCCGACACTTCATCAAGTGCCGACTGACTCCTATCAAAGAAAGGTCCAAACCAACGTTTGAATATGAAGGCCAAAGTGATCCCAATCGGGAAGACCGAGAATCCCTGAATTTCCAGGTCTTGTGCGCTCGGATGTACAAGATCTTCTCCTCTGGAATTGTAGTGGATTACAACAATAAGCTACCAGTTATTCCCTTCAATCTTCATCGACCACCTCCTCCGGTAAGTAGACTCTGCATCTTGAATCATTCTTCAATTTGTTCATGCTCTTCAATGTATCTTAAGAATACTACTTGCAGGCAAATGCTCTGATTATCTCCCGGCCATACAAAGTGTATCACGAAGATATACTAGCCCAGCAACTACCAAGAAGCCAACCGGCGGCCCAAAGATCAAGCCTCAAGCTAAAAGCAAAAGAGCTGCTGCCGTTGAAGAGACCAGCAAACGTACTAGCAAGCAGAGAAAACTAGTCGTGGATGACTCGGAAGAAGAAGCTGAAGAAATCCAGACCCCAAAAGCCAACACAAGCTCTCCGAGGCCATCCACGCGGTCTGCTCCAAAAATTAGGAAGTCTAACAGGTATCCTTTGCACAATCGAAGTTATCTTCTGATCGAAAACCCGCTTGATTCCATCTTGATCATCTTTGTCTTCTCTTGCAGAAAACCCCAGGACATAGATCCCACTGGGCAAACAAAAAAAATAAATCTATCTGCAACGCTTGAAAAACCAAAATCTGCAGAACAAGAGTCTCAGGATCCTCTCCCGAGTGAGGACATCCTTGAGCAAGAGCCCCCGACTGCTAGCTAGGACACCCCGATTGGAAACCAGCCGGTCAAGGACAAACAAGGTCCATGCAGTCAGGAAACTCCGGCTAAAGAGCCAACTCCAAGGACAGGTAACTTTTGATAATCCTAAAACTCTTGTCTTGAACACGTCTTTTGACTTCTATCTTCATTCATCATCCTTAGAGCAAACAACCGAAGAGGAGGAAATTACCCGGCTGAAGTCCTCAGATGACTCAGTTCCTCCGATCAAAATAGAATGGCGAGATGCATAAGGCAAAAGGCAAGGCATCATGTTGAACAAGCAAAAAGAAACCGAAGAACACGACATGCTCATTGCCAGCCTCAATGAAGCAACCCGGTTGATGAATGTATGTATAAACTTCTCATATCTCAATCGCATAGTCTTGTTCAATCAATTGACCCAATCCCCATAATGCAAAGAATACATCGTCGGTCGATGGCTAAGTCAGACACTCTCGAGAAGTTGGTACCTCATGTGAATTCTATGGAGAACTTCCAGCAAGATCTTAAAGAAGCCAGAGAAGAAACTGCAGCTAGAGAGGTCGTCTTGAGGGAAGAAATTAATAAGCTTCGAGATATGAACCTGGAACTCCGCGGTTCAATCGAAGGTAATGAAATCCAACTAATCTTGTTTTTGTATAATCTGATTGGCTCTATTGACTCCAAGTCTTCATATTGTAGCCAATATATCTGAAATCGATTCCCTCAAGGCTCAATTAAAGAAGGCAGAAACTGGCAATGCCAAGCTCGAGTCCGACAAAAATAAAGCCTTGGAAGAAATTGAAGGTAATCCTTGAAACTCATATTCCTTGATCTATCTGATCTTGGTTATTTGTGTAATCTGAATCATATTAAACTTGTAGCTAATAAGATTAAATCCCATGCTCAAATTGAAGTCTTTGCCGAAAAGTCTGGAGGGCCGAAATAGTCAGGGACGACATCGCCAATGCAGCCACACCGATATTGTCGACGCTTTATGAGAGCGGCCTTGGGACAAGCTCCATGGATGCCGTTGAAATCTTTGATAAACTTAGGATGGCTCCAAAAAAGTACATAGAGAATATCACTGATGCTGCTGTCATGAGTGCGAGCCAAACCCTAGCAATGACGAAGTCGCTCTATCCCCGAGTGGACATAAACTCAATAGGAGACAGCTTCGCAGACGATACTTCAGACGAACAAGCCCTGGAGCTGATTAATGAAGCACAAGAGTCGACGAAAAAGATTACTTCTGATGTAATCGAAAACTTCCAGGGATAACTTCTCTGATGTAAATTACTATTGTAACATAACTTGTAATTACTCAGTTTATTTATGTGTTATGCCCTAATCTGAGTCTTCGCATTTAATTTCTTAAATATTTTCGTTCAATTGTCACCAAGCCTAGACTTGATTAAGCCATCAAAAAATTTTCAGTCCTTATTTGCTGAACTCAAACCAGAACACAAAACAATGATAAACCAAGCGTAAACAAGTCATCATTAATAAAAAACATCATACTTGATTGATACGTATAGCCCCCGACTAACAACTCAAGAAGGCAACTTACTTGAAGTCGGCAGTCGAGAAAAACATGATACAATAAATCTAAGTATAATATCGACGAAGGTGCTCAATATTCCAGGAATTCTCCACCATGGTCCCATCTTCACGCTTCAGATGATATGCTCCTGGCCGAGTGACCTCAGCAATTATGTAAGGGCCTTCCCATAATGGAGATAACTTATGCCTATCCTTTGTAGTCTAAATCTTCCGTAGAACCATATCACCAACAATAAAAGCTCGTGACCGAACATTTCGGTTATGATAACGTCGAAGTCCTTGAAGATACCTTGCCGACTGAACCAATGCAGCCTCACGAGCCTCTTCCAATCGGGTCAAGTCATCAACTCTGTCTTGATCGTAGCATTCATCGTTAAAACTGCGAACTCGAAGAGATTCGAACTCCATCTCACTCGGCAACATTGCTTCAGCCCCATAAACCAAGAAGAAAGGTGATTGGCCAGTAGCCCGACTGAATGTAGTTCGTAACGACTATAGTACCGAAGGCAACTCTTGAACCCATCTTCTGGCGTAAGGACGTAGCCTATCAAACACTCGAGCCTTGATGCCTTGAAGAACTATACCATTGGCGCGTTCAACCTGTCCATTGCTTCTGGGGTGTGCCACCGACGCGTAGCAAATCTTGATCCCAAAATCTTCATAGAATTCCTTGAAAACGCCTGCAGTGAACTGAGTCCCGTTATCGGTTATAATCCTGTTTGGAACTCCAAACTGGTGCACGATGTTTAAAATAAAATCTCGCGCCTTATTCGCAGTTATTGTAGCAACCGGCTTAGCCTCAATCCACTTGGAGAACTTATCAATTGCGACGAATAGATGCGTAAATCCTCCTGGAGCCTTTTTTGAAAGGACCAACCATATCCAAGCCCCATACCGTAAAAGGCCATGACAATGGGATTGTTTGCAACTCTTGGGCTGGAACATGGCTCTGTCGAGCGAAGAATTGACAACCTTCACACGTGCGGACCACCTTGTCGGCGTTGGAGACCGCCGTGAGCCAGAAAATACCTTGCCTATAAGCCTTGCCCACCAAAGTTCGTGCTGCAGTGTGACTGCCGCAGATTCCCGAGTGAATATCCTGTAGCAATTGTCGTCCCTCCTCAGGCGTGACGCATCTCATCAAAACTCCAGACGGACTTTTTTTGTATAGCTCCGAATCAACCATGACATAACTCTGACTGCGCCGTCGAACTCGCTGCGCATCGTTCCGGTCTTCCGGTAACTCCTGCTGAGTCAAAAACTTAATAAACGGTGTCCTCCAGTCGGTGTCGAGCATGGCGATCTGGTCTGTAACTCGTTCATCGATAACTGATTTTCTAGCAACAGTTGGTTTGTAGAGATGCTCCACAAAAACGTCAGTCGGGGTTGGTTCTCGCTTGGACCCAAACTGCGCCAACTCATCAGTCGCCTCATTGTTGTGCCTCAAGACGTGAGATAATTCCAGGCCATCAAACTTGTCTTCTAGCTTGCGAACTTCTTGTCGGTAAGTTGCCATGTTATTGTCTAAGCAGGACCAATCCTTCATTACTTGATTTACCACCAACTGGGAATCTCCACGTACAACCATCCATCGTATGCCGAGTGACACAGCAAGTCGTAGGCCATGAAGTAAATCTTCGTATTCGGCGACATTGTGTTAGGCAGGAAAGTGTATATAAAGAACATACCGTAGCCTCTCCCCAGTCGAGGAAATCAAGATGACTCCTGCTCCCAAGCCGGTGACTCGTTTAGACCCATCAAAATGCATAGTCCAGTATTGCAGCTCCTCCCTAGGTACATCTTCTTGACGCTCAGTCCACTCGGCCACGAAGTCAGCCAAGACTCGAGATTTTATAGCTGTTCTAGCTTTGAAGGTAATATCCAGCGGCATCAACTCCAAGGCTCGCTTCGCGATGCGCCCAGTAACCTCCCGGTTATGGATGACATCGCCGAGTGAAAAAGACGTGACAACGGTAACCGAGTGACTTTGAAAATAATGGGCCAACTTTCTAACAGTAATTAAGACTCCATATAGCAATTTTTATACCTGGGGGTAACGTGTCTTGGATCCGGCCAGTACCTCGCTAACGAAGTAGATCGGCCTTTAAACTTTTTGAGCTCGTCTTTCCTCCTCTCGTTCGACGACCAAGACCATGCTGATCACCTGGTAGGTTGCGGAAACGTAGAGCAATAGAGGTTCTTGAGGGTAAGGCGATGCCAACACGGGTGGCGTTGTGAGAAAATCCTTGAAGTCTTCAAAAGCTTTCTGGGCCTCTGGGGTCCATTGAAATTCATCGGTCTTCTTGAGCAATTTGAAAAAGGGCATGCCTCGTTCACCAAGTCTGGAAACAAAACGGCTCAGTGCCGCCATGCAACCAGTAAGCTTCTGGACGTCCTTGTAGGTACTCGGGGGCTTCATATTCCAGATAGCGTTGATCTTCTCTGGATTAGTTTCAATGCCACGATGAGACACCATAAAGCCGAGTAGCTTGCCTGATGGCACACCAAAAATGTACTTCTCCGGGTTCAACTTCATTCTGAAGGCCCGAATATTTGCAAAGGTTTTTTCTAAGTCGGTTATGAGGTCCTCTTTCTGTTTGGTCTTGATGACGACATCGTCGACGTAAGCTTCCACGTTCCTCCCGAGTTGACTCTGAAGGCATCTCTGAATCATCCGCTGATAAGTAGCTCCGACGTTCTTGAGGCCGAAGGGCATCGTGATGTAGCAATAAGCTCCGAATGTGGTGATGAATGACATCTTCAGGCAGTCGGACTCCTTCAAACTGATTTGATGGTATCCCGAGTAACAATCCAAGAAGCTCAGAAGCTCGCAGCCGGCTGTCGAATCGACGACTTGATCAATAGAGGGTAATCCAAAGGGATCCTTCGGACAAGATTTGTTGAGGTCGGTGTAGTCTACTGTTACACCCTGAAGTTTTCCTAAATCGTAAAAATCAAGTTTAATAATTTATCTAAGAAATTGTTTAATTAATCTGGAGAAAAATCCAATTAATTAATGCATTAAAGAAGTGGAAATGGCAAGGTGGAATTTTTCTTGAGTTCCCCATGTCAAAATACATTAACAGGATTTTTAGTGGAATTTTCAGAGCCCTAGAAATAATTTTAAAACAATTAAAATCAATTTCGGAATTTAATTAATCCCAGGAAAATCCCTTTTCCTTTCTTTCTCTTTTTCTTTTTCTTTTTCCTCTTCTTCTTCCTTTCGGGCCGTCGGCCCAGTCCGGCCGCGCGTCGCGCGCCCCTTTCCCCTCCCTCTGGGCCGGTCCAGCCGCCCGACCCCCTTCCTCCTCGCGCCCCTCCCTCTCTTGGGCCGGCCGCAGGCCGAGGCCCGCTAGCGCCTCCCCCGTTCGGCCTCCCCCGGCCCGGGCCACCGACAGGTGGGCCCCACCTGTCAGGGTCATCCCCTTCCTCCGGCCGCCCGCGCCCGCAACTGCCGAGCGCCGTCTCCGCCCACTCCCCCGCGCCCCGCGTGCCTCGCGCACATGTGCACCCACGGCGCGCCCCTCCCGCATCCACTCCGCCCGCAGCCGCCGCGTGAGAGGGGCGGGATCCGTTTTTCCCGGCCGCCTCTCTCTCTCCTCTCTCTCCCCCACTCCGGCATGGAGTTCGGGCCGTTCCCGGCCACGTCCGCCCATCCCGCTCCTACAAAAACCACCCCCACGTCCTCCTCTCCCTTTTTCCCCATTTCCGCCGCCGCTCCCGTGCCTCCTAGCGCCCGCGCCACCACCGACCCCGTGCGCCGCCGCCTCCGCCGTCTCCGGCCGCCGCTCCCCACTGCTTGTGCCGTCCCCGAGCCGCGCCGACGCGTCCACCGCGTTCGCCGCGTTCTCCTGCACCTCGTCCGCCTTTTTGCGCCGCCGGCTCGCGTCTCCCGCGCCGCCCGCGCCGCCGTCTTCCCCGCCTCCGGCCGAGCCCGGTGAGCACCTCTCCTTTTTCCCTCTCTTCTCCCTCTCCCTCTCCCGGGCGCGCCGCTCCTCCCCACGTGCGCGCCGCCTTCGCCGCTCTTCGCCACCCTTGCGCCGCCGCCTCCGGCCACCGGTCGCGCCGTCGGCCGCCGCACGCCATGGCCGAGCCGCCCGAGCTCGGGGCCATGCCGCCCCGGCCGCCTGCCGCCCGCGCGCCCTGGGCCGTTAGATCGGCCACTTGGGCCGATCTCGGCCGTTCCTCTCCGTCCCGCGTGGCCGCCCACGTGGCTGCCGCGTCGGCGCCACGTGTGCGCCACATGGTGCACCACCGCCGCCGTGGTCCCGTGGACCGAGTCCACGGTGGACCGACCGCCGCCGCCCGCTGACGCCAGCCCTGGGATTAATTACGCAATAAATCATTTAGTTTTTTTTTTCTGTTTTGGTAAAAACACAGATAATTTCAAAAATTCATAACTAATTCATCCGAGCTCCGTTTAAGTCCATTCAAATTTCATTAAATTCATTAAAATACAGAGAATCCATTAAAAATACTTTTGTGCTTTGTTTCAGTAGACTTGTTTGCTTTGTTTGTCGCGTAGATTCCGAAACCTCCGACGCGCCCGTTTATTTCGAGATCGTCGCAGAGGTAGCTTCAGCTCAGGAGCAAGGCAAGTCATGCTTCACATTGATCATATTGTACCTATATTTACAAATGTCTTATTTTTCCGTAAACACTGCATTATTTCGCAATGTTATTTCATGTGGGATTATACCTAAGGTGCTCAGCCTATTATATTGATTATCATGTACCTTTGATAGCTTGGGTAATTAATTCATTGTTCGCTGATTTTAGGGGTGCTTAGCCATGCTTAGCTAACCTAGCTCTCTAAAGGGGATCACCTTGAATAATTAATTAATGTAGTCCCTATGGCGACACTTTGGTTTAGGAGCCACCATGGTAATAATATTTAACTAAAATATGCTAATGGTGGGCTGTGGGTGCATGGTTTTGATGGAAGCACCCATGGCAATTAAGGACCGATTCGCGGGAAACCCTGAAAGAAATACCGTGCGTACCACAAGCTAGCGTGGGCAACGGCTGGACTTGTAGTGTAGCTGTCTTTGGCTGACGTACCAGAATAGGGTGGGCGTGATGGAGTTGGGTCGGCGGGGGACATACCCGTTGATCGGCTGCCGGATTCACCGTGGCACGAGAGGGGGCTGCCTACCTTGGACATAAAGGTGGGGGTGAAACCTGTGGTGTGGTACGGTTGGTTAGAGGGGGTTATGCGAAGGGTCCTGTCACAGTCTCTATTCGGGTACTTTTCAGTATCGCGACGCATGGTTGACATGATGTTGAGGCTGTGTCTTGTGGGTACAGATGTACACCTCTGATCAGAGTAGAACTATTCGAATAGCCGTGCCCGCGGTTATGGGCGATCAACCAGATTCACCGTGATTAATCTCACTTTCATAATAACTTGAATTATTGGAATTGGTTTAGTTCAGGTGGATGGTTTGGGCCTGTCGCAACGTGGTGTAGCGTTGGACAGTGATGGTTTAATATTGTTCAATTAATTCAACTTTTTACTACTGCTTTCAACTACTGTTTTTAAATGCTTACTTTATGCAAATAAACCCCTGCCTTCCTTTGGAATATCTTGCATCATGCCTCCTTTTCCGGCATGACTTGTTGAGTACCGTGGGTAGTACTCAGCCTTGCTTAATTTTTCCCCACACCAGAAGAGGAGTATGCGTCTGATGGAGGTTTCTCAGAGGAGTAGGTTTCGTCCGCCGTCGAGGATGCCTGTGGAATGGTGCCAGCCCGCTGCAAGAGTCCCGTTCTAGTTTAGTTCGTCTTTTTCGTTTTTCCGCTGCATTTCTGTAAGACTTTTACTGTGTTTGTAAGACGTGGATCTGTATGTCAACATTGTCGTCTGTGTACCCTGGCTGGTCCTGGACAGGGTTTTAATACACATTCAGTTTCGGAAATTCTGGTAGTGAATTTTCGGGCGTGACAAGTTGGTATCAGAGCCGACCTTGACCGTAGGACAAGCCAACTGGAAACCCTAAGAGCCCTCTGAAACTCTTTCATATGCATATGCCTTTCCGCATTTGGAGTTGTTTCAAAGATTGGTTTCCCCGGTTTTAAAAAAAAAATTTTGGGTCGTTTGTTAAAAATTTTACGTCGGTGTAGAGTATTGAAAATTTTTGGGGTAAATCGGCTTCGGTTTATTGGAACTTTATTCGACGTTGGTTGGGAAATTATTGGGGGAAAGCTGCATTAGGTCTGGAATAGGATTTATGGGTTGCAAAATTTATTTATGTCATTATTATTATTGTTGTTCCAAATATCGCTATTATTATGTCTATTTTCTCGTGTTATTTATTGCTTAGAGTCGATAGTGTCTTTATTGGTATTCATGCAAAAATAGTTTATGCATAAAAATTCCAGCTTTATTGTGTCTTTTATTCTAGTCTTTTGCTGTTTATTTTAATTTGGATTTGAGCATGCATTGATTCCCACCCCTTTGTCTTCTATAGATGGCAGGCCATCCCCCGACGCACCACGGTCAGAACATGGAAGGTTTCGTGGCAGAGTTGGCCCGCATGGCCCTGGCAGTTGGATATCCAGAAGCCCCAGAGTACACCACACTGCTGCCCCTCACGGGAGAGTTGCCACACCGAGTCCGCTTGGAGGTACATGGCTTCGTGGGCACCAGTCTCCCCAACATGGTGGTCACAGCTTCGGGAGGAACTGATGAGCACGCCTGTCAAGAGGCGGCCTACCTGATGATGGCCAGGATGCGAGAGCTGTACGACCACGCTCTCCACAGCTCGGCATACCGCTACCACCCTGGCTGGTCCTGGACAGGGGTTTTAATACACATTCTGTTTCAGAAATTCTGGTAGTGAATTTCCGGGCGTGACAACGCGGGGGTGGTTTTTGTAGGAGCGGGATGGGCGGACGTGGCCGGGAACGGCCCGAACTCCATGCCGGAGTGGGGGAGAGAGAGAGTTCTGCAGAGTTACCAGGTTCTGCAGTGTTCAGTGGAGCCATCACTCTGAGGAAGAAGCCACATGGGAAAGAGAAGATGAATTGAAGGCCGCCCACCCGCATCTCTTCGCCAGCACTTCCGAATCTCGGGGTCGAGATTCCGTTTAAGGGGGCTAGGTTTGTCACACCCTGAAGTTTTCCTAAATCGTAAAAATCAAGTTTAATAATTTATCGAGAAATTGTTTAATTAATCTGGAGAAAAATCCAATTAATTAATGCATTAAAGAAGTGGAAATGGCAAGGTGGAATTTTTCTTGAGTTCCCCATGTCAAAATACATTAACAGGATTTTTAGTGGAATTTTCAGAGCCCTAGAAATAATTTTAAAACAATTAAAATCAATTTCGGAATTTAATTAATCCCAGGAAAATCCCTTTTCCTTTCTTTTTCTTTTTCTTTTTCTTTTTCCTCTTCTTCTTCCTTTTGGGCCGTCGGCCCAGTCGGCCCAGTCCGGCCGCGCGCCCCTTTCCCCTCCCTCTGGGCCGGTCCAGCCGCCCGGCCCCTTTCCTCCTCGCGCCCCTCCCTCTTTTGGGCCGGCTGCAGGCCGAGGCCCGCTAGCGCCTCCCCCGTTCGGCCTCCCCCGGCCCGGGCCACCAACAGGTGGGCCCCACCTGTCGGGGTCATCCCCTTCCTCCGGCCGCCCGCGCCCGCAACTGCCGGCCGCCGTCTCCGCCCACTCCCCCGTGCCCCGCGTGCCCCGCGCACGTGCGCGCCCACGGCGCGCCCCTCCCGCATCCACTCCGCCCGCAGCCGCCGCGTGAGAGGGGCGGGATCCGTTTTCCCCAGCCGCCTCTCTCTCTCCTCTCTCTCTCCCCCACTCCGGCATGGAGTTCGGGCCGTTCCCGGCCACGTCCGCCCATCCCGCTCCTACAAAAACCACCCCCGCGTCCTCCTCTCTCTTTTTCCCCATTTCCGCCGCCGCTCCCGTGCCTCCTAGCGCCCGCGCCACCACCGACCCCGTGCGCCGCCGCCTCCGTCGTCGAGGATGCCTGTGGAATGGTGCCAGGCCGCTGCAAGAGTCCCGTTCTAGTTTAGCTCGTCTTTTTCGTTCTTCCGCTGCATTCCTGTAAGACTATTACTGTGTTTGTAAGACGTGGATCTGTATGTCAACTTTGTCGTCTGTGTACCCTGGCTAGTCCTGGACAGGGGTTTTAATACACATTCTGTTTCGGAAATTCTGGTAGTGAATTTCCGGGCGTGACATCTACGCACATGCGCCATTGTCCTGTTTTCTTCCGAACCAGAACCGGGTTGGCTAACTAGTCGGGGTGGTATACTTCCTTGATGAATTCAGCCGCCAAGAGCTTGGTGAGTTCTTCCTTGATAGCGTCCCTTCGATCTTGAGCAAAACGGCGGAGTCGTTGTTTTATTGGTTTCGCGTCCTCTTTAATATTTAATGAGTGCTCGATCACCTCCCTAGGAATATCCGGCATATCAAACGGTTTCCAAGCAAATATATCTTTATTATTTTGGAGGAAGGTGACGAGCGCGCTTTCCTATTTGGGATCTAACTCCGCGCCTATTACAGCAGTTTTGGAAGGATCAGAAGGATCAAGGGGAATCTTCTTTGTCTTGGTGTCGCCTTCTCCCGACTTGGCTATCTTCTTTGCTAGGATCTCGCCTTCGCCTGACGTGGACGTAGCCAGTCAGATCTCTTGTTGGCCGTGTAATCTCTCACGAGTTTGGGGCATGTCACAGCTCTCCTTGTCGCAGGTGAAGGCTTGCTTGACGTCACTTCACAGGGAGATGACTCCATTGGGGCCAGGCATCTTCATCATGAGGTAGGTGTAGTGAGGTACCACCATAAACTTGACAAGCGCAGGTCTTCCGATGATTGCATGATAAGTTGCTTCGAAGTCGGCAACCTCAAAGCTGATGTTCTCTGTCCTAAAGTTTTCCCGAGTGCCGAAGGTGACCGGAAGGGTAATTTGCCCGAGTGGCGTAGATGACAGCCCTGGGATGACTCCGTGGAAAGGGGCTGAACTCGGCTTCAATTCTGATCTCGGGATTTGCATCTCGTCCAGAGTCTTAGCGAAAAGGATGTTGAGGACACTGCCGCCGTCGACGAGGACACGCTTGAGCTTGATGTTACGAACCACCGGGTCTAGTACCAGGGGATACCGCCCCGGGTGAACCACTCGGTCAGGGTGATCCGAGCGGTTGAACGTGATAGCCACCTCCGACCATCGTAAGTAACGTGGGACTTCCGGTTGTACAGCATTGATTTCTCTGTCGGTCAGCTTCTGCTTCCTCTTTGACTCGTACGCCAGCGGTCCTCCAAAGATATGGTTTAACTCGGTCCTGTAATCTTGAAAAGGCTCTGAGCTACTAGCTAGGTCGTCCCTCTTGGTTCCTGAAGTGTCGGCTCCATCTGACAGCGTCTGTTGTAATTGAGCTGCATATTTCTCGGTGAACTGTTTGTAGATGAAACAATCTTTGGCCACGTGCTTGTGATTCAGGTGATGAGTGCATTGAGCGTTCATGATCTTGTCGTAGGCGGCGACTCGGGGACGCTGTTGTTGGTAGTTGGACGTCGTGGCGACCAGATCCTCGGGCTTACGCTTGCGATCTTTTTGGCCGTTGTTGCCGTTGCCGTTGTCGTTGTCCTTCTTGGGGCGCCAGCTACTCCCGGATTGCTTGTCATGCTTGTCCTTCCGCGAGGCTTTAATTGCATCGTCTAATTTGGCGTAGGAGTTGGCTGTCTCGAACATCTTCTTGACCGTCCTCGGAGGCTTATGCCCGAATTTGCCGATCAGCAACTCGTCGCGGATGCCTTTCTGGAATGCGGCTATGATGACGTCGTCAGTGATGTCGGGGATCTTGTTTCGCTTCTTCGAGAAACGCCGAATGTAGTCCTTTAATGACTCATCAGGCTTCTGAATCACATTGTAGAGATTGAAGTGGGTCCCGGGCCTTTCGAAAGTGCCCTGGAAATTGGCGATGAAGTGGTCCCGAAGCTCGCTCCACGAATCGATCGAACCTCTTGGTAAGCTTGTGAGCTAGTTCCTGGCTGAATCGGCGAGAGCAACGGGCAAGTAGTTCGCCATGGCTTTGTTGTCTCCTCCTGCTGCGCGGATGGCGAGGGTGTAAATGGTCAACCATGACTCGGGGTCGGTTTTGCCATCATACTTGTCAATCCCTATGGGCTTGAAGCCACTCGGCCAATCCACTCGACGCAGGTCCCGAGTGAACGCAGGTATTCCATCGTCGTAGTTGTCGGGCGATCTTCTTCGATCTCCATAAGAGGGTCTGTGGCGCTCCCGATGGCGCCGGTCAAGTACCTCCCTCAAGTCACTCGGCGGGGGCCTTCGAGAACTGCTCTGGTAGTTGGAGTTATGACGAACCCGATCGTGGATGGGTGGCCGGCCGTGACCTCTCTCATGAGAGTCAGCAGATTGATCTTGATGCTTCCATGCTGCGTAATGACGAGGGTCTCTAGATTTGGCAGGTGTCTTGCTGAGCTCGGGTCTTCGGTAATCTTTGGATCGCATCGGTGGTAGGCGGCTGCCTTCGGGTGTCTCGGCGATGGACTCGGCAGATCTCCGCGCGGATCCTGTAGGAGCGTCGGCGGCCGTGGCCGCGACGATAGTCTTGACTTTGTCCAAGATCGGTGTAACCGCGGGGGGTGCCACTTCGATGACGGTGTCGATGAGGGTAAAGGTTGCGACCGCATTCTGTTGAGGCGTGAGGAAGATGTTGGCGTTGTCGACTCGTGTCTGAAGTATGGCCTCGCGAGCGGAGCGCCCAGTCGCCCTTAGATCTCGTTTTCTCTTGTCGGCTTCTTCTTTCCGCCTGAGCTCCTCCTCCTTGCGCTTGTTTTCATCCTCCATACGCTTGCGCTCCTGTTCGAGCTTGGCTCGCTCCTCCTCTACAACCCTACGGGCCATGGCCGAGTCGGCCTCGGCTACTTCGGCCATGAGGACGTTGAAGAACATCGGGTCGTAGTCCTTGTCGAAGTCGGAGTCGTCGAAGTTATCCGTGGAGATGTCGTAGATGTCGAAGTCGGAAGAGCTGAGGTAATCAGCGATCTTAGTAGATGAGCGCGACCCGAGCGGTTGAATCATGACGGCAATTTCCCTGGAGCTCGGACCGCAGCATGATGACAAAGAAGATTTTCCCAAGTGGATCGATTCCAACTCGGAAGATAGAAGATTATGGTAGGTCTCAGCATCGTTTGGTAACTCAAACGGCGCCAAGCGGTTTCCCCCTCCCGACTGGTTCGAATCTGAGTCAAGGAGAGAGATCTTGCCGAATTTGTCGGTGATGAAGTCGAGGCTGCCGAAGCGGAACGCCTGCGCAGGAGCGAAGGCGAAGTCGTCGATGCCTGATGAAGATCCCATCGCGCTCGTCGGTGAGATGAAGAAAACTTGACGCAGAGCCCCTACCTGGTGCGCCAACTGTCGAAACTTGGTTTCGGCAATAAGAAACTAGGGGTAGCAGTCAAGGGCCAAACGCAATGGGTTAGTGTGCAAAAAGATTTAGACAGGTTCAGGCTTTCTATAAAGAAGTAATACTCTACTCCTGTTTCAAGGATTCGATTCGCCGAGTGGTTTATTGATCTCATGATCTCTTTGTGTATGAAGTAAAGCTTAGCTATTCGCTATTGTCTCCTATCTCTTATATCCCTCAAGGGACGTCCTACCCTCCTTATATAGGTTTAAAGGGTAGGCTCACAAGTCGGAGACCTAACTACAATCGGTATCGGACTCCATCATACTCCCGACTTAGGATTATAAGCCGTTTCTTATTACACAATGTAACTTAATACTCAATCCTAAGCCGATTACATATTCATGAATCATAACCTATCCCCTATAGCTAGTCGGATAAGCCAACCATGAGAGTATCCGGTACCCATAATCTCCACGGATGGTGTTCCCGCATACAAGGGTTGAAATGCAATGGGCCAACCATAGGATTTTTTCATTTTTATCCTTTGAAAAAACTTACTTCCTCCGTTACAAAATAAATAATTTCTATGTTATTTAGCAAATACCAAGGATATGTTTAAAGATTTCTTTTTAATCACATGACCCTGCCTCCTGTCTATTAAACGTTATACGATTATATACTGTAAATAGGTTCTTGAAGTATAGATTTGGTAGGAAGTGTAGTTATATTTCTTTTATCTATATAATAAAATATGTTTTTATGATAATAAATAATTAACATGTCTAACGTGTAAAACTTATTGTAAATATAATATTGGGAGGCTATAAATTATGTATATTATTAGCATGTATTATATTTCAAATATCTGTCCAAATGACCTTTTTTTGTTTAAAAAAGTCATTAGGAAGATATTTAAAACATAATAACTGCTAGTAAACTTCTGGAGAACCCTGTTATTGAGTATTATAAACTTTTGTTTTGGTTATTCTGTTGAAAGGGAGCATGGTACGTGACAACGCGAGTGAGAAAAGGCGGCACCACCAGATGTTGGCATGCAATGGCCTCTCCTCAGCCCTTTCCTCTTGTTCGTTCATCTTTGATTTTTTTCATCTACATCCATGCTTCCTCCATCCCAACTCAACCCAGGCCACCGTCTCCTCCCTAACAATGGTGGCGTGGCAGGCGAACATGTGGTGAGTGATGATAAGGAGACGGGGCACATGTGGGTTTTCCTCTCTTTTTCATTATTTTTCTCTTATTCCTGATATTTTTTGGGGAGTAGCTATATTTATGGCATCATATTTTACACCAAAATTAATCAAAATAGTTTTTACGGTATAAATTACACGCACTTACATTGTAATTACGTACATTTTTAAACTCGAACTGTAATTACATTGTAAAGTTTAATTGTAAAGTTTAATAGTTACATTATATTTTTTTCTAATTCATAATGCATAAGAGAATTAGAATTAAAGTAATTGGAAAATGAGATGGGCGAGACAAAAGCATACTTACATATAGGGAGAAAGCAATCATATGGAGAAAAAGTGACTGAAATTAAATTAAAAATATGGTGCCATATTTTTTGCAAACCTATAGTTTTTTTTCAGCTTAACTCTGGATTTTTTTTTATGATATTTTTTTTTGTCAAAGTTACCTATGACTGTTTTTTTACTCCCACATGCCTTCTCTAGATCCTTCTAATGGAAGTCCTGACTCTTCTCATTACCTCCATATTTTTAGCCGTTCTTTCCAAATCCAATGGCTCATATTTTACGTCATACGTGGCTTAATCAGGAAATGAATAAATATTCGTCGTTCATGATATGATGATGATTTTTAAATTTTCAATTGTTTATTAGATTCCTCTTACAATGAAGTATGTGATTGGCTTTGAACTCACTAAAATATGGGAACCAATGCAGAAATATTTATATTGTGATACAAAATTTAAATTCTAAAAATACTTATATTTTAAACAGATATAGTATTTTCACAAATATATCTTTCTCAAGCACACTAGGCACTTATGACAGCTCGGTACCATGTTTGTTGATGTGGCCAAGCCGCCGAGGGTCAACACAAGCCTCGTTCGTGCCAAGGGTTTGGATCCAATCTCATTGGCATGGACCTTTTGGACCTTGAGACTTGTTCATTTTATTGTCACCTTCAATCCTACTAAATTTTGCTATTACTCATTTTTGGTAAGATAACGAATTAAACATAATCTTATTAATGCTATTACACCAGAATTTGGTAGTTCCATAAATTTCCTCTGATAAAAACACTACCTACATATAAAAGGTATTAAACTAGACATCCAACGCTGCCAAAATTTGGTGACACCAAAACGAGACAAAATTTGGCCGAATTTTGATAATATTGATTTTGGCAATAAAGTGAATAAACCATTAGCACCTATAGTCCTTGGTTGCAGAGTGAGTGCTTGAAGGGTTCGGTCTTCGTTGCTAAATTCCTTAGTTATAGGCTTCTACACTTCATCGTGTTGACGCGAAATTTGTTATGACACACGAAAGCCTGAGAGAACTGCTTAGCTTCGGTACAGGTCCTATCAATCAGGTTCAGGGTATGCCAGTTAGTTTGATTCTGTAACTAACAAGATTGAAATATATCGATAATCAAAGAGCCGATCGGCCAATAAGTTGATGTGATGTAGCGAGGCCAGCTGATGTCAATAGGGTTTTGATTAATCGGCTATAGGCTCAATGTAAATTAAAATAATCAGATAAACAATAAGTCTTATGTTATCATTGACTGGAACTAAACTATGCATAATCATCAATAAACTATTCTTTATCAAAAGCAATCTTGATAGATCAGACCAAACCGAGACAGTATAAGATTAAAGTTGATAAAGATAGATTTAACTAAAAATTATACATTTGAGTATAAGTCGATATAACTCAGAAGATGTAACGGGATAGTATAATGTGAACCAATCGACAAAAACTGATACAATGTGATAGATGTAAATCTGATGGTTAAAACATACGTCGACTAGAGATTCAATGTAAGTAAATTAAAATGTATATCTCCTAACTAACCGATATATCTGATAGTTGAAGTCTACAATAATTATAACTCATTGACTAGCACTTCGATGAACGTTGCATAAAAACCTATCGGCTTATTAGAATTAAACTTATTAACAATAATCTAATTGATCGGATCTAACCAAGACAGTATAAGATTGAAGATAATAAGAAAAATCTATTTAACCGATAGATCCACACAAACATGATGGATATAAAAAATTTATCTAGAACATCAATATGATTAGAGAAATATCAATTTAGCCAGAATATCAGATCTAACAGAGAAAGTCCTAACTAAACCGATACAACTCTATAAAACAATGCAATTAAAGATAGAATCAATATATCAGATAAGCAACATTTGCATCAACCTAGATAGAATATCGGACTTAACCGAGAAAGTTCTAGCCACGTCGATACAAGGGAAGTTGACGGAAGTTACTTCTCGTCGGAGATTGAACTTAACTGATGCAGCCCTGCACGAAACTAATAACTTGACAGGATTAATCAATGGCGATGCGCCGAAAATAACTATATTGATCTGTGGAGATGATTTACAAAGACTCTGAGTTATACATATTTATATCCTCGGGTTGATACTAATTTTGATCGGATACTAGATATAACTTCTTAAAGACAAAAGAAAAAATACAAATCCTGATCGGATACAAGATATAACTTTCTAAAGATAAAAGAAAAATTACCAAATCCTACCTAATTAATAGATATAATTAAATTGTTATGTCGCGGTCTTCACGATTCTTTCTTGAACTTGGTCTCTTCTGAATAAATTTTTATCGACTAATTGATCTCTTTCTTTAACTAAATTCACTAAAGAACCGTACTAATTTTTTGTGTTAACACATCGCCAATTATGTATTGACAACATGGTATGAGGTCCAACACCAAACTAATGTATCTCAAAGCCAAATGCTATGGTAGTACATATCATATTACAAAAGTATGAATTTAGTGATGAAGTTATCAAGATACATATTTTAATATTTTAGAGTTTAGATCTATAGCACTATTATTTATTTAAAGTTACAAAAGTTGTATTTTTCTGATAAAATGGATGTTAAATTTATAGTTCTGTGATACAATTCCTTACATCTATAATTTCGTTATAAAAAAATTGATGCTAAGTAGTTTTACGATACACATCCTTAAATCTATAGTTTTGTGATAGTTTATTTTATTTTAAATATCAATAGTTTTGTGAAATTTACTATTTTTTTCGCCAGCGGATGTCTTGTTGGTACGTTGCAATGAAAATGAGAAAGTGAAGGAGCATGTATTTACGTAGTTTTTTCAAATTATTTTATTACGAGTTCCAATGAATGATCTATATATGAAATAAGTTTATTAAATTCACGAAAACTAAAAATACCTACACGGGCCCATATTGCTGTGTAGTGTGAAGCATGTACGAAACGTCCGATCCAAATTCAATGGTCCAGCTAACGTCGTTATGAGTACTAATTTTCTCATATAAATACATTAAATTTATATAAATGATCTCATAAAAATATCAAACAATAATAATTGATCGTACAGTATAAAATTGCTGGCTTCTTCACTGGTTAACGTGCTAGATGGCACGGCTACTTTCCCATCTATGGGCCGGTGCCTGAATTCGGACCAGACGCTTTCTTTCCCCTCCCCCGTGTCTTCCAGAATGTTCCCTTCCGCCACCGCGCCACGCCACGGCCGCCTCGCCCTCACCCGGCGCTCCGTCGCCGCCGCCCGCCGCGCCATGGCCTCCGCCCCCCCGCAGCCCCCCCCCCCCCCGCCGCAGCATCCGAGCCCGGCCAACCCCAAGGCGGTGCGGGTGGTGGTGAAGGGCCGGGTGCAGGGGGTCTTCTTCCGCGACTGGACGGTGGAGACGGCGCGCGCGCTCGGGCTCGCCGGCTGGGTTCGCAACCGCCGCGATGGCACCGTGGAGGCGCTCCTCTCCGGCGACCCGGTCAGGGTCGACGAGATGGTGTCCCGCCACCTCCCCGTGGGGCCCCGCGCCGCCGCGGTCACCGCCGTCGTGCCATCCCCCGCCGACCCCGTCGACCCCGCCGAGGGGTTCAGCCGCAAGCCCACCGCCTGAGGAGGAGGAAGACGACTGGTTCTTTGTTTGTGACCTGATAATAAATCTTATCTCCAATCCTTGGAAAGTTTCGACTTTTTAGAGATTTTTAGGGCCTTCCTTTGGGGCTTTGTGCGAGATGTGATCGTGCTGAATCGAACTATTTGGATTGGAATTTGTACATGTTGGACTCGGGAGTGTTTTTGTCACGATGCAATGTAGAACATCAGTTCTTGATGAGCGCTTGATCATGCAATGTCAAAACATTGTTCAGAACTTCAGATGTTGTGGGCTCTATGCCACTTTGTATGTACTATGTGCTGTTATGCCCTCATAAACTGATAGCATAACAAACCGTGTGCCGCTGCTCTGTTAACAAAGAAAATTTAGTCATTAGCAAATGGTACTACTTTTAACATCACTAGCTTCCTTGTTGTTCGTTGTTGGTGTGTTTGATTAGTTCATTGGATTGGTTGAAATCAGGGTTTCAAAAACCGCCGGGGGCCCGGTTACCGTCACCCGGCGGTACGGCGGTTACCGGCGGTAACCGCGCAAAACCGCGACAAATTTACAAATCGAAATTTGAATTCAAAAATTCGGGCAAACCGCGCGGTTACCGCGCGATGTGTAATGGGTCGCACAGTAACGGGCCGGTCCTTTTTTTTTCTTTTTTCAATTTTTAAATTTATTTTCCGTTTTGCTCTCAAATTTGAATAAATATTACTCTTTTTTGAGAAATTTCTTCACCATAAAACACTACAAATCAAGCACTAACTTCATCATTTTTTTTGATTTTTTTCTTTTTTTTTTAAATTTTTGAATTTGGACGAATTTTATTAAACCGTACCGCGCGGTACGGGTAACCGTACCCCCGCGGTACGGGCGGTAACCGCGGTAACCGCGTGGTTACCGACGGTTTTTCACACCCTGGTTGAAATCCGTTAGTAGGAAAACCGAAGAACATGTAATAAGAATCATAAAAAAAAACAGCCTACCAACATTACCGTTTCGATAAGCTTATAAACCAAAATTTAAATTTTAAAGTCGATTGCGTGATTTTCTCATCATGGTTTATTTTATAAGATTTGTTTCTAAATAGCGAAAGATAAATATGTAAAAAGTTTTACTCATAAACTATCTTTTATCCTATCTTACTATAAAGTTATAACCCACTAAATTATAAAGCTCAACATGCAAAAATGACACATTATCATCTACTAACAATTATTACATTTTAAACATCATGCAAGTATATTATATTATCTATATTTCTATAATTTATTATATTTTAAAGTTTTAAAATACAAATATGCTAAATCATCATCCCACATAATTCACATAATATTTCAATATATTTTTTTATTATTTTTTATAATATCCTATATACCTATATAGTTATCATCACTTAGTTTATGTTATTTCTCTTTTCTCTCATTAATCTATATCACATTAATTGTTTTTTAGTCCTTAGATAATTAATTTATGGTCCAAATTATTTTTTTTATTTTTTTCTCTCATTGAGCTATAAGCTATATCATATCAATTGTTTTTAGTCTTTAGATGATTAACCTATGATCCAAATTACTTTTTTTTTCTCATAAAGTCAGCACATCACCTTATTTTTATCATTTAGATTATTATTTTTTATATAATTTAAATTATCATAAACTATATCAATTTATATAAGCTTATGTCATCTAGCTATTTTATATATTATTTTTATTCATTAGAAAGATAACAATATGCATAAAGGAAGCGATGGGCACGTATCTCTACAAAAGGGATTTTGATCCGTTGACGTTCTAGCATGTTCTCCTATAGTCCTATACTAGTAGCTCACCAAAATCTCCAGGTGAGCTCAGCACACAAAGGTCACAGTGACATTGGGCCGGTTTGGAAGCCTGCAACTGCAAGTAGCTCGAGGCCCAGCGGCATCTCCGGATTCCTCCATCCACATCTCTGCCGCCGCTATGGCCACTCCCGCCGCCGACGCCGCCGCGACCATGCCCGCGCCGCCGCCGCAGGAGACGCCGGCGCGCAAGGCGGTGCGCGTGGTGGTGAAGGGCCGGGTGCAGGGGGTGGGGTTCCGCGACTGGACGGCGGAGACGGCGGAGTCCCTCGGCCTCGCCGGGTGGGTCCGCAACCGCCGCGACGGCACCGTGGAGGCCCTCCTCTCCGGCGACCCCGCCAAGGTCGACGAGATGGTGTCCCGCCACCTCCCCGTCGGCTCCCCCGCCTCTGCCGTCACCGCCGTCGTCCCTTCCCCCGCCGACCCCGTCCACCCCTCTCTTGGCTTCGAGATCAACTTCACCGTCTGATCGGCGCCGCCGCCGCGTTCTTATGTACAATTACGAATAAAGATCAAGAACCTGATTTGTTTATCCATGTCAGGTTGTGATGCTAGTGGTACCATGTATGATAGTGTTTCTTCAATAATAGTACATCTGTCTGATGAGTTGTGAATTGTGAGCTATGCCAAGATCTTCTCTGGAATTGGTACATCAGTTCCACAATTTGCCACTGGAATAATCCAAACTGTGCTTACCTGATCAATCTGAATCACACTCGATATGTTCTTGCGTTCCAGGTTTGGTATGATCTCAATTCGAGCGATGCATTCCTCTGGTTTGTTCCTGATGTACATATATAGTGGTATATACCTCAAAGTTAATCAACCTACCTACTTGATTCTAGCTAGACCTGCATCTCAGATACATACATCCATGCTCTTCACTGGCTCAACCACTCGAAGTGCCTTTTCTTGCAGCTCAGCCTGGGGCTTGGCATCTTCGTTCACCTCACGGAGCTGCAAGGGCTTCAACATGTAGCACCTGGCGCAAATAGCGTAGTACGCAAGGTTGAGCACCTGGAGCAGCGCGATGATCCAGTAGAAGTAGTCGAGCCTGCCGCGGTTGATGTTGTCGGGGAGCCAGTTTGATCCGTCGGCGCCGGCGCTCCACCGATGCACGGCGGAGATGAGCATCGTGCTGACGTAGCTCCCCAGCGAGATGGACAGCCAGAAGAGCGCCGTCGCCATGCTGCGCATGCTCTCCGGCGACTGGTCGTACATGAACTCGAGGTGCCCCACGGAGTTGAACGCCTCCGCCACGCCGTGCAGCGCGTACTGCGGCACCAGCCAGTACGCCGACAGCGGCGACGTGCCGGCGTCGGTGGCTCCCACGGCGGCGGCGGACTCCCTGCGGTGGCGCTCCACGAACCCGGCCACGAGGGTGGCCGCCACGGAGACGGCTAACCCGACGCCCATTCGGTGGAGGTAGGAGATTCCGCGGTCCAGCCCCGTGGTGCGGCGTGCCAGCGGGACGAGCACGCGGTCGTAAGCGAGGAGCGTGGCGAGCATGGCGAGCAGGGTGAAGACGGTCATGGAACCCGCCGGGATCTGGAACGACGACAGGCCCGGCGCCAGGCGGCGGTCCATGGTGCTCGCCTGCTGCAGGGAGAAGGTGTGCTGCTGCGACGCCGCCGTGATCGCCAGGATGCCCGCCGCCCAGATCGGGCCCATGCGGAGCACCGACTTGAGCTCCTCGACGCGGTGCACCGTGCTCAGCCGCCATGGGTTGGGGACGGGGGACGACGGCGGCAGCTTGCCGTCGGAGCCGTCCGTCGTCAGGTCGCCGTCGGTGACGATGGCCGCTCGGTCAAAAAAGCTGCATCGCCGGAGTCAAGAAACAGCATGATCAGTGCAGAAATAACAACGACAAAAATCAAAATGATCACATTCTTTTAGTACTTAGGAATATACTCCTACAAAAGAAGGCCGGTTTATTTAATTTACATTTTTGATCAATTGAATTGAAGTCGAAATCATGACGCATACATAACACATTCATCTCAAGGAAATAAAATAGCCAGAGTTTGCCAATTTGCAATATTCATTCTAGCATTCTATCAATGAACTTCTTTTCTTTTGGAAAGACCAACGTAGGAGTAATAATGTACTGGGATGACAAAAGATTTGAATCGAATCTTATGTTTAGACAGCTTTTACATCATCTTGGGGCATAAGGTTTCTGTAATGCCACTGTCATTACAGAACTTATTGCATTTCTTAAGGAAAATACCAAGAGCATAAAAGCAGCAAATCTAGAGCAACGCTACTACGGTGGGTTTCAGAAAACACAATATCCCTCTAAATCAGAAAACACATACCCCTCTAAACTGAAATATTTTGTAAAGTAGGGCCGTAGTTGTTACTTGTTACTCCTATCCAAACCGAGCTCAAAGTTGCTTGACATAGCTAATCTTCGGAAGCAAAGCAGAGACTCGTTATTGAGTTTGAACAGTGTTCCAACCATGCCATAATACATAGTGATCAGTGATCACAGAGTAGCCGGTGGCCATCCATTTTCCTGTTTTTTCTCCCATTTCGGAGGTGCATGCAAAGACACTGTTGTTCTTCAGATCTGCTCATGAAAACTATTAAGGCTGAGTTCGGCTGTATGAGTTCCTGACTCCTTTCCCTCGTGTTTCGCGTGCACGTTTTTCAAACTGTTAAACGGTATGTTTTTTTAAAAAATTTCTATACAAAAGTTGCTTTAAAAAATTATATTAATCTATTTTTTAAAAAAAATAAGCTAATACTTAATTAATCATGTACTAATTAACTATTTCGTTTTGCGTGTTTGAAGAGAGAGTTCCCAACTCTCCCTACCGAACATAGCCTAAGTAAATTTTACAAAACCCCGATTTTAGAGTGCTCGTAATACAAAACCTCAGATATTTGTTTTGAGAAATCCAAGGTTTTGGGATAAAATGTTTTAACGAGTCCCCTATTTAAGTTTATATTGTCGTTTTTGGCTAATATATTTATGCACAATAATTATAAAGAAAACATAACTAACTTTTAGCTTACTAACTAATTCTCTGTTGACCAGAATATATGTTCTGACCGACCAATGATTGATGCTGCAATCACGAGTCACTCATAGTCATAGTTATCTCTCTTCAGTAGTCAATCATGGACCCATGAATTCCCATATTTTCTCTGGTCAGTCAAATTATCAAAAGCCAGAGACCATAAGGCTGTGTTCGTTGCTGTTGACTCCCAACGTGGTACAGTAGTTTTCTCCCGTGTACGTTTTTTAAACTGCTACACGGTGTATTTTTTTGCAAAAAGTTTCTATACAAAAGTTGTTTAAAAAAATCAAATTAATCCATTTTTGAAAAAAAAATTAGCTAATACTTAATTAATCACGCGTTAATGAGCCGCTCCGTTTTCCGTGATCACTGTTGGTTTTCCCAGCTCATTCTCACGAACAGACCCTAAGTCCACAAGCGATAGCTCATCCAGCGGCTGCTAGTTTCAGTACTGTGCTGCAGCAGTGCAGCGTGGAAAAAACTGTGCTAAGTTTCGGCGCCATTGGCCGACATCTTCTCCTATTCTGCTATCCATGTCTTCTTGTTCATCAATGGTTTTTGCCTTCGTCGACCCCCGACTTTGCTGGTTGCATGACAGAGAATACTCATACCAATCTCTTGTTTAAAACTTTAGTTTATTTACCAGCTACATGTATCTTCGAAGACAGATCATGTAACGTACTATCCACTAACTTTAAATGGCTAACATATAGATCTCATATACTCAATAGACTCACATGTCAATGACATGTTAGAGGAGATTTATCGTGTCTTTTCTGGTTATGGAATGTAGTAGGAGTTGTCTACAGAAGGCTTAAGAGTTGCTTGGTGGTGTTACTCGTCAATTGTTTTGATTTTCCTTGTGGACTAAAGGTTTTTAAAAGTTTTGCAAGAAGAGAAATGTAGATAATACTTAATATTTTTTTATTTATCAGTTGCCTGAAAATTTCTTATTTGTCGACCACCTAAAATTCGTGGTATTCAAAACCACAACTCTAATATAACTTTACTAAAGCAACTAATTTGCTTTGTTATATACTTTAATGGGTTTATGTTAATGTGTCCTCATGTTTCTTCTTTATATTAGATTTTCTTTCATATTGGTAAAAATTCACAAAAGTATAACCTTTTTATATTAAATTATATCATCATTTAATTGTTTCACTTTTTTCTGAAAGTAAAAGAAAGGTAAACATGTGAGTCTTTGGATCCTTTGATATAGTAGTGACAAGTTGTTCACTTTGCATTGTAATAAAAAGTTTCTTTTTCCAAAAAAAAAGAGAAAGAGAAAAATGTTATAAATGGAGCACACGTTGAATTTTCACCACAAAAAAGGCAATCATCTGCTAAAAATTTCGATGGTGCCGGGGACGGCAAGATCGAAAGCAACCAAATTCGGTCTGAATTTAGCTGAAATTGAACCACTCGAGGTGGTAGGCGAGATCAGAGGTCGCATACCTGAGCTGTTCAGTGTGGACGAGCTTGCCGTAGAGCGAGATGGGCGCGTCCATGTCGTCGTTCTCGTACAGCGTTGTCGCGTCGTCGACGACGTCCCTCGACACCCGGCGCTTCCTGACGGCGGCGACGACCACCTGTGCGAGCCGCGTGAACGGGCTCCCCGACGGGTCCAGCCTCCGGTACAGCGGGTAGCCGGCGACGAAGGCGACGACGGAGACGGCCATGCAGAAGGTGGGCACGCCGAGCCCCCACCCCCAGCCGACGTTGTCCTGCACGTACACCACCGCCGTGACGGCAACCAGCTGCGACGCGCCGTTGCAGAAGTAGTACCAGTTGAAGAAGCCCCAGGTGCGCGCCCGCTCTGCCGCCTCCGACTCGTCGAACTGGTCGGCGCCGAACGCCACGATGCACGGCCTGTACCCGCCGGCGCCCAGCGCGTTCAGCAGCAGCGCCATGTACAGCACCGCCAGCTGCCACGGCGCCGCCTCCTCGCACGCGCCGGCGCCGCCGACGGCGCTGCACGGCGGCGGCCGGAACACCGGCATCGCCGCCGACACCGTCAGGAGGAGCATGCCCTGTCACGAACACGTCAAGCGCACTCCGTTTAGCTCGGCGGCGGCGGGCGTGAGTGCATGTGTAGTAGTGTATACGTACGGCTTGGTAGACGAGGGAGGCAGCGGCGATGGTCCAGAAGCGGCCGACGTGGGAGTCGGCGAGGAAGGCGCCGATGAGCGGGGTCATGGCGGAGACGCCGCCGAAGTTGGTGAGGGTGGTGGCGGCCTTGGCGAGCGGCATGTGCAGCTGCCTAGTCAGGTACATGAGCATGTTCGTCGTGAACCCCAGCACGGCCAGCTTCTCCGCCACCTCGTTCGCTGCGTACAAAAATTGTCAAAACACACGCCAAATCTCATACGAATTTGAAACAAAAACTACCGTGTTTCGAACAGATCAATTTCGTGCTTACCGAAGATGAAGGGCATCGTTCTGAACCCACCCTTCTTCCTCATCTTGCTCTTCTTCGCCTCCTCCTCCGCCATGGCTTCCTCCATCATCTCCATTGCTGGTGCTTGATGTGTAGCGACTGGTCGTGCATATGGTGGTAGCTAGCTTGGACATACACATATTTATAGCTGAACTTTCTTCCTAGCTTAGCTACCCAGCTCTCTTTTCACATTTCCGAAAAGAAGATCCAATTGAAGCGGCTGTCCGTGTTAGAATGACACGCCTCTACCGGTTAATTCAAACGGTAAACATATTATACATCTCAATCAAGAAATTTGTGGGCCTGGCTTTGTTAGTTTGAAAGGGCTAGAACACCTCCCTTCTTACACATAAAATGGAGTAACCGATAAACGCATAATTAATTATTACCTTAAAAAACCTTAAAAAATAAATTAATATGATGTTTTTAAGCAACTATTATATAAAAATATTTTTTTTAAAAAAGTATCACTTATTAATTTGAAAAACGTGCTAATAAAAAACTAATAAGAGAGTAGAGTTGAAAAAATGTAGTTAAGAACACACCCTAAACGAGCAATGTACATAAAAAAAAGAACAGAAGGTGACACGGCCGAGAGAGAATTGGATTGTACAGGTACAACTGTGCATGTAGATAGAAACAGGTTATAAAATGCATTCATGTTTGCAGAATGGAAATTCAGAAATCAAGCAATATGGACAGATGCAGAGTGCAAATTCAGAAATCAAGCAATATGGACAGATGATCGACCGAGATCGGACTGCAAGGCATGAAGAGCAGAATTGATCATGTGCGCTCTGCAGATTTCATTGGAATGAAAGGTCAATGTCATTGGAGCCGTGGCCCGTGGAGTTGATGCCTACAATACGATCCACGTACACACGCATGCAACCTAGTAATAAAAGCACTGATGGTGAAGCCTAGCGTACCCGTTTTGTCTTTCTCTCTCTGTGTTTTTTTAGTTGATGCATGTATGCTAGCAGTCTATATATAATAGTGGGATGTTTTGTATTGATAGAGTAAAAAAATTATAAGATCATAGTCATGAGAGACCATGATTAGGAAAAAAAAGAAACAGTTAAGCCACACGTCTACAACAAAAAAAACTCCACTGTTTGAGAAAACAAACAGAAACACCATATCCCAACTATAGTTATCTCAATCCACGTTTTTAGGTTGGAGACAAAGATAAAAGATGGATATGGTCTCCTCCACATAAGCCCCCAATGTGGTCATCTTGTGGTGGCCAGAAACATTGTCACAAAAGTACAATCCGTTTGAAGAAGAGACTAACAGGAAATAGGGCTTCAAACCATACCTCCAAGATGGTTGTGATGCCGAGGACTTTGCTGCGTCCATCCCGAGAAAACAAGATGTGGTTTTCAACTGAAGAACTCCAGCAAAGGCAGGAGGAAAGACACCACGACAACGCTCCTATGGGGTTACGACGCCCGAAAGCATCGCCACATCCAGCCCTGACTATGGGCCTTTTGCATGAAAATCTTGCTCCTTTCTCTTGTCACTACGTCACTGCATACACGTTGGCACCATCATCCACCAAAATCTGAACACCAACAACGCGCGACCATCACACCAGTGCCTTATCACTAGCCAGCCATCAGGAAGAAGGCCCCTTCCCAAGAAGGAACCAGTGTCCTCGTGCGTCGCAGAACTCCAATATGTCATCGAAAAAGCGGCCGTTGACATCTCCCTGTACCACCCCGTGTCGTTGCCCCATGCCCTCCTACCGCCTCAGGTTGTCTAACTGTGTTGTATCCTGTATATTGCCCCACATTGCAGCCACCTTGTAAGCCCCGTCCACACGTAGGAGTGGCAGATTTGGCATCGCTGGGTCCAGCCACCGCCTTGCACCTGTGACCGCCCTCAAAGCCCTGAGGATGTCTCAGATCCGACAGTTGCGCCCCTGCCTTAGCCACTGTCACCCATTCGTGGCCACGCTGTTGTCGACTCCAAAAGCTGCACCTGTCATCGTAGTAGGCCACCAACATGCCCATCTTGTTGCCAAGGGCCTCCTCTCGTCGGAGAAACATCGGATCCAATTAGGAGGATGTCAGATCTGGCCATGAGGGCAACAGATTGATAGCCCCATGCCACCTCCGCACCTACTGCCCAACCACCATCTTTTGTCGCATGGCCCTCCAACCTCAAATGAGCACCAGCACCCACTTCGGTCTTCCTTCATCTAGCCGCCTGCTGGCCTCACCTTGCTGGAGTAGTCTAGCAGGCCATTAAGGGCCCAGATCTAGGTGCCATAATCCTCGCCTCCTCGGTGCCCCACTGTCGTAGCGCCCTTGGGGGAGAAAAGGCCCAGCCATTGTCATCCTTGTAGCCAGCTAGCTTGCCATCGGGCTGCTCACGCAATGATGATGAGGAGGGGAGCCGTCAAGGGCCCAGATCTAGATGCCGCAATCCTCACCTCCTCGGTGCCCCACTGTTGTAGCGCCCTTGGGGGGAAAAGGCCCCGCCGTCGTCGTTCTTATGGCCGGCTAGCTTGCCATCGGGTTGCTCAAGCAACGATGATGAGGAGGGGAGGAGGGAGGGGGCTGGTGGAGGTGGTCTCCTCGGTGCCATTTGGATCATCCCTGGGCTGGGAGCGACATGGACACATCTCTAGCAGAGTTCTGTGTGTGACCAGTTTTTTTACAAGCAAATCCTTCTAGGGTGAATCCTTTGGCAAGTAGTCATCTAGGCTAGCATTTTTTTTCTTTTTGAAGACTCAGGTATAGGGCACAATGCAGTTTAAATTGCCAATTCTGGTATTCAAAATGTGTATTTTGGATGATTCAAAAATGCAGTGGCCTGCACGTATGTCCAACAGCATCCAGGTGTACAAAATGGTATATCTCATATAGAGAAAGAATTGTAATGGCATGGTTTCAAATAGTTGAATACTAATTGTATTTTTTCAATAGGACGAATTTACAGTGACATGGATCAAATTTACCCTAATATTTATGAGCACTTATATATATTATACACCCATGACTCTATTACTATACCATCGATGTTTTCTTTCTATATTGTTTATTCTTTACTGCAAGCGATCTGTTTTCGTTATTGTGCTAGGATTCGGCACGTACATGAACAAGGAAATAGATTTTAAGTATGTACGTAAATTATCTAAATTGTCAATGGTTATGGATTTTTAAAGAAAATGTAATATATATTATTGTATTTTCTATTGATCTATAGATATCTAATGAGAAATTCAATCTACAGATTTTTAGATAATAGATTGATTAAATCCAGCCTTTATATCAATAAGAGATGTACATAGCCAATCTACAGATAGAGAAATGTAATTGTGATTTGTCTATACTTTTTTAGTTTGATTTTTTTAGATATGTAAATCTAAATTTGTTGCATGTTTGTGCTCTAATACATGAATACATGATACCATAATTTATCTTATTCTGTTCCTCTATGATGTTCTATATATAACTATAATCACATTTATGAAAGCAGGGCACATATTTTCAAGGTCTCTTAAAGTACTTTGTTATCCAGAATTGCCAAAGCACCTATATATATATATATATCTTTATGTCTTGCTCAGTTCTGCCTTACAGGGATAAAAACGACCACTTTTATGAGCAGAGACCGCGACGTACGTACGCCACCAGTGAAATCGATCGCCGGCCAGATCCCGTGATCCCGACGCAATACGAATCATTGAGCCCCTGCATCCATGATTTGTCGATCGATGTGTGTTTGAAACCAACCATCTTTAGTGAGTCAGTGTGATCGATCAGTGCTATTCCGGTAGGAGTAAGTAGGACACAGCTTCCTTTCTTCTAACTCCCTGTTCTTTTCTGCTTCTTTATCAGATCATTAACACAAATTATTTGCTTGACGTATCAAAAATAAGTTTTCTTAAAAAAAGACAAATTTTACTGTAAGACATTATGACTTCATGATTTTATCTCTAGGATATGACAAAAGTCGATTTTGGGGAAAGACACTGTCAAAATATGGTTATTTGCTATTGAACACCGCCCGCATTAAAATATTAATTTTCAATTGAATAGGAGAAATAAACAACATAAAAGGTCAAAAATACCCTTGACCCCATGTGTCATATTCTTCCTCTTCCTCTTTATTTCTTCTTTCTGACGTCACTGCACCCAACTTCTCATACATGGCTTAGGCCATGTTCTATTATCGAGCTCCCAACTTCTATTCACGTAAATTCCCAAACTACTAAACAACATATATATTTTTTAAAAAAATGTCTACATGAAAATTGCTTAAAAAATCATATTAATCCATTCTTCAAGTTTTTTAATAATACTTAATCGTACACACGAAAAATGAAAGAGTAGAAGTTAGGAAAGAGGAGTATAGAATACTTGTTTTAAGTTATTTGTTAATTTATGTCTCAAAATATTTAGTTTATCCCTTAATCAAGTAGTTCATTCCTAGCAATAATCTGATTTATAATATGATTCAATCATGCAAACAGAGACCACGTATCCTTCTTCAGTGACAGCTAGGAACCCCACAAAGATGCCGAATTTTCAGCAGAAACCATGAAAACGACATTGATAAGGAAGACTTGTCGGTGATGGATCGATAACAGGTAATGATAAGTTGCATGACTTTTGTTTAAAAAAAGGAGCTGGAACTGAAAAAATAATCTCAAATTATTTTTCATCAGTAAAAAATTGTTCTTCAACAACACATTTCACGGAAATCGAATCACGAATTTTGGCACAAATAAACAATTGCATCACTCCTCCAATCAAAATCTATTATACAAATCATTTGCATGCATCATAGAAGAAAAAGAACAAGATGAATAAAGAAAAAAACAAACAGAATGACGCTATAGTGAAATAATAGATCATCCTCCCTATTCCGTCGCCCCCAACCTCGTGGAGGCTGGATCAGGGTGGTGGTGACGTAGAAGTGCCCTGCTCTCCATCGTGAGAGCAACCTGCACTCACCACCACAAGAAGTCCATTCGCCTGCCGCTATCAAGTGGGCCCCTACGTGTAGATCTGGCTATCCTGAGCTCGTGACGACTGGATATCCACCCTCCCTCCACCTTTCCCTCCCTACTCCTCAACGGCGTGTACGAGATAGCGATGCTAAGCTCAACTCCAGCAACCCAAGCTCAGGGGAGGAGGAGGAAGAGATGGCAGCTGCGCAGCCGAAGCAGCGACGCGGTGTCAGTAAGGAGGATGCGCCGCAATGATGCTAGCGGAGGAGGAGGAAGAGAAATCACTGACGTAGCTAGGAAGGAGGCATATCAGTGGCGGTGAGGAGAAAGCAGTAGCACAACCAAAAAGGAGGTACGATGGCAGAGGTGAGAGAGAGGGAGGGGAGGGTCAAACTTTTTAAAAAGATAAGCACCGATTAGCTGTTACCAATTTTATATTTAAGACTCCGTTTAAGGGCTGAGATAGAAAAAAAACCGGCACATATGAGGCATCCCGTCTATTAGGGGTTATGTAGACAGTACCATATGTATAGAGTGTGTTCCCTCTCATGTGGCCTACAGCTAGCTTGCTGGGACCAAGAAATGGACGTGAGCTAACCTTTGGCAGTGCCTTGGTTTTGTTCGTTCTCTCGCACTCACGGAGTGCTGGGGAAGAAAAATGCAGAGAAGAGACAAAGGGCAAGAGACAGCTGATAGGCATTCAGGCAGGCAGGCGGTGAAGGCGATCCGTCGTGACTCGTGAATGCATCCTACTGTTCGATCGGGAAGAGGAAGAACGAACACCTATGTGTGGTAGTGTGAGCTTGCGCGTCTTTCATGTTTGCTTTCACATATTGAAAGAGATGCCTATGAAGAACCGATCGAAGATATGCAGGAGTCTGAATGTCTGAGTTTCGTCTTTTGGGTTCAGATAACTGAAGTTGCATGCCACACCCTTTTGGATCATGGAAATGGAAGTTGCAGAGTGTGAGTTTTGGGGTACATTCAGTTCCTATATATGACACTCAACTACTCAAGCTGATCGGTGACAAGCGAGGCAGCCTGCCATCCTGCTTGCCAAGTGATCCATCATTCCACAGGCTCATGCATAAGCCTCCTTTGAACAAAGGAATTTTAGGGGAATTTTGAACGATTGAATTCCTACGAAAAAAATTCTTATATGGTCCTATGTTTTTCCTAGCTATTGCTGTGTTTAAATCCTACGTTCCAAAGGAGTCCACGTAGTTTTCTTAATTTGTTGTTTCTACTGCTTTTCATTTGTGAAAAGAGCAAATTAAACATGGGCCATCTTGGTGACTTGGAGTGATATCTGTAGTATCGAAATGCAAGTGGCACCATGCAAGTATCAGTCACGGTCTTGGGCTGGTCTGCATGGAATGCATCTACAATCATGCAATGACAATTGCCTATTGCCACAGCCATGAAACTTCAGTCCTCCTAACTTATCCTGTCAGAGGCAGATGCGTCCGTTAACCCTATCAAATCAATATCAAAAGCATGGACTAGTCATGGGTAGTATTCCTACATAGAAGCAACCACACCTTGTTTATTATCAGCAAGCTCATAAATGCAAGATAGGATTAGGCAGAAACAGAGGTACTTGATCTAAGTAAGTTGTACTATCTAACACAGTGACTGAACATTGTGGATTGCAAGTTAGCCCTGAGCCATAGAAAAGAAGCATTTGAGTATGACAAATCCGGTGTCATGGTGATCTCAAATGATCAATCATTATTCAATCTACTCCCTCCAATCACAAGTAACTTTTTAAAATACGTCTAGTCAAGACCATAGATATTGTTTTGAATATTTCAAAGTTCAACTGTTAAAAATGGTACGGTTAGATCTGTCTTAAAAATAGTCTAAAATATTATAACTTTGCTATTTTTCCAAATCTTTATACTAGAAAATTCATAATCAAACAAGTATCTTGATGACCATGTCGATATGTCCAAAACTGTCACTTAGTATTAGTTATTTGTTTCTGGGGATTCTTCACCTTGTCCTGCAGCTCCTCAGCTTTGCTAGTCTCAGTGAGAAAGCATCTAGTGTGTTACTTGCACTGTTTCACATCCTCTCTGTTCTCTGCATAGAGACAATTCTGTCATTTTAAGTTACTTCCAAATTTCTTGTGCCATGTCTGCACCGGGACATTTGCTCAAAGCTGCCACCCTTGTCCATTGTCCTGATCTGCCAGTAGGGACATGCATGCATGACACGGCCCAATAATTTGATATGGCGAGACATCCTGTCTAGCAAACGATGAGAAAATATGCCAAAATGGTTAGTTTAATCTGAATTCCAGCAGAGATTAAATTGAAGGATCTTTTTTGCGCTAGGAACAGGAGAAATATACGCAGGGAAATCTGTGTAAGATCTGCATGAAGAGTAAACGAAGGTACGATGAAATCAGCATGGTCACGACCGACGACGAGCAGAAATCTTGGGAGGAAGAATTAATGTTAGGTGACGCTGAAGAGTAATCGAGAAGAAGTTCCCGATTTCGTGGTTGTGGGACTTTGATGTTTGCAGTGTAGCACCAAAAGATTGCGTCCTTCACCTCACTCATCTGTCGCTCAGAAGTCATAGCAAAACTTTAGGCAATTAATCCGACGTGATGAGCCAACGGTATCCGGATAGGGATCTGCATGAGGGCATCATCAAGTATATATGTCTGTAACTGGGACGGGCTCCTCTAACATACGTAAGAGGAAAGTGTGGACCATGAGAGTAAGCTTCACTTGTTAGGGATTCACGTCCCTCTCTCTTTACGTCAAAGAAGTTGTTTCTCCGCAATTGTAAGTCTGCGTTTCGGGGCTTTTGTGACGGACCGTCCTAGTCTCCTAGAGCAGCCCAACGTATCTAAACTCGATGGAGAGACTCATGGAAGAAAATTTTGCCTGTTCTTGTTTCAAGGGTCTCATCTGCACCTGCACCCGCTCTACCACTCCTACACTTGGCGGCTCAGGCCATACCACCATACGGCCAATATATATTCGGAAAAAGTCCATTTTGCCTCTCATGACTATGGTCCAAGTCTAACTCATAGACTTCGTTAACTATTAAAACCGATTCATTTTGTCTTTTCGAGTGATTTTGTCCTACATAACGCTCATATGATATTACAGTAAATGGTTTTGTCTGACATGATATATTAGTTTGGTCTATACATGTTGACATAGCATTTACGTTACAATTTTACTAAGAAAAAATAAAAAAACTATAGAGTCCACATGTCAGTAAGAAGGAAAAAAGAAAAGGAAAAGCAAAAAAAATGCACAGCACACAACATCGGCCGTCCCGTCTCCCCCTACCCCCTCCCCCTCCCCCTCACGGCAGACCTAGGCTTAGCGATAATCCAGCAATATGTTGAACACGTTGAGGGCATTGGAAAGCTGACTAGTGTTGGCATAGACATGGAGGAGAAGATCGAAGGAGACAACAGAGAAGAAGTCTCTGTAGACTTTAGCGAGGTGGAGAAAGAGAGACTTGGCCTAGAAAGGGTGAGCCGAGAGGAGGGTGTGAGTGTTGTGGAAGCAGTGGGCGAGGATGATGATGTGGAGCAGCTGGGCATGATAAATAAGCTGGACAGACGAGATGACGAGAGGTGAAAGAGCTAGCTAGAGAGCAGCATCGGGGTTGAGATGGACGCAGAGGAGGACAGTGTGGAGGAAGGTAGGAGTGAGGATGAGAGTCGAGAAGTGGCATGCGGCGGTAGGAAAGTGGTTGAGGAAGACCCAGATAAGGTGGCTTAGGAGGGTGGTGTCGATGGCAGAGCTTACCTTGGTGCCGTTGGTGTCAACACGTGATAGGGAGGAGTGGAGGTGGCGGCAGTAGGGGACAGAGAGGGGTCATAGTAAGCAGCAACAATAACGCATCTAGCGCCAACACGATAACAGCCGACGGGGCAAGTAAGCAACGAAGGGAACACTAGCGAGTGTCGCTCGTGAGGAACGCAACAATCGGTCAAGGTGACTGAGCGGTGAGTAGGGGTGAAATAGGGCCATGTGTGGTCGGATCATGGCATTCTCGTATCCTAATCATAGTTACTACCCAATCTTTTGTCATGTTTATAGGTGAATTCATAATTCATTATTCCTTCGGTTTCACATTATAAGTCGCTTTGAATTTTTTTCTAGTCAAACTTTTAAAAGTTTGATCAAGTTTATAAAAAAATATAGTAACATTTTCAACACATAACAAACATATTATCAAAATATAATAAATGTTAATTTTAATGAAACCAATTTAGTATCGTAAATGTTGCTAACTTTTTCTATAAACTTAGTCAAAAAAAGGTCAAATCGACTTATAATATAAAACGAAAGGAATATCATATATGTTCAATAACACAGAATATACGAATGTATATAACTCTTTCTTCGTCCTAACCCATATTTTCTTATGGATTCGGATTCACACTTGGATAGTGCCACCTAAAACAAAGAAAACCATTTTGAGAGGACCATTTTGAGAGGCAAAACCAGTAGAGGGAGCCTTCAGATCTGTTTTTGTGTTCGAGGGATGGGAATCAAACTTGCATCTAGTTGAGGAAGGGTTGAGCCATCCTGCATTGAACCCAGTTGAACCGTGGGCTTGGTCACATTAGCAAACTTAAGGAATTCGCGATTGCTTGGTACTCCGTAAAACGAAATCAGGCTTACAGGATTACCGAATCTCAAATTCTCAATCCCACGCATCACAACAGCTAAAGTGCCATCAACATATGGGAACGATTCTAGCATACGGAACACGGAACACAGACGAGACCTCGTAAAACTAGCTGCGCATTTTTTCCTAATGCAACAGAACTTTCACACGAGGCCAACATGCAACTTTTATACACAGTATAATATGTGAACATCAAATTAATATGTACTTTAAAAGCATTCCCAAGACACAGGAAATTAAAACATAGTCAGCGGCATTGCACACACGGCATCTCTCAGCAGTCAGAAATAAGAACGATACTGAACTGCACTGCTTCTGCCTCGATTTCTTTCTTTTTTTGGGTCTCCCAGCCACGATGAAACCAAACTAACACCTATTGTTGATCCTCAAACTCATGGCCATGATCCAAAAGATAGTTGGCAGCCAGCTCTTCATCCTTGTTGCATGCGAAGAAGACCTCCAAAACGAGCTCACGGTTGAACCCCATTGCCTCCAGCTGTCAGAAAGTTTACATGAAAGTTTACAAGGAAACTCGAAAATCATGGTGATGATTGAATCAATGAAAAAGCCGTTATTAAGGATGCCATTGTTTCAGCAAAAGAACTAATAATAGAACAGGCTCATGTTAAACATAGCGATTGTAAAAAGAACAGCCCTAACTGGCCATAAAATTTAAAGTATTCATTTCAATGGTCATAAAATAAAAGTTTAAATTTAGAACTTTCAAAAAGGACTGATGGGTATTGTGGGAAAGTTTCTTGATGTAAATCACATTGGACAGAAGTGTCAACATTTGGAAACTGAGGTGTGAAAATTTCAGAAGCAGCGAAAAATGGTTTTCATAAGAAAATCCAAAATAGCATATAAAGCGAATATACCCGCTGAATGGCCTCCCGTTCCTCTGGAGTAACTGTAAGCGCCTGTGGCATCGCAGCTAATTGACCTAGTATGTTTCTGATTTACCAGATCACATAAAATGTTAATGTAAATACTGTATGTGTATCAATTAAAATATAATACTGTTTTGTAGTTTTCTTGGTTCTCACCCCCCAGCAGCACCACTATCAGGAGATTCATTCACCAGACGGAGAAATTCAGCCTGATTTTCCTGAATCAACCGCAAGATTTGTGGATTCTGCTTCCCAAGCTCTTGAAGCATTGGCTGTGAATCAAAAATTGCTCAAGTCACTTAAAACAGCATATGAACTGGCATTTTAATGTCTAAAAAGAAAAAGAAAAGCAACAAGAAGCTTATGAGTTTTTATATTAGCACCTGCAAGATTTGGGGATTAGCCTGGACCAATGCAAGCAGCGCTTGGAACTGAGCAGAAACAAGTAAATAGCTGTTAGGGCAATGCATTATTTCAACAAGTATAAAAGTTACACCAACAATATAATAGTACCTGTGGAAGTTGTCGCAATGCATCAAGGGCACCAGCACCGGCACCGGCAGCAGGATTTGGCCCAGCACTTGGAGCGCCCTAAACATATAAAAAAATTACGTTTTTAAAACAAACACAATGGCAAGCAAATAGAAACAAAATTCCAGGAAATACAGCAGTTTCTGGTAAAAGCAACTTTCTATAAAATGGTTCTATATGAATCTAATTCGAATGTTCCACAAAGACTTTTAACTCAAAACATCCAAGCAACATATAGGAAAACTACAAATATGGGTGACAGTACTGGTAATATCAGCTCTACCAACACCCATGAGGAATACGTGTAACCAGCTAACCAGAATTCAAATCCAGAATATGGATACATTGGACTATGCTTTGTCAAAAGTCAAAACAGAGGTGTTGAACTGCTTGTATGTATATGTGCCAGTGCGAAATACCGCAGGTGTGTGGAACTAACAGTTCAAAAGCATATATACGATGCCGGCCGTCCTGAAATTGTCTTACCCAAGAACATCGGTGCTAATGCTTTCATGAATATAACTATGGTTCCGACTATGCCTGTGTACGTAAATCGAATCATGACAAACTGATGATGACAGCTTCCTAATAAGATGTTAACTAGTTCGCCTCGATCCTTGTAGACTTACTAGCAGTCCGGAAGTTGGAAACATTTTGGTTTCTTATAAAACTAACCTCCAAATATAAAGGTAGCAATTTACATTTACACATACCTGGGGGAAAAGGTTTAGAGGATTTGCATTAGGTCCTGAGGCGCCACCAGCTGGCTGCACAGGTGGTGGAGGTGCAGCCTGAGCCTGAGATGGAACCTGCGGATTTCCCTGTTGAACTGCAGCAGGTGCTCGAGCCACTGGTTGTGGGGGCTCTACATTCTCAGGAATTCCCTAACAGATAAACCAGAATACAGCATCAATAGTTGAATTTTATGCACAGTAAAATTAACATTTAATTGTAATTTGGTTACAAACAATGTAAGAAAATTGGATTGAACTCTCTTGTTCTATATAAATTTTAAAACTGCTGGGCGTTGCCCTTGCAGTATTCTCTTTAAAAAACATTGGGTTCTTTAAATGAGTTTTCCAATTCCCCATCAGCATAAAAATGTGCACTTGTGAAAAGAAATTATCAAACATGGAACTTACAGAATACAGATAGTCAATAGCTCTCTCAGGGTTGTTATATGCAGCACGTAAAGCACGGACAACCATGTCACGTTCCCAGGTGCCACCACCCATGTCAAGAATTTGTTGAATTGTCTGTTCTAGGTTGCTACCTGAAACAAGATTTGATGCAGCCTGACTGTAGACATCAGCATCACTTCTGTTTATCATAACAACAAAAGGGAAACATTAATATGACATTAAAAGAGAAATCGTCACAGTGGAAGTGAAACAAAACCAAATCCAGGAGCTAACAAAGCAAAGTTTCAAGATTACAGATGAATCGAGCAAGCTGAGCACCATATGTGCTTATGCCAAATATACACAACTACATAGTCTTAACTGTTAATTCCAGATATCTTACCAACAGAAAATAATAGGGACAGTACCAAAACGTTCTCGTTATAAACAAAATCAGTCATGTGCTGTTTTCTAAACATGATACCTATACAATGAGAATTGCTGAATCTTTGAAGTTCCATAAATACACTTGTAAAACTATTCTACTGTTTAGTATTAATGTTTTCTATTATATTTGCAGTGCAAATTACAAATATATTAAATGCCTACAGAAGTCAAAGCCACATATCCAGAAACATGGTGTACAGTGTATGACTGTACCACACACCAGCTTATGGTATGCCTAATTTTTTTAGCATTCTTTAATTGTCTATTAGTTTACAACATGCTGGAGAAACATTTCAGGATGACAGATTGACACTCATCGAGTGATACATTTCTACACCATGGAGTTACAGGAACATTAATGGAACTATTCCTAAAACTGGATCACTGTTTATAGAAACTAATCTAGACATGACAACAGATGATATGGAAGAAAATAGAATGCAACAGTTAACAGAACCCTGTTCCATAGACATCTTTGCATAGGTGAAGTAAAAAATAAAAGCCCATTCAAGGCCAGAATCGAATTATCTCATGCAAAATTCCTATCAAATTTATTATGTTCCAAACAAACACAGGGACCTAATAAAAAAATGAACTAAGGGATCCAAAAGGGAGCTTACGATGCGGTCACAGCAGCAGCTGGAGTGGCAGTAACAGCTGGAGGCTGCGCACTTGGAGGTGCCCTACGAATGATGTGATAATAAATAAGACAAACAATATTTGACATTATACGAATTAGAGGAATAGATATAACTCACGGTTCAGGTGAAACAACAGGTGCTTGTGGAGGTGGTGTTCTTGCAACTGAGGCAACAGGAGCAACTGGAGTAGCAGGTTGAGTCTAGTTCAAATAAACAGTAAGAAATTTTCAGGCCATGAACGAAACAAAGTTACTCAAAAGTTATGCAGAAGTAACAAAATTACATGATAAACATGTTCAATTGCTTTTGAACCTAAAATCAGTTAAAGCTAAAACAAAATGACAAATTATACCTTTGCAAAATGAGACAATAAGATGACTTTCTTTACAGCTCTCTAAGCTCTTGTTGGTTTCTAATCATTAATCACATCATTTGGAGATGTGCAACAATTTACGAATTAACAAATGGAAAAATTACCAGTAAAATAATAAATTTTGAAACAAGAGATGAAGGTGCATAACAGAACACATATGGTCTTTACTTGTGTGCAGGAAAGAATATATTTAATCCCAAATACTGGATACAAAAAAAAGAGAAAAGAGTGCAGGTTGAATCCCTAACTAATTAGATAAAAAAAATTTCATATGAACACAGACTTGCAGAGTAATATTGACCAAATTATATATGCCAATAAAATTACCTGGCTCACAGGTGCCTTTGAAGCAATTGAAGCTCCACTTGATGATGCTTTGGCCTGAAATTTTATATATATTCAACAAGTGATTAATATTCACAGAAAAATGAATAATTAAAGAGCTTCAAACTACAATTCCACCGTTAATTTCAGCTGAATTTAAAATGTTAACATAAGATCATCAGAGGTCAAAGGCTCAAAGAGCAGTCAAGATATCATTTAGAACTCAGGCAAATCATGGAATGTTCTTCACCTAATCATGTAATTTCAGCCTCCTGGACATAAAACAAAAGGCTGTTAAAAACTAAAAAAAAGGTCATTACTTCCTGTAATTAGAGGGTGTATTTAACGGCAATAAAGATCATGCAAAGCTTGCACCCAGATTTTGCATATCAATGATTTGTTCGGGTAACACAGTTTGGGCTCTGATTTTGGCTATCGGATGGGAAGAATACCCCGATTACACAAAGGGTGTGTTTGGATAATAGGATAAGAGGAGTGGGATTGAGATAAGGAAATGGTTGAAGGGTTAGGATGAAATGAGAGAGGGATAATGGATGGCTAGGATTTAAAGACACTCTTTGATGGGTGGAAAATCATTTCCCTAACCCATTATCCAAACAGGGCAAAAAGTTTGCATCTCATACAGTAGCAGTTCATTCAGTTATAACATTACAGTTTAAAGAAATATCAAGTATGAAACTGCAGCCTTAACCAAAAAAATACATATATTCACTAATGATGTACACATAATAGCACGATTATAACAAGCTACAAAGCCCACCTTAAGGGAAACCAAGCCACAACATTCAAATATGGTATGGTTTCACTGCAAATTATCGAGAATACACTGGTCTGCAAATTCCCTTCTAATTTAGAAGGGTAGTTACTGCTAAACAACCAAATGCCATTAAACGAGATCATCACATACCTTAGACAGCATTATAACAAGGAAGCTGTTCTCGGCAACTTTGTTGCCTTCCAAAGTTGTATCATCCTTGAGAATTTTCCCTTGGTGTATGAGCATCTGCTGATCTGCAGGGTACACATTCTGCCCCTGAGTACTCTCAATGATTCTCTTCACCTCAGCCACCTGCACAACAGAGCCAACTGAACTAAGGCACAAATCGTCCCATATCCAAGCATACACACATTAAACATTGCAGCATCAACCACATTGACAACAGCCAGGTTCTAATTTCCAAAACCATCTCCTACAGATGCCGAGTTCGAATTTCTACCAAAAAAACACATTTCCTACCCATGTAACTTAAACCGATCAGTTCACAAACAAGCCGAATTAGGAGCACACGACGCAGATTGCAACCCTAACACACTCTCGAGCGCCCAAAAAACCGATCCACAATGTTTACTACTCTACTCTAAACCCTAGATTCAGATCAAAACCACACCCGCGCGAAGGCGCCCGATCCCTGAACCAAACCTATCCCAAAATCGCACCGAAACGCCCCCCGAATCGAGCGGATTCCCCGAGAATTCCTTCGAAATCGCGCGGATTGGGGGAGAAGGAGAGGGGGAGGGGGAGGGGAAGGGATCGTACCGACGCCTCGGGGCTCGCCTCGATCTCGAAGTTGGTGCCCTTCAGGGTCTTCACGAACAGCTTCATGTCGGCGACGTCGCCTTCCCTCTCCCACTCTCCCACCTCGCGATATCCCTATCCGACTCTGGCTTCGCGAGGGTTTGGACTTCTTCCGTTTCGCTCGCGGCGGCGACGACGACGACGACGAGAGCGCACGGGGCGAGTAGTGGTAAAGTTTATAGGGCGAGAGGAAAAGAAAAAAAAATCTCTAGCGAGCCCCAATATCTCCCAGATATCACGAGGCCCGATCCTAACTCCTCTCACTTATGTGTAGGACCCACAGTGATATGGACCCACTTGGCAGTGGGAGGTACGGGTAAGAAGACGGGGGAGACGAGCACCGTGTGGGCGTTCGGTGGGCGGATCCCGTGCGGCGTGCTCGCGTGCGGCGGCTCGTGGGGAATTGGATACACGTGTATTTTTCACGTGGGTTTGGGCAGTTGAAGCGGTGGTGCGTGGGGTTGTGCGGCGTAGGGGATCCGGGGAGATACTTCGCAGCGGAGGAATGGATAGATGCCGGGTGGGAAAAGGTTGTTGGGGTTGGAGAGCGAGAGAGAGAGAAAGGCGTTTTCGGGAGAAGGCGTAAAGTCTGGCGGCGCCGGCTGAGGAGCTCCTCCGGTGAGAACCTGTTTTTAACGTGGGATCGCCTGGAGGCTGGAGACAACGTCCATTCTGGTTAGCAAGGGTTTGCTATGGAAACTTTGAGCAAATAGCCTTGCCTCTTCTCCTCCCTGAGAAGTGAGAATATACTGAAATAATGTCAACGGTGACAATGGCATCATCAGTTTTATCAAAGCATGTTCGATGCTAAAGATGAGTATGATCTCTTAGAGTACATGTCTTTACAACAGTTGAGATAACAAAAACTCTAACCATTAATTCAAAAATATTTCTTTTATTACTTTTTGTTATTTATTTTGTCCTTATGTAACCATGTTTTTATATTATAGAGGCTAAGAGTCGTTGTCGAGACGTTGTTACCCATAGGAACGACGGTCTCTTATCTTTCTCTTTTTCATGTCATAAACATTTCTAATTAGTAATGATAAGAGACTGTTATTAACAACCATTATACATATCCTCAGCTATCACACGTGATGGTGGACATGATCCCGTTTGAAACATGATAGTAGTTTTAGTTGGAGGAACATTCCTGCCTCATATTTTTAGTGTATTTTTAGTGTACTTAGGGGTGGAGCTACATATATCAAGGATGCCCAGGAACTCTATAGTTTATCTTTTTTTTATCATACTAAAAAAATACCCGTGTGTTATAACGAGTAAAGGCAACTTGAAAAGTACTGGGCAAAATTAAAGAGTTAGCACTGCATGCAATATATATATATATATATATATATATATATATATATATATATATATATATTGCTTTATTGCTTGTCACAGTCTGCTGTAACTACCGGTCCATCACCTAGGCTCGGGTGAGTTGGGAACTCACCCCACTTCTTTTTCACGCGCACGTTTTTCAAACTGCTAAACGATATGTTTTTTGCAAAAAGTTTTTATATGAAAGTTGCTTTAAAAAATTATATTAATTTATTTTTCAAAAAAAATTAGTAAATACTTAATTAGTCATGTGCTAATGAGTCGCTCCGTTTTCCGCGCGGAGAGAATTTCTTCCCAACTTATACAAACAAACACACCCCTAATAAACTATGAAATCATGTGGGTGTGGTCGATGATTTTTTTAAATAAACAGGCTGCCTAGTAAATCAACGGTCGATGAATATAGTTGTAATGAAAAATTGACCATCATTTTAACATGTTGTTTAGTTTTGAAGTTATGGAGTGTAGTTTTTTCATGCAGTAGAACGTGTGTGCTTGCATGGATTAATATGAGTCAGGTCATAGAAAATATTGGTATGGTAGTCAGTACTCTATAGATTTGTAGGAGGCTTGGAGTAAAACTTAGTCAATAGCGAGGACACACACTATACATGGTAAATTGACAATGTGTGAAGGATTAATGTAACAGCTGCTTCATTAGTGATGTACGAGCGCAAAAATCATGAATAAAATATTTTCCAAAATTGAAAGAGAAGATGTGGAGAAAAAACATTTTGAAAATCATCAAAGGGTAAATTTCAACTCAGCTACTGTTCATCACCAGATTTGTGAAGAACATGGCTGGCTGCATCCACTAACGTGGGCCATAATTGGTCAATGTAACCCTCCGGCCTAGGTGGGGACAGTGTAAAAAGGGCCTGGCCAGACCAGAGAGCTCTCGCTCGTGTATTGTAACCGGAGGACACGCAATGCATGCGGTGTAGAAAACCGATACTGTACCGGAGTAGACGACGTACGAAAATCTTAAGAAAAACATCTTTAATTTTTATAGTGTTAGTATCAAAATTTGATAAGCCTCGAAGTCATCATCGGCTTAGAAATCGTATCGGCTTCAAAATCCTAAGATGGCTGATAGACATATCAAGTTATCAACAGTTGAATTCTTAATGGATTCGGTTAAGGAAATTAATCAATTAAAGAAAACTTATCCAGAAGAGACCGAGTTCGAGAAAGATGCAGCATGACAAGTTATCTATTAATTAGGCAGAGTCAATTAGTTTCTTTTTACTTTTAGGAAAGATTGTTTAGAATTCGAATAAAACGTGTATATTTTACTTTATCTTTAAAAAAATTTGTGTCTTGTCCAATAAGAACTAGTATCTACTCATGGGTATAAATATGTACACCCGGGGTCTATGTAAGATATCTCTCTATCAATACAATTACTCTCGACGCATCGCCACCCTTTTCTCGGGATTTTTATTTATCAACCGGTGGAACTTGGCACTTGACGCTGGGCTGCATCGGCTTTCGATCTCCGACGAAGGGGTAAATCCTACGTTCCGCTGGCCCTGTCAATTGTATCGGCTACATTGGTGTTGTTCAAGGCTGCATCGCTTTGAACTCTTGGATCGCGTTGGTTCGGTTGATATATTTGCATACCTAGTTATCATATATCTTAGTTAATCTAACTTGGTAGCTCGATTTACTTTTATCGGCTGGGATCTGCTTTAGGGTTTTTGCCGTTATCGGCTAACTTGCTTTGCCAGATTAAATTAGCTAAGGTCTCTACCACTCTTAAAATCAGTCGAAGGCTTGATTGTCTAAATATTATATTTATTTTCATACTTTGCGTTGCATCAGCCCTAGTCATGCTTAGAACCGTAATCTCTAACCTGTTTTTGATTGCCAATAAGGATTTTATCGGGGTTTCAGCCGATGAGTTATCTGGACGTTGCATCGGCTCACAAGGATTACATGCAAGTTGGCCAATGATAACAAAAATTTCATTGATTATTTAATCGCATGAATTTAATGACATCGGACCTCCAGCTGATGTATGCTTTACTCTTCGGATCAACACTTATTCTATTGTATCACTATTAGTCGATTGGTTTCTATTAGATTATATTATTGTTTTATCGCATTATCATCAGCCGATTGTCTTTATATCTTTATTTACATCAAGTGTCAGAGTCTACATTGATATATAACTGATTGCTCAGAACCCTATCGACATCGGCTAGTATCGGCATCGGTTGGAATTATTCCATCGGCTTGTCAGCCGATCGACTCTTTGATCTTCAATTTATATATCTTGTTAATTGTAGGATCAAATTGACTGGCACGCCTGCATCTAATCAATTTTAGGACCTGCATTGGAGCTAAGCAAATCTCCCAGCCTTCATGTGTCACACGCAGGATCTACGTCAACATATCTTTTGGCACACTCGACGGGACAAATTTTGCGTCAACATATAGTAGGTAAAGATCTTATTTTAACTACTTAAAAAATCAACAACTTTCCGTTCGTCTCTAATTTTCGTCCGTAAGCGCTTACGGACTCGTTCCTAATTTTTGTCCAATTTTGCGCTTTTTTTTCATACATCCGATATTGCGTGTCGGATCCATCGCGGGAACCCCCGCCGACGCCATCCGCCCACCGCCGATGCCACCGTTGTCGAATCTGCCACGGGAGACCTCGCCGCTGACACTCCGCCCGTTGTCGACACCGTCTCGTAGGGCGAAGCCACAGGGAAGGGAGGGCGCCGCCGCTAAACCGTCCCCGCTGCCTCCCCTCCCGCCAGATCTGGTGGAGGAGAGATCAACACTGGCCCGCCATCGCGTCCCTCCCCGCCGGATCTGGCGGAGGGGACAGCAATGCCGCTAGGCCGTCGGCACCTTGTCGCCTCAGCTGGAGAGAGGCTGAAAGAGGGAGAGAGCTAACAGGGACCGAAAGACAGAGCTGAGAGAGGGAGAGGCGCACCGGCAGAACAAGTTGAAGGCGTACAGGGAGTCCGCTTGGCATCCGCCGCCTCCCTTCCTGCCGGGCTGTCGGGCCGCCGGTGCCTCTCCTCTCACCGGATTTGCCAGGGGGAGGGGGCCACCATTGTCGCCGGGCCACCGCCTGCTGGCCCTCACGTCCTCTCCTGCCGCGAGAGAGAGAGAGCCGAGAGAGAGAGAGAGCGAGATTGAGAAGGAGGAAGAAGGGGTAAGACAGGTTGAGGATAAGGCTGGCTTGGAGATAAGGAGGAGACAGAGTGTTGGTTTTTTTATTATAGGTGTCGTTTTTTAAAAAAAGGCACCTATAGTATTAGTGTCGGTTTTTCTACAAAACCGACACTTATAATCGTTTAAAGGTGTCGTTTTTTGTGTTTTCAACCCGTGTAAGTGGGAGAAGACCTATAGGTGTCGGTTTTACCGACCTCTATGTGCAGTTTTGTAGTAGTGATACAATGGTTCGACAGAAAAAATACTATTATTTCAATCCAATTAACCCCAATCCAATGGTCCGCAATTCATATAGTAACAATTTTATGAGTTAAAATTGATAATGCTTCTGCCCATACTTTTAACTCATGCTCCCATGCGTGCATTTTACGCATGTGTCCATGTGTTCGTGTCCCTCGTAGATTGCTCATGTTTTCTTGCACATGAACTTTCCCAACCCATCACCTGTTGTCCAGCACGAGTCTTGCGTGAGCGCATGAATCCAGAGTTCGTTTTCGGTTGAATCTGCAAGCCTGATCGAGTTGCATGCAATATGAACCAAAGCAGTTTATCCTATATTCCCCATTCTCCAAGAACATGTGCAGCAGAGAAAAAAATCCAAGCATAAAAAAATAACAAAAGATGAACTTCATAAAGAAAAATGAAAAACATACGGACTGGGAAAAGAGAAGATGAACAATTATATCATGTTCATCGTTCAAAGGAGATGAACATCAACCATAATTAACCAAAGAACTAAAAAAATGCTACATGATACCCAAAGTTTGCGTTCTTTGTTGGAAAACACCACAAGAATGCGTTTCTGCTATAGGGCACCATAAAAAGTGATAATTAGCTACTGAACACCAATGGTATTATTTTATTGTATCTGAAGGAATTGGAGAGAGAAATAACTGTGAAAGTACGCTTTACCTTTCGAACCCAATTGAGCCTCACTCCCATGCTGGGACCCACCTGTCAGGGAATAATCCTTTGCTTTTCTTTTTCTTTTTCTCTCTCTTTTTCTACTCCTTCCTTTCTTTTTCCTACCTTCTTCTTCTAGGAAAACGAGAGAAGGGAGAGGGGAGGGTGCCGGAGCTCCGGTGGCCGAGAGATAGTGACATCAGGGAAAGGGTGGCAAGCAGAGGGACTGAGGAAGGAGGCCGGAACAGCGAAGGGAAAAGCTAAGCTTCGGTCGGCAAGGAAGGGAAAGGTGGTAGCTTGAAAGGGTGGCTAAAGAAAAGGGGAATCTAGAGGAATGGAGTCACCTTGATGAGTTAAAGCCAGTGGCGCGAGGGTTTCACCGGCAAGGCTTTGGTGAGGGAGATCGATCAGCGACCGACATGGTGGAGAGAGAGAGAGAAAAGAAAAGTGCTTGGAGAGCTCGGTTGTGGGTAAAAATGGAGACCTCACCGTCTGTGTGCCTGTAGGATCGAGATGTCGACTAGAAGGAGGGTGAATAGGCGAATTAAAACTAAATGGTACTTAAACAAAATTAACCTAAGTTGCTAGGCAAGGTGAGGTGCAAGGTTAACTAAACAATTAAGTTAAGTTTTGCAAACCTAGGGTGATATGGGCTCAAATATGTCTCTATGAATGTAAATTGCACAAATATAAATGCAACAAATAAATGAGATAAGAGACAAGAAATTTTTCACCGAGGTTCGGAAACTCGCCGATTTCCTAATCCCCATTGAGGCGAGTCCAACTCCACCGCTCAACCACGAAACCACGGCACGCCCCCTTCGTCAAGGGGTGGGCAAGGTGGGAGCCGGCCCACGGAGAGGACTACCCAAGCCTCGATCACTAGGGTAGTTCTTCCTTTACTCTGAAGGTGGTGAACTCCAAACCACTCACAATCGTCACCGGGCCTCCTCCACAATCTCCTTGGAGAGGTCACCGGGCAACTCCTCCACAAGCCGTCTAGGAGGCGACAACCTCCAAGAGTAATAAGCAATGACGCGGCTCAGAGATGATCAAGTGCCACACTAGCTCTACAATGAATCAATGCACTTGACTCTTGGCTCAACAATCCCTCAAACACACTAAATGGATGAACACAAGCTCAAGTGAGTGTGGGAGAGATGCAAGGGGTGTATGCAAATGAAGCAAGTGCCAAGAAGAACCCCTTGCTGCTGGTGGGGGGTATTTATACCCCAACCCACAAAAGCTTGCCGTTGAAGGTCAAAATCCCCAACTCAGTGCACTGCCAGTCAATCCGCCGTTGTGTGGCCGGTTAGACCGAACTACTTTGTAACGGCTAAAAAACTAGCCGTTACAGGGCAATCATAGAGCAAAATCAAACTGGCCGGTCAGACCGTAGTAGGACTGCCTGTCAGACTGGCCTAGGTTCGGTCAGACCGCAACCGGCTCAGTCTGACCGGTTACGGCTCTGGCGGCTCGGGTTTTGCACCCCAGAGCGCCACCATCAACACATAGCCGGCCTCTAGGGAGCCGGTCTGACCGGCTAACCGGCCACATGGCGCCGATCAGACCGGCCAGAGAACTTCGGTCAGACCGGCTCAAGGTCCTCGGTCAGACCGACCCTGGCAACAAACTCAGCAAGAAATGAAATAAGAAATGAGTCTAATATGCAAATGACCTAATGTGGCATTTTGATCATCTCTTTGTCTAGGTCATTACCCCTCTTGATAGTACGACAAAGCTATAATTAAACTCGCAAATATTTGATCGTCCAATTCCTCGATCAATTTAAAATTAAAACACTAGTTTACCGTCTTCTTGTCCTTTTGCTTTGCGCCATCAATTTTAATCCTTTGGGAAACATTCATGCATATATATCATGTGGTCCTAACTCAATAAATATAACTCAAAGACATAGTTAGTCCACAATTAGCGCTTGTCATTAATTACGAAAACAAACAACGGGGGCCTAGATGCTTCAATCTCCCCCTTTTTGATAATTGATAACAAACACCTCAAATAAATATAATCACAGTGAAATACATGGATACAATTTGCAATGAAAGAAAAAAGCTCCCCCTAAACATGTGCATATCAATGACAATGAACACATATGGAACACATGCACTATCCAAGGTGAACTTCACATATAGTTCAATCAATTGCGCGCATAAGATGGTTACAAATAAATCAATATGACATCCACCATCCATCATAACACAAATTCACCACAAGTCTTACATAAACATCCTTAAGGGCTCACAAAAGTAACTTAGGCTATTACAAGACCACGACGGGTCAAAATGACACACAAGTTCAATAAAATGATACAAAATACACAACATAGAGTAATAGCCCATACCCATATATAATATATAGCCCAACAATCTTAACCTACTAGATAGGAGGTAACTAACCTCACTACTACTAATCCCATCCCAAAGATAAAAACATCCTAGAAGACATTCTTCTCCCCCTTTTGGCATCAAGCACCAAAAAGACCTTCATTCTTGTGGAGGAGAAGGAGGACGAGCCGAAGAGGATGGGTGATGAGAGTCACAGCAATGGTGGTAGATAAAAGCATGGGTGATCTCCAAAATTTGAACTCGTTGATCCAAAGCACCAACTCGAGTGTTCAACCTTCCAACCGTCGCATTCAAGCCCCCAATATCCGTTCTCAAGTCTCGCACATCCTCATACATGGCTTCTTGCTCGGTGCTTAACCTTGAAATGTTATCACTTAGGGTATTTATAGCCCCAAGCACTGGGTTGAAGTACTCATGAGGTTGCATCCCAATGTAGGAATATTGAGGATTGAAAAAAGCATTTGGATCAAACCTATGAGGAGGAGGAGGAGTTGGTGCTGCACTAGAGCTTGTGCCTTGATCAAATGTGGGTTGATGCACTCTAGGGGCTCTAGGAGTTGAAAGTTGGAGCCGTGGCTTGTATTTCCAAGCTTATTTTGGATCAACCTCATGATGTATGGTGCATAGTATATCCCTTGTCCAAAAGTCCCCTTAGAGATGGCTATCTCTTGCATCATGAGATTTATGACATCAAAACGACGTCCCTCCAAAATGGCATCAATCACATGACATGCAACTCCTCGGATGTCATCATTGTTCCCACACCTAGGGAGGATAGTGGCTCTCAAAATGCGGTTGACCACGCTTGGGATGGTCCTCAAACCCACCACCTTTCCATAGGTGTGCTTCCCCCCATCCTCATAGAACTGTGCAAGGTCATCAATGGTGAGTGGGTTGCGGTTGAGCTCATCATGGAGATCATCACCATTATTGAACCGGATGTTCAATAGATCCTTGAACTCACGCCGAGTGATAGAGCATTGCTTAGTCCCTGACATCCACTTCATAGCATCATAAGATCCTGAGACCCAAACTGTGGCATAAACTGCCGAATCAACTCCTCATCATAATCTTGCCTTAATGTCACGATCCGGTCAATTCCCACTGCCTTGAACATCCTCTATAAGTCCTCAAACTCAGGAGTCTCATTGATGTTCCTCCAACTGATCCACTTGTGCTCAGCAAAAGCCTTTCTTGCATAGACCTGCTCAAAGACAGACTTCTGAAACTGAGTGTGGAACCTCTGATCATGAGTGTCTTTGGGCCTTCGGAATTGATCATGATGGCGAAGGATTTGATACTGAGTGGCATTCCTCATGTTGAGCACAAACCGAATGAAAGGGTCAAGAGGTCCCTCATCATCTTCCTCATCATGCTCCCCATCATCACTGCCATCATCATCATCATCATCATCACCACCATTTTCTTCATCCACTTCAGCCCCTTCAACCTCTTCTTCTTCCTATTCCTCACTTTGAGCATAACGCTCGGCACTGGACTCCTCTTGCTCACTCTCTGATTCTTGCACGACCGCTTGATGACCACGGCGAGTGCGAGGAGCCATCACTGTCAAGAAGGAGCAAGGAGTGGAGTATTAGCAAAAATCTAGAGCACATTTGAATTTTGGAGCAGAGATGGGCAATGTCTCTGTCAGGGGCGGTCAGACCGTGGCCTGTAGGCCGGTCAGACCAATGGCACAGGGCCAGTTAGACCGCGACCTGTAGGCCGGTCAGACCGGCGGCATAGCCATGGTCAAACCGCCGCTGACAGAGCACAAATTGCAACACATGTCCACCACTACTCAAATGATTCTAAAAACTTGTTAGAACAATATTGCACAAGGTGAGGAACATGAGCAACAAGGGATGGGTCAATTTCATCAAAATTTGAACGAACTACCTATAGTCCTAAGATGAAAGAGATCGATTCGAAGTTAATCACAAGAGAGAGAGGGATTTACCGGTTGAAAGGGGTTGAATCACACCAAGAAACTATCCTCTATTGGTGCAAATCGAAGACACCTCTTCCTTTACCTAGGGTTCTATGCCATGGATCACAAAATCAACGAAAACACGAAATTATCCATGGAATAGAGAGAGGAAGTGAAGGAGAATCACTTACAATGTAACCAGAGTGATTTTGACGGTTGAACCGGAGGGATTTGGTGGAGAGAGGTGGCTAGGGTTTTGGAGAGGAGAGAGAGAGAGAGAGAGTTTTTGGGTTGGGTTGGGGAAGAGGACTGAATGGGGAGAGTTAGGTGCGGGTAGGAGAAGAAAGGAAGCAAGACTCGGGCCCACCTGCTCGGCCGGTTAGACCGGACCTAAGTGTCCAGTCAGACCGCGGCTTTCAGTCCGATCAGACCGGGCCTATATGGCCGATCAGACCGCCTGCCCCAACCGACTGTGCTTAGTCCTTGCACAATCGACTACCCCACAGAAAAAACAAACAAAAATTTTGTTTTTGGAGCATTTTGAAATGTATGAGTTGAAATATTGTCAATCATTGACAATATTTGAAAAATTGTGAATTTTTGCAACTTAACTCACTTAAGTGCTAGGAGGTGACCTATTGTGGTCTATAAGGGTTTTTGGGCCAATTTGATTTGCAAACAACTTTTGAATGCTTTGGTTTTTGAAATAGATTTGAATACCAAAAACATTTGAAATTGTCTTCTCTACCAACTTTGTTTTAACCATTTTCTTAAAATCTTTCTCAAACTCATTTTGGAAATAAATCATATTTTGGCATAAACTAAGAATCTAGTTTCTCCAAAAGAGGGCCAAAAGAGTATTTTCATTCAAACTCCAATTTTCTTGCAATGTGAGGCTTAGAAAACATATAGGAAACCTTTTGAAACATTTTTCAAGAGATAGTTTTCAAATTACTTTGATTTTTCAAAAGCTTTGATTTATGTTGACTTGGGCATTTTGAAAATACTTTTAGCACTTCTAGTTGATTTGCTCAGACATAAAGAGAAGTATAGTTTTCAAATTACTTTGATTTTTCAAAAGTTTTGATTTATGTTGACTTGGGCATTTTGAAAATACTTTTAGCACTTCTAGTTGATTTGCTCAGACACAAAGAGAAGTAGAACACATGAATGAGTGCAAAACTCCCTCTTAATGTGACATGTTCTATTTTCGCAAAGAAGAGCCAAATGACAATAAATCCAAAGCATAAGAGCAAATGAGAGCAAATATACAATATGTACAAGAAGCAACCATGGTGCATCATCTCAAGCAACATTAGAAAAATCTATGACATTTAACTCACTCCTCAATTTGCAAAAGCGGGTTTCATTAAGAGGCTTGGTAAAGATGTCGACTAGTTGATCTTCGGTTCTTATATGGCTAATAACTATGTCACTCTTGGCTACATGGTCTCTTAGGAAGTGGTGGCAAATGTTAATATGCTTGGTTCTAGAGTGTTGGACCGGGTTGTTGGCTATCTTTATGGCACTATCATTGTCACATAGGAGTGGGGTTTTGGTGAAGGTTATGCCATAGTCCAACATGGTTTGTTTCATGCAAAGCAATTGGACACAACAACTACCCGCCGAAACATATTCCACCTCGGTGGTAGAGAGGGCTACGGAGTTTTGTTTCTTGGATGACTATGACACAAGGGATCTACCAAGCATTTGACAATTACCGGATGTGCTCTTTCTATCCACTTTGCAACTGGCATAATCCGAATCAGAATAGCCAACTAGCTTAAACTTAGCACCTTTGGGGTACCACAAGCCAATAGTTGAGAAATGCTTTAAATATCTTAGAATCCTTTTCACGGTAACTAAGTGACACTCCTTAGGAGCGGCTTGAAACCGTGCACACATGCAAACACTAAACATGATATCCGGCCTAGATGCGGTGAGGTAAAGTAAGTTACCTATCATAGAATGATAAAACTTTAAATCTACCGGTTTACCTTCCTCATCAAGGTCGAGATGCTCGTTGATTGCCACAGGTGTCTTGATGGGTTTCGCATCCTCCAAGCCAAACCTCTTGAGTAAATCTTTGATGTACTTGGTTTGGCTCACGAACGTCCCATCCTTGAGTTGCTTGATTTGAAGTCCAAGGAAGAAGCTCAACTCTCCAATCATGGACATCTCAAATTCCTTAGACATCATATCACCAAACTCCTTGTAAAATTCCTCATTAGTAGAACTGAATATGATATCATCAACATAAATTTGACACACAAAGAAATCATCACCAATGATTTTTGTGAAAATGGTAGTGTCAACTTTTCCAATTTTGAAACCCTTTGACAAAAGAAAATTTCTCAATCTTTCATACCAAGCTCTAGGAGCTTGTTTTAAACCATAAAAAGCTTTTGAGAGTTTATAAACATGGTTAGGATTTTTAGGATCTTCAAAACCGGGAGGTTGCTCAACAAAGACAAGTTCACAATTTTACCATTTAGAAAAACACTTTTCATATCCATTTGAAAGAGTTTTATATCAAAGCATGATGCAAATCCAAGTAGGATGTGAATGGCTTCAAACCTTGTCACGGGGACAAAGGTTTCATCAAAATCCAAACCTTTAACTTGTGTGAAACCTTGAGCCACCAATCTTGCCTTGTTTCTCACCACCAACCCGTTCTCATCTTGCTTATTCCTAAAAACCCACTTTGTCCCTATGACATTGTGGTCTCTAGGTCTTTCAACCAAATTACACGTCTTGTTTCTTGCAAAGTTGTTAAGCTCTTCATGCATAGCATTTATCCAATCTGGATCACCAAAACTTCATCTACATGTTTTGGCTCAAGACAAGAAACAAACGAGTAATGTTCACAAATAGAAGCGACACGAGATCGACTTTGAACACCCTTACTAATGTCACCCAACACTTAGTCAATTGGATGATCCTTCGAAAGAGCGGTGTGTATCCTCGGTGGCATAGGTGCATCTTGTGCCATGTCGTTCTTCACATCAACTTGAGCTTGATTTGGCATAGCGGAAGTAGATGGCTCAGCTTGACTGGAGGTAGATGGCTTGTCTTCCACTTCAATAGGCTTGATATCTCCAATAGACATATTCTTCATAGCCCTCATCAAGCCTTCATCACTTACATCATCCAAATTCTCGTGCCCCTTTTGGGAGCCATTGGTTTCATCAAATTGAACATCGGCGGTTTCTTTCACAATACCTTTGTTCTTGTTATAGATCCGGTATGCCTTGTTATTGGAGGCATAACCTAGAAGAAACCCTTCATCACACCGACTTTCAAATTTGGTTAGTCTAACACCCTTTTGGTAAATATAATACTTGCAACCAAAAACTCGAAAATAGGCAACATTTGGCTTCCTCCCAACAATTAGCTCATAGGAAGTCTTTTTCAAGAGACGATGCAAATAAAGCCTATTGGTTGCATGTCAAGCGGTGTTTATGGCTTTCGCCCAAAAGGAATCGAAAACACCATATTCATCAAGCATAGTCCTTGCCATCTCAATCAATGTACGATTTTTCGTCTGCACTACGCCATTTTGTTGTGGTGAGTAGGTAACGGAAAGTTCGTGCTTAATACCAAGATCATCACAATAATCCTCAATATTGGTATTTTTAAATTCGGAACCATTGTTACGTCTTATTTTCACAAGAGTGCAACTAAATTCGTTTTGGGCCCTTTTTGCAAACTTTTTGAAAAGCTCGGCAACAATAGACTTATCATGCAAAAAAAACACCCAAGTATAATGAGAATAATCATCAACAATCACAAGACAATGATTATTTCCACCAATACTCTGATAGGTTGTTGGGCCAAACAAATCCATATGCGAGAACTCCAATGGTCTAGATGTGGACATGATACTTTTAGAAGAATGAGAACATACAACTTGCTTGCTGGCTTGACAAGCACTACAAAGTTTATCCTTCTCAAACTTCATATTTTTCAAGCCCACAACTAGATCACGTTTTGAAAGTTTGCTCAATTGATTCATACCAACATGAGCTAGCCTCCTATGCCAAAGCTAACCCAATGAAGTTTTTGCAATTAAACAAGTTTTCAAATTTGCTTCACTAGAATTGAAATCAACCAAATAAAGATTTTCATATCTAAAACTTTTGAAAACACAAGACTTTTCAAGAAGACTAGAAATAATAACTTCTTGCGGGCAGAAGGCACATCACAATCCAAGATCATAAATTTGTGCAACCGAAAGCAAATTGAAATTTAGAGATTCAGCAAGAGAGACATTTTGGATTGATAGATCATTGGTGATAGCAACTTTACCTAACCCAATTACCTTTCCATTGCCATTATCACCAAATGTCACTTTCTCTTGTTCTTTCCCTCCTACTTCAAATGTGGTGAACATCGCCCTATCACCGGTCATGTGTTGAGTGCACCCACTATCAAGCACCCAGTGGCTCCCACCGGTGCAGTAGTTCACCTAAAAAAATCAAGCTTTTTTAGGTACCCAAACTTGTTTGGGTCCTTGGAGGTTAGAAATCAAAGCCTTGGGTACCCAAATGGCATTCTTTTTACCACCAAGTATAGGGGAACCAATATATCTAGCAACAATGCTAGCATTATGAGCCTTCCTAAGCATATAATGAGAATCAAACATGCAAGTCTTAGAAGGCTTACCACCGTGGCAATCATTCACCAAATGCCCAGCCCACGACACTTGGAGCAATACTTACCATTGCTCTTAACAAAACGAGTGGCACGGTGAGAAGGTTTCTTACCATTTTTTGGAATGAATCCAAGTCCCTCCTTGTTAAGGATGCACCGTTGCTTACTCAAAATCTTGTTAAGAGTATTCTTACCCTTGAAGCATCTCTCCAAACTCTTGTTGAGTTTGGCCATTTGCTACTTAAGCTCATTATTCTCAACAACAAGTGAGGCATCACAAATAGAATCACAAGAGCTAATGCTAGGCATATTCATAAGATCATTACAAGAAGTAGAGATGCTAGATGATGCAACATGAGTAATATGACAAGTAGCACTATCATCAAGCAAGTCACAAGATATGCCAACATCAATATGAGCTCCTGTTAAGTAGTGGAAAGGAGGGTGTCATGAGCTTGCTAAAGCTTCTCAGGAGAAACGGTGAGTCTCTCATGTGAAGTCTTTAGCTCCTTATACAAGGCCTCCAAAAAAGTATGATCCTTCTTTAGAGCCTTGAACTTGATAATCTCCTTCTCACTATATGCATGAAGCTCCTCAAACATGCTCACAAGCTCATCATAAGAAACATCATCATCACTTTCACTATCACTAAGAGATGTTACCTTAGAAGAACTTTTTGCCATGAGGCAAAGTGGAGCGAAGAGTGATGGAGCCTCCTTGATAGAAACTACGGCCATCTTCTTCTTCTTGGAGCTTGCATCATCATCACTATCTTCAGCTTCAGACCCGGATGAAGCGAAGTTCTCTTCATTTGAGTCCCATTGCCCAATGAAGGCCTCAATCTTGTTTCCCTCCTTCTTGAGCTTCTTCGTGAGCTTTTAGTCTCAACTCTTCTTCTTGGATGACTTGTCTCCATCATCATTCTTTGAAGGACACTTGGAAGCAAAGTGCCCCTTCTCACCACACTCAAAGCATCTCAAGTTGGAGAGAGTCTTGTTGGGCCTCCTATTTCTTCTTCTATTTGAGTTAGAGCCCTTTCCTCTTTCCTTTCTTCTTCCCAAGAGATCATTGAACCTTCTAGCAAGAAGGGCAATCTCTTCCTCCAAGTCATCATTGACTTCATTCACCTTGCTCTTGCCCTTGTCTTTTACTTTGGCTTGGAGAGCAATGCACTTCTTGGATGGAGAGGCTTCCTCCATCTTCTTCTTCTTCAACTTGTACATGTCATTGGTGTTGATCTTCCCCAAGAGGCTTGCAGGTGTCATCCTTGACATGTCGGAGTTGATGAGGAAGATGACTTAGTGCTCATACTTGTCCGATAGAGCCCTTAGCATCTTTTGAGCCACCTTAAGGTCTGAGTAGATTTCTCCAAGCCCCTTGAGATCATTGACTATCACATTCAATCTCCCATACATGTCATTGACACTTTCATGAGGCAACATGGCAAACGTCTCATATTGGATCTTGAGAAAATAAAGCTTTGCATCCTTGTACTCACTAGTGCCCTCATGAATCTCACTCAACTTGTTCCATATCTCATATGCGGTCTCAATGTTGCTCACTCTATCAAACTCGTCTTGGCTCAAAGAGTTGAACAATACATTCATGGCTTGAGCGTTGAGTTGGAGGTTGCAGTGATCAACTTTCATCAAGGGGTTACCGGTGATGGCAAAATCTACATCCGCAATACTCCAAATATGGAAGCTCATAGCCTTAAGGTGAGTAGACATTTTAATTTTTCAAGTAGAGTAATTTGTGCCATTGAACATGGGAGTCTTTCCTACATGGTTCACCTCGTTCGATATCTTCTCTCTAGGCGGTGAAGCCCAATCAAGAGAGACCAAGCTCTGATACCACTTGTAATATCGAGATGTCGACTAAAGGGGGTGAATAGGCGATTTAAAACTAAATGGCACTTAAATAAAATTAACCTAAGTTGCTAGGCAAGGCGAGGTGCAAGGTTAACTAAGCAACTAAGTTAAGTTTTGCAAACCTAGGATGATATGGGCTCAAATATGTCTCTATGAATGTAAATTGCACAAATGTAAATGCAACAAATAAATGAGATAAGAGACAAGGAATTTTTCACCGAGATTCAAAAACTCGTCGGTTTCCTAATCCCCATTGAGACGAGCCCAACTCCACCGCTCAACCACGAAACCACCGCACGCCCCTTTCGTCAAGGGGTGGGCAAGGTGGGAGCCGGCCCATGGAAAGGACTACGCAAGCCTCGATCACTATGGTAGTTCTTCCTTCACTCCGAAGGTGGTGAACTCCAAATCACTTACAATCGCCACTAGGCCTCCTCCACAATCTCCTTAGAGAGGTCATTGGGCAACTCCTCCACAAGTCGTCTAGGAGGCGGCAACCTCCAAGAGTAATAAGCAATGACGCGGCTCGGAGATCATCAAGTGTCACACTAACTCTACAATGAAGCAATGCACTTGACTCTTGGCTCAACAATCCCTCAAACACACTAAATGGATGAACACAAGCTCAAGTGAGTGTGGGAGAGATGCAAGGGGTGTATGCAAATGAAGCAAGTGCCAAGAAGAACCCCTTGCTGCTGGTGGGGAGTATTTATACCCCAACCCACAAAAGCTAGCCATTGGAGGTCAAAATCCCCAAATCAGTGCACTGCCGGTCAAACCGCCGTTGTGTGGCCGGTCAGACCGGATTACTTTGTAACGGCTAGAAAACTAGCCGTTACAGGGCAATCACAGAGCAAAATTGAACTGGCCGAGCAGACCGCAGTAGGACTGCCGGTCAGACCGGCCTAGGCTAGGTCAAACCACCACCGGCTCGGTCTGACCGGTTACGGCTCTGACAGCTTGGGTTTTCCACCCCAGAGCGCCACCATCAACACACAACCGGCCTCCAAGGGGCCGATCAGACTGGCCACATGGCACTGATCAGACCGGCCAGGGAACTTCGGTCAGATCGGCTCAAGGTCCTCGGTTAGACCGGCCCTGGCAACAAACTTAGCAAGAAATAAAATAAGAAATGAGTCTAATATGCAAATGACCTAATGTGGTATTTTGATCATCTCTTTGTCTAGGTCATTACCCCTCTTGATAGTACGATAAAGCTATAATTAAACTCGCAAATATTTGATCGCCCAACTCCTCGATCAATTTAAAATTAAAACACTAGTTTACCGTCTTCTTTTCCTTTTGCTTTGCGCCATTAATTTTAATCATTTGGGAAACATTCATACATATATATCACATGGTCCTAACTCAACAAATATAACTCAAAGACATAGTTAGTCCACAATTAGTGCTTGTCATTAATTACCGAAACAAACAATGGGGGCCTAGATGCTTCAGTGCCGCCGGCCGTGATGACCTCGGCCACCGCGCCACCCGCTTCCTTCGTCGGCTCCGGCGAGCTGCCGCTCCGCCGTCCCTTCCTCCACGAGAAGAGCCCCATCTGGAATAGGGTACAATAGGTTGCAATCAGTTGAACCATGGGCAAACTTATCTTTTGGATGTTTTTCTCTCCAATTCCTTCAGATATAATAAAATAATACCACGGGTATCCAGCAGCTAATTATCACTTTTTATGATTCCCTATAGCAAAAATGAATTCTTACGGTGTCTTGTAGCAAATTTTGTCAAAAATGCAAAATGAATTTGGCCTCTGATGCGGCGGATCTAACCATGGACGGGGGCTGTGAGCGGCCAACCCACCATCGGGTTTGGTAGTGGAAGAGGGAGGTAGAGAGGCATCAGGGTCGGTCACGGGAGGAGGTCTCGTGAAATGGCTTTGGGAAAGCTAGGTAGGGCCATGTTGCTTGCGTTTGGTGTGAAAAGTCGGTGGGCATAGCGAAGACCGGAAAGAGAGAAGGTCACCGCTGACCCAAAGAGTAGGGAAGAGATTAAGAGAGAGGAGTGAGTTTTGGGGACTGAAATCTAATTGGCTTGGCCAGGGAGATTGTCATTTGTTTTTGTTGAAACCAATAACATCATCTTGAATTCTTGGAAACCTGATTCTCGGTCTATCCATAATTTCATTTCAAAAATACCTCATGTTAATTAAAATATTATCTCGTGTAGACGTTGTAAACCGTTGCAACGCATGGGCATATTGCTAGTAAAGATAAAGATAAAGATATACACCTCTTCAATTCAAACTTAGGCACTCGTATCAAGCTAAACTCGATCCAAAATAGAGTAAAATATCTGAGTGGGACCTCTCTATTTTGTTCTAGCTCCGCCCTTGAAGCATCTAGGTCACCGTTATTAATTTTGGTAATTAATGACAAGCACTATTTGTGGACTAACAATTGTATTTGAGTTATATATTTTGAGTTAGGACCAAATGATGCATATGCCATGGATGATCACCAAGGATTAAAACTGATGGCGCAAAGCGATGAAATGAAGATGGTAAATCTAGAGTTTTAATTTTAAATTGATCGAGATGTTGGATGATCAAATTCTCTATATTTGTTTATAGCTTTGCCCTACTATCAAGAGGGGTAATGACCTAAACTTAGAGTTGATCAAAATGCTACATTAGGTTATTTGCATTTGGACTTGGTTCGCATTTCACATTCTTGCACTCCCTGACCTTGGCTGGTCTGACCGGAGGCCCCATGCCGGTCTGACCAACTTGTGTGGGCCGGTCTGACCGGGCCTGGCTCGGTCTAATCGGCCCCTTTGAGCCGGTTGGACGCCGGTGGCTTGGCAAACCAAAGTCGCCAGAGCCGTGGCCGGTCTAACCGAGCTCCTGGTGATCTGACCACGCAGGTGGCGGTCTGATCGTTCGACCAACGCCGGTTTGACAAGCCTGCCTACCCAAGTTCATTAAATGCACTGTAAAAGCTACTTTTCTAGCCGTTACAATTATGGGCGGTCTGACCGGCCACCCCAGGACAGTCTGACCAACAGGCAACAAAGATCGGGGATTTTGACCCCAACGACTAGTTTTGGTAGGTGGGGGTATAAATACTCCCTCACCTGCAGCAAGGGGACTCTCTTGGCACTTGCTTCATTTGCATACACCCCTTGTATTTACTTTCACATACTCTTGAGCTTGTGTTTATCCATTTGGTGTGTTGGAGAGTTGATTGAGCCAAGAACAAGTGCATTGCTTCATTATAGAGCTAGTGTGGTACTTGATCATCTTCGAGCCGGGTCATTACTTGTTACTCTTGGAGGTTGCCGCCTCCTATACAGCTTGTGGAGGTGTTGCCCAGTGACCTCTCCAAGGAGATTGTGGAGAAGGCCCGGTGCCAATTTGTGAGTGGTTTGGAGTTCACCACCTTCGGAGTGAAGGAAGAACTACCGTAGTGATCGAGGCTTGGGTAGTCTGCTTCGTGGGCCGACTCCCACCTTGCCCACCCCTTGATGAAGGGGGCTTGCGGTGGCTTCATGGTTTGAGCGGTGAAGTTGGGCTCGCCTCAACGGGGACGTAGGAAACATAATCTTGTCTCTTGTCTCATTTACTTATTGCATTTATATTTGTGCAATTTACATTCGTAGAGATATATTTGAGCCCATATCACCTTAGAATTGCAAAACATAATCTAGTTGCTTAGTTAGTTTTATTCTTCACCAAGCCTAGCAACTTAGGTTAGTTTTGATTAGGTGCCATTGATTTTAATAATCGTCTATTCACCCCCCTCTAGTCAACATCTCGATCCTATAGCCCCTGGGTGTACTTGCAGGGATGTTTGTATCACTTCTCTCTTAGGTTTAACTCTCATGGCTCCATTTAAACACGCGACTTTGAAAATGCAAGAACATAAAAAATGTATAAATAGGATGTCATACCGAAAAGAATCCTATAGGATTCTAATTCATAAAAATATTAGAAGTAGATTTCATAAAAACTACAGATATTTCAACCAAACTATCACAAAAATATATCTAAGATGTTGATCACAAAATTACAGATTTAATGTAAAATTTCTCAGAAAATTACATATTTAAGATGGAGTGTCACAAAAACAAAGAATAAGTAGCATTTATTATAACTAAAGGTTTGGGGGCAATTTAATCATAAAACAACAACGTTAATAGCTCCAATATAACGATAGTGCTAGGATTTAAGTTCTACAATCTATACAATCTATAGTTTTGTGATAACTTTAATATTAAATATATAGTTTTGTGATTAAATCTGTAATTTTACGATAGGTTGGTCAAAATATCTATAGTTTTATGAAATTTACTCAAATATTAGAGGTAGTGTATCTGAATAATTTACAGGAAATATAACACTGAAACTTTGTTGGAATTAAACAGAGAAAGAGTGATAGTTCATTGGACTTGTCAAAGGAAATGAAAACATGAGATAGGACCACAAATACCAAACCAGACGGTGAAGCTTTAAAGCCCACACTGATTAGCAATAGTGGCTCAGCCCATAGCTTGGCATGCATGAGGCAAATATTTGGGCTAGCTTTTCATAGGAAGTTTGAGCCACGTATGTGTAGGGATGAAAACGGATCGAAAACCAGCTCTATCATATTCGTTTTCATTTTTTTTGGAATCGGAATCGAAATCGAAAACCTGGATACAAAAATGAAATAGAATATTATTGGATACAGATACGAAGCGAATATGAAACGGAACAAATACGGCAATAGATATTTACTGAGATATAAAAACCCCTCAAATTAAGCTTCCTTGATCAAGGAAGAGATATCGCTTGTTATTTTAGGTCAACATCTCCAAAATTTAAATCATCAATTTTGTAGGCGATCCCACAGTCGTGTGTAAAAATCGATTTTCATGGCCGTTCCCCTAAGAGACCCGCATGTAAATATGATTATCCATTTTCTAGTCCCAAAACCTTTTACTTCATGTATATCTTACTTAACATATCACCTATCAAGTTCCTGTTGTATAGAACGAAGATGCTATTTATTTTATTTCACATCTTCGAAAGTTGTAAGATTTGTTTTACACTTTAAATATTTTCAAATAACAAATGTCATATCCCTCATACCATACTTATCTACTTCGCTTTATTTAATATGTTTATTGACCCGTAAATCAATGTTCTACTCTCTCATGGAAAACCTATACAAAGTGGTACATCCCATTGAGCTATACAACTTTGATATGGAGCACGACTCTATCGGATGTCGTTTGAATCGTAGATCTGAGATTTTGTAAAAACAAATGTGATATGTTATTATGAATATTTAGACCCTTAAATGATCTTAACTAATAAATTTCCAGTAACAAGTTGTAGATCTCGTCGAGCTCTATAGTTTTGATATAAAGTTTGTCTTCATCTAACTCCGTATGAAAAAGTTATGTATATATATGTGTGTTTTTTCTGAAAATTGATCCCTGTCCGTGGATATCCAAGTAAAATTCCTGGATAGTTTCCAACCGTTTTCCGATTCTGATGGATAGTGCCTTTACTATATTCATTTCCGTTTTCGAGAAAAAAAATCTGAATTCGTTTCCGAATCCAGAAATATCCGGAACCGACCGAACCTATCCGATTTTGAGAAAATGTCCGGACGGACGAAAAGTATCCGTACCAGTTTCATCCCTACATATGTGTACATAACTTGCCCCTCTTCATTTAATAATAGATGAAGTGAAATGAGTTTGTAACTTTATATAGCTCAGCTAGGCATATTGACTCTACAGCAGATTAGGGTAGTGAAATTTGATTCCACTTGCTTGGGTCAAATTTAGGAGCGTAAGTAAACTTTAAATAAAAAAATTTGAAGTCTAAACCCTAGCTAAGAAATGCAACCTGAAGTATCCATCTATTTTATTTCTCAATGTTTAAACTTAAAGATGCTGCTTTTTTCCTCCTTTCATGTGTGAACATTTCGTTCATAACAATAAAGAGAAAAGTCATGTTTTGCTTGTGTTGGATCATGGGTGGCCTAGGGTCCTAGCCTTTATAGAACACTGGCCTGGCCTCTTGTAGTTCTTTCACCATTAAATGATATATTTCCCATAAAAAAGTACAGAGAGTATAATCAACTCTAACTATTGTTCACGGAATCAACCAAACATATGTGTGTCTGCAAGGTTTAGAGTCAAAAGAAGAGGGAAAACAGAAAGAAAAAGGACTAAGCTTGTAGGTGCTATAGCTGATCATTAGCTTTCCCCTGGACTCATTGCGCTTCATTTGATATTGAGTAAATTAAGATATTATAGTCTAAGTTACACAAATCATGAAGATTTTATCACGTGACACATGATCCTAGGTATTATGGTCATAAAGTTTCACAAAACCATACCGTTGATTATTTTAATTTTGATCTAACACATTTTTTAGTTCTACGATCACGTCTAAAATTTATGAGTTTTTTATTCGTCATGTAAATTTTACATTCATGTAAGTGTTTAAAAAATTTGATATTAAGAGTGTGGTGGTTTCGTGAAACTTTAGGATCAAAGACTTTGTGTTATATGCCACGTACCAAATCCCTGTGGTTTGCTTATGGTGGGAATTTATAAAATTTACTCTGAATATTTGATACGATTTACACAGATCCTTTTCGTACATATGGTTCACTCATATAGTTGAATATCCATCTCTGCATGTAGATATATATTTTCTCTTTTGTGCTGATCCTGCTCTCTTGTATATGTTTGCATGCGTATATCCATCGAGTCATAGGCAGAGTGTCAGTTATGATGATGTATGCCATATTGAGTGGGATAACAACCATTGAGAAGATGAAAACGGAGCGGATAGTTTTCGTCCACTCCGATAAAAAAGAATACAGATACTGTTTGGAACGAATAATTCTCGAATATTCTGGATACATATATGAATACGTATATTTTTTTCTGGATACAAATATGAATATGAATATGGTATCGAAGTTTTTGATAGATACGGATAATAATATGGATATCTGATGAACAATGCTATTTGAATATCCGCTGAAGACATAAAACATACCTCATTTCTTTCTAACCCCTAGACCTTTAACCTACCTCTTTAAATTTTAATAATAGTCCAGCTCACAACACTAGTCCACACTAGTAATATTATTTGAACTTTTAAATATTTTTATAAATTATATTATATGTTATATATTACAATATTAGTTAGGGGAACGTATCCTATGCACACAAGCCTTCTCGTATACACACTGTTCACACTAACTAATAAATTACACTAAAAAATCAAGACAAAATTATATATGTACTTTTAGTAGTATTACATCTATGTGTAAAGTATCATTTTCAAATTCATTATATTTAGCGAAAAAGATAAAATTCTGACAGATTTATATTACTCTTACAATTGTCAATATTTATTATTTAGGGCTAAAATATAATAAATTTGAGTTTAAGAATTTACACATAAATATAATACTGTTGGAAGTACATATAACTTTTTTTTAGAACTTTTGGTGAAATTTGTTAGTTGGTATACATGGTATGTACACGAAAAACTTATGTGCATAGCATATGTTTCCATTAGTTAGACATGTATTTATACCAATAATGGTGTACATGTTAAACTTGATTAGCATTGTTTGGTCTATGATCAAACTTTTTATATAAAATAAACTAATTATGTTTGATGGTATTTGTTTTCGTATTCGTGTTCGATCATATTCAATCCTTATTTATATTCAAGATAATTCGTATTTGTTTCGGTATCCGGCTATTCGTATTTGTTTTCGTACCTGGCAAAAAAATGAAAATCAATATGGTATGAGCATTATTCGTTCGTATCCACTCCGTTTTCATCCCTATCTAGAAGTGCATTAAGTTCATTTGCATATCTATATAAGATGGCTATAGTGAATTAATTCAATTGTTCCTTCACAGGGAAATTAATAATTTCTAGTCACTCTGTTTCATGTTATAAGACACTTTAATTTTAAAGTCAAACTTTTTTAAATTTAACCAAATTTATAAAATAATAGCAATATTTACAACACAAAATTAGTATCACTAAATCTATCATTGAATATATTTTGATATCATGTTTGTTTTACGTTAAAATGTTGCTATGTTTTTTATAAACTTAGTTAAATTTAAAGGAGTTTGATTTATAAAAAATGTTAAAGCGACTTATAATATGAAACAAACGAAGTAAGTAGATCGATGGAAGTTAGAAGTTATGTACAATCAAACTCCCTTTGAGCCATTTAAGCTATATTCAGATAATTCTCAAGTGGAAGGGATTGAAGGGGATTTATTTTACACTTATTAGGACACGACTATGTAGCACACAGTTGCTCTATTGCCTAAACACGCGACTCACTCTTTTCCTAATTAGCATCTGTACGAAGACTCGTCTCTTTCCGAAAACGGCACCACATGCCGCGCGCTCATTTTCGTGTTGGGCGCCTCGCAGCTAGTTAGACAGCTAGCTCACGCAGCAGCCCCACTTCATCGTGACACGTACTGCTGTACAGCTCTGGGATTTAAAAAAAGGAGCTGCATTAAGAGAAGATGAAATTTCTCTGTCAAAAGCTCTATGTCAAATCATGAAAACCAAACAAAAACATCAAATAAAAAAAATTGTTCTATGGCTATCTGCAACATCTCTATTTTTATTTTCTTACCAATAATATGTTCTTTTCACATTATTAGTGCATGTCCGGTTACTTCTAAAACATGATATATTTACATTTACTTCTATCTGAAGTTACTTTTATCTGAAACCAAAGTTACTTTTATTTGAAAACATAGTTACTTCTATCTAAAACCAAAGTTACTTTTATATAAAAAGAAAAATATCTAAAATACATATAAAAACACGGTTACTTCTATCTAAAACAGAGTAACTTCTATTTGCAGTAAAGTTACTTTTATCTAAAACCAAAGTTGTTTTCATCTGAAATGAAAAGAAAATTATCAAGTTAAATAAGATCTATGTATTTACTTGAAATTTTTCTCTGCATTTTACATATGAATTTATTTGACATAGTTTCTTATTTCAACTAATCCATTATGTAACTACTTCCAATGCTTTAGGTAGTTACTTCTATTGCAGAACTAAGTTACTTCTACGATTTAAGTAAATACTTTTAAATTAAGTAAATTATTTTAAATGTTTGATTATATTCAATATTGGACTCGTTTTATCGTATATTTTAAGTAGAGCATGATGGTACAAACGAAAATGAAAAATAATACGTGATTTAAAACATATAAGTCATCAAATGTATTGTTAAAAAAAGAATAGGTTAGTGTAACTAATCTTTAGTTTTGATGGTTGGTGGTGTCTTTTGTAGCAATATCCGACACTATGCAGGTTCCTCACTTTGATGCTATTGCTGTGAAAGCAAGCCCGTCTTTTCGACAACACGAAGACGCGGATAGACTTTTGCTGGACGTGTCGCGCGATAGGACAAAATCGAGAGCACTCTCGATTTAGATTTCCTACACTTATTGTAGTGTGGAATTATTTTTCCTCATCCTCCTCAAATGAATTTTTAGCATTTTTAATTTTATTTATTTAAAGATTTGCAAAAATAATTTTACGTTTGAAAATATTGCAAAACTCGATTTTGCTGACGTGGCAAATGGCCGTTGGGTGCCGTCGGCTGCGTCAAAGTTTTTTTGCGTAAAAGTCCCTTTCCGCCCTTGGTAAGGGCAATTTTTCCCCGTAGGGGGGCCGCCTGCCAAAGGGCGGCCGCCTTGGCAATTTTGCAGGCGGCCCCCTTGCCGCCCTTCCAGAGGGCGATTTTTGCCCGCGGCCATCTTGGCAAAATTGCAGGCGGCCCCTTCGCCGCCCTCGCAGAGGGCGATTTTTGCCAATCTCGCCCTCTACAAGGGCGATTTTTGGCCGGCTCCCTATATAAGCCGAGTTCGCTGAGGAGGGCGTCATTTGCAGCGCTCGAGACTCCAGAAGAAAAAACAGAGAGAGGGGTGAGGAAGAAGAAGGAGAGCGGCGAAGCCCTGTCGGTGTGCATACTCGATCGCAGGTAAATACAATATCCCGCTATATGTTTGTGTTATTTATTTTGTGTAGAATATTAGAAAAAAAAGAATTTTTTGTGAATATTTGAATAGTTGTTTAGTAGTCAGATCTTGATTTATAAATTAGGGCATGATATAATTTAGGAAGTTTGACCTAGGACTAACCGATTTAGATGAACCTACGTAGAATATATTCTGATCTATGTCTATATTATGTAAATAGATGTGTAGCACTATAATCTGGATTTAAAAATTAGGGCATGATTTATTTTAGTCAATTTGACCTAGGACAAACCGATTTAGATGAACATATGTAGGATATATCCTTATCTATGTATACATTTCTTTGTGTAGAATTTTGTTTAATATTTGAATAGATGTGTAGCACTTAGTTATTGATTTATAAATTACGACATGATTTATTTGAGGGAATTTGACCAATTTGGATGAACATATGTAGAAAATAAGTACGATTGGCGGTACATCTAGATGAAAAAACCAATTCGGTATATTTTAAGATCTAGAACAGAGAACATAATGTTATAGAATTTAACTTAGGCACAGATTGATCTAGGCAACATATTCATAGTATGAAATAAACTCAGTTTGAATCTGTTTATCAGGCACAATGGCAAAAAGGTCATATTTCAGATAGTTCACGGTGAAGGCAATGTTAGATATGGTCAAAATGGTGTTGATTTGTCAGAATTTAGTATGAAATCGAAGGGCATCGATAGGCCAGCCGATAAAACATTTGAGTCAGTGTATAGTTGGTTACTACGTGGATTTAAAGTGGATACAAGAGTGAACACAATGTCCCTATCCGTTGTAGTCAGTCGTGCAATAGAAGGATATTACTGGGAACTAATGCCTATAGATAACACTGAGTCCTTGAGACATTATGTGGAGATGGTCTTTGAAAGGTCCTGGCCCCTTGTTATTTTTATGGCATTGCATAAAATCGATAGCAGTGTTACAATGCAAACAGAGGATGGTGAAGGCAGCTTCGAGCTCACTCACGATGGTCACGGCATGGGAGGCAGCAAGCTCATGGAGCAGGTGGTGCAGGCAGCTTCGAGATCAAGTTGGAGATGGCATGGGCAACAATGAGCTCTGTGACCTCAGTGCCATACACATCTACCGAGCGCTGCCACCTCCACCGAGCATTGCTGCCTCCTAGAGCTTGTCTTCTCTTTTCCCAAGCATCGTACCTCCTTGAGCAACAGTGCAACATCGCGCCTTGTCTAGCACTGGCCCCCGCGAGCTTTGCCACCACCTCTTCCAGCATCGTTCCCTGCAAGCTCTGCCACCACGCTGCCTCCATCGCTGACATGGGGGCCCTGTGAAATGTTGAGGTGGACTATAGGTACATGTGGCATCCATTTCTACCAAAACCATGCAAAAAGTGCTTGAGGGGGGGGGGGCGGTCATATGTCTGGTATTGGTAATTGAGGGGTGTCAAATGCCCAGTTTAGAGTTTTGGGGTGTGTTCCAAAATCTAAACAAAGTGAAAAAGAGTTGAGGGTCAAATGGATTTATCCCTTATTCTTCTCCAAAATTATTTATGACCTCCTATATCCTTGTGCCCACTAAAAATATACCTTTTGTTTTAAAATGGAGGGAGTACTAGATTCTATGAGCATTCTTCGAATTTTGGCGGTACTGTTGTTTACAGTTTTTGCACTTGTCTTTATAACCAAAAGGCAGTTTTTCATGCAGATGATTGAATATTTCCTACAGTTTTATTGGAGATGCTGCAACTTTTTATAATAATTTGTTCAATTTTTTACTATCCATCTGTTTGGAATTTGTGTTGATTTAACTGTTTCTATGCTTGTCTTTGATGAGAAAGCTTCAATTAAAATGCATGCATATACTGTATAAAATATGAAGAGACCTTGTTCTATTTAAGTTATTTCTAAACAATATAGCTTTATTTTACTAATGGAACTGAACAATATTTCTTCATTACAGGTGTATGATGGTTGTCAAAGCTGGGAAACAGCTTTTATTGTTCAAGCTTATTGTTCAACAGACCTTGTTAATGAGTTTAGTCAAACACTTATAAAAGCACACAAGTTCATAAAAAAGTCACAGGTTAAGTCTACCTTTTATTCTTGTATGATGCAAAAGGAATAGTTTTTTCAAAGTAAATTTTGACATGCATTTTTTACTTGTAGGTCCTTGAAAACCATCCAGACAATGAAGCTTATTACCGCCATAGATTGAAAGGTTCATGGACACTTTCAACAGCAGATAATGGATGGTGTGTATCTGATTGTACGGCTGAAGCACTTAAGGTGAATGCATACTAGTTGTTAGACTGTCTTACTCTAGAAATTTGAGAAATGTTCTCCTTGTGAAAAATACACGACATACTGGAATTACAACACTCTGATCTTTTGGTTAAAAAACAGTTGTGCCATTTTAATTGATTCTGAGAAATATTGATTTTGTGACTTAATGGGCCCCTAGAAGTGTGGTATAGATCAAAACACCACCCTACTTTTAGATTACTTATTTAATCAAATGGAAAACAGTTAGGTGGCTATGTTTTGCATTAATTGGATGATTGGGTGCTCTGTGCTGGCCAGTTACTATGGTGACTATGAGGTGCTGTAGTATGATAAGAGAAGTCATGCATGGATGGTTGAGATTTTGGGAAAGCATATAAACCACCTATCATAAACCCTTTTACGTGAAGCAAAAGCAGTGGATACATGGGCTTGCCCCAAAGGTGGCTGGCCTATGCATTAAGCATATTTTAGAAGTGGTGGATTACATCCTGAATGGTGTAGAGGTCCTGTTCTGCATGCTTGGAGGTGACAGAAAATGGAGCCAGTGTAATGTCAAGCGGATGTGTTTTAACCATCATAGGCGGGTTTAAACAAAGAATAACAACTGGGTGTTATTGCTATTTCTCCGAAACTCCGAAAAATAACAATAAATGTGAATTAAAGAAAGAGAAATATAAAAGCAAAACATATATGCCTCGCAAAATATTCTTGGTGTTGAATCTTGATGTCTTCTAATTTATATGTTGCATATTATCATATTGTTGCAAATAATAAGTCTATTGGTGTAGTTGTACAGATGCATGAAGGTTATCGCTCGTCGGGTCCTAAGTATATGTTGCATTTTATTTCTTCTAATGCTTACTTTGATATTCTTTAGGCATTACTTAAGCTATCAAAGATCTCTCAAGATCTAGTGGGAGATCCGATAGACGGAGAAAGGTTGTAAGATGCAGTGGATGGCATGCTCTCTTTCATGGTATAACTTTTACTTGAATCATTTGGCATGTTCTTGCATGTAGTTTTCTGAAATTATTAAGCTTGTTTACCTGCCATCTTTGTCATTCTTGCACGAGTTCAAATGAACAAGGAAATAATTTGAGCCAAGAATATCTTGGGCTATTGGCGAAGTCTTGTGTTTGCCATTTTATAGTATGCAGCATGCGATTGATCATATATGGAGAGTTTAGATAGGTCAATACTAGCATATAAGCTCACCTACTATGATAAGTGATAACAACACCTCTAGAACTAACCGTTTTACAGAACATGAAGACAATGATGTAGATTTTGAAGCTATGTTTAAGTGGGGCAATTTTATGACAAAAGGGATGGTTTTTCAGGTGATTTTAGAGAATAAACTTCATTGCACGGATGAGTGTGGTTATGGACCTGTCGTCCAAGTGGTATCTGTTGTGTTTGCGATGCAGTATTGACCCACAAGAGCATCAGCCCTTAATGGAGTAGGTGAATGTAATATGCTAGCTCATTAATGGAGGCATTTGTGGTCCATGTTATTTAGTATGGTGAGCTTCGATAATTATGATGGGCACACAAACCCACATGTTGTAACAATATCACATTCAAGTATGCACCTATGTGGGCCAGACATACCGGAACGTGGGGCTAATACAGATTTTGGAAGCTGGCATGTTACGAAGGTCATTCAGAATATCTTAAAAGTGTAAATGTATAACTTTGATCCAATGGTTTGTGTTTGGGTAGTGCCCAGCCTATAGCAGATGTGAGCCATATTTTTTGGGACTTACTTTGCTGAAACCTACATTTAGATGGGCCAACTGCTTGGATCAGGCTACGCAAAATTTGCTCATATCTTCCTTTGTGCATTCTGTTGAACATGAGAAAATATATCCTACGTCATCAACTATGTCATGTTATATGCTATACCATCAAGTTTCCTTTAACTTATATTATATGCCATCCCCATCAAGTGTCGGTCAAAAAAAGCTTTGTTAACCCATCAGAAAAGACTGTCTTGTGCTAGGTTTGCAGTGTTAATCCACAAATCAAGTTTTCCTTCCATAGTGTCATTGAGTTCAACAATGCTATATAGCAAGGTCCAGTTGTAAAATGATATTTCTATATTTTTGCCATTATTTTTCCAATACAAAGTAAGGTCCAGTTGTTAAACGAAACCTCTTTGCCGCACATTAAATAGGGATGGTATAAAATAGAAATCAAGGAAAAAAGTGATGCTATGATGTTTTAGTACCCTACAAGCCAGTGGTGAATTGTAGAACCATAACAAAGTTGGTGGTATAGGGTAGATTTCTCATTCAACATTATTAGACAAAAACTGGTGTGGTTTGCAGGAGCAGCATGGATTGGCCATTGCTTACTTCCCCATTTTAGTGATATATTACAGTAACTTGTTAAGTATAGCTTAGATTTATTATGGTAAAATATAATCTTAGCTGCAAAAGAGTTTCTCAACTTTCCCAACTTGTAAGTGGCAAACTGGTGTATCATAATCACTCCTGGAAATATTTCTTAGTTTTGAATGTATATGGCTCTGTGGTTCTTTGTTGATGATTTTCTAAAATTTGTACATTTTCATCTTCTACTAAAACAGTGTAATTCAAGTGTATAATATTTCATGTCAATGTTTTTATCCCTATTTTGTTTGTTTGAAGAATGAAGATGGCACCTTTTCTACATATGAGTGCAAGAGCACTACACCTTGGTTAGAGGTGAGTACAATAAAGTCCTACTTTAGTTTAAGGTAAAGTGGTAAAGCAAGTACATCTATCATATTCATATCATGTAATGTGAATCATTTTAAAATGCTCATATCAGAAAAAATAAGAAGGAAAATCTAGAAGCAAGCCATAAAACTTCAGTTTCCAGATTCCAACTAAAATTGTAAAGAAAATTTTGATAGGGTTTCGGGGTACTTCTTTCATCCATTTAAATTAATTTTTGAGGTAAAATGGGCTTATCACAATATAATAGTACTTCATGGACCTTCCATGAAAAATGAAGTTATTCTCACCAGCTACAATTACAGCTTAGCAGTAATAAATGGGTATAGGTGGTGCAGATGATACACTTCATAGAAAAGTATGAACTCTGCAGATGCAAACTGTTCTAATAACTACAACTGCAATTTTCTTTTACCGAGAAACGGTCAAATATGTTTATCATTTTTAAGGGCAACATTTATTTTGTTTGAAGGATTGACATTCTGCTGATTTTGACATATATAGACCTCATGGAAATTATGTTATATCTATTGATAATTGTCCAAATGCTATGCTTCCTTTACTGATGTTATACTTAAGTGTACACTAATATATTTTTTAGAGGGATAAATGTAGAATAACCTTGATTTTGTTTCCATAGGTTCTCGACCCGTCTGAGAGTTTTCTGAACATTGTAGTTGATTATCCGTAAGTGTGCATTCTTGTTTGAAGAAACACCATTATTCCCACTTCACAATATGTGTGGAGAGCTAACTTAACTGCCTTGAATCAATTGATAGATCTGTTGAATGCACATCATCGGTGCTTCAAGCACTGATCATGTTCAGTGAGCTCAATCCAGTGTACCGCAAAGAAGAGATTGGAAAATGTATTAAAAATGCTTCCAAGTTTATTGAGAATAAACAAAGGAAGGATGGATCATGGTTTGTTGTTCTTGTTTGTTGCTGCATGTTATTATTGTCCCTGATATTTACAATTAATAACTTGATTACTTTTAACTGTCTGACAGGTTTGGTACTTGAGTATATGTTTCACTTATGGGACATTCTTTGCTGTAAAAGGATTAGACGCTGCTGGAAGAACATACAAAAATAGCTCTTCCATTAGGAAAGCATGCAACTTTATTTTGTCAAAGCAACTTATTACAGGTGGATGGGGAGAGACTTATCTTTCTAGTGAAACTGAGGTAATTCTTACTCTCTATTTTCACATAACTGACACAATTTCCTCAAAAGTTGACCAATTTTTTTACATGCATATATCAATATATAGTTTTGCATTTTATCCTTACAATTAACAATATCCATCCAACCAACCCAACACAGCTAAGCACATGACGCGGACACTGGTAATTTCATTTGGTTTGGTACTAAATTGGCTCCATAAAATTGTCTAATACCCCAGTCATCAGCCAGCATGCGTACCTAACTGTAGTAAACAAATGTACCAAGGGCAAAATGGTCACACTCGTTTAGAAATTGTCTGGTTGTTTGTGCCCTGGCCAGGGTTGTCAGTTAAAGCACACAACCTATTTATTTTTCGATTTTGAGAAAATTCTCCAATAAATGCACTTGATTTTTCTTGGATCCCGTTGATGTCCCTGAAATTTAATCCATCCATAATAAATGCTCTTGGAATTTAATTTCTACCCCCTCCAGTCTTGGTCACTATTTGGGTGCTAAAGCATGTCAATTTTTTTGACAAACGGCCTTATCCGTAGGTTTAGCCAAACCATACCCCAATTCCAGGTGCCCCAGCCCCCTCCTTGATTGTTAAGGGCAATTTGGAACATGAGAAATTGAACCACTAGCTCTTAGCTCATGCTTTGAGGACCAGTTTGGAACACGGGAAATTGAACAAAGTCTGGTGGAATCTTGTAAAATTCATATGTGCTAAATGGCCCTAAAGAATTGGTGAACCAATAGCAACACCAAACATGATCCAACCAAAAAGTAACAAATTATACACAATGCCTTGAAATTGATATATTGGTGTCCATCATGCATTCAGACATGGATTTAGATTTGCCTGCAGATATGCACAAGTAAGACAATGTAGGTACGCCATCTCAATACCTCCTATGGGCATACATGGTAAACGAAGATTCTGCTAGGTTAAGCAAACTAGATTAAAACAAGGGATTTAGCAGTATGATTGAACAAACAACCAAAACCAGCATCACTCTCATCACCTTTTCCCCAAACTGCATCTTCCTTCATATTCATAAACCGGAGGAGCACTGCCCAGAACACGACTGCCATTGGTTTGTCCTTAGGCTCATTCTGGGCCTCTAGCTTTGTTTTTCTACTGGCCTTGCCCCACACCACATGTTCAGAATGCGTCACGCATCACATCTGTAACGATCCACATAGACAGTTACTGCAGTTTTTATGATGTTGATTAACCAAGAGGCATTCAAATGAACAAATATTAGACAGCCAAATATGTGAGTATGCTGAGAACTCCATATACGAAGAGATAAAAACAGTATAAATATATTACAGTTTTATTTATATATTGATCTTAGATTTTGTAGTCAAGCTTTCAAGGAGACGAAGAGGTAAGACATTGCCTTGAGCAAGAATATGAGGACGTAATATGCCTCGAGATTCTCTGCTACATAATTCTCTGAATTCAAATATTGGTGGTTAGTTCACATCCTTTTTATTTATTTTCATTGCTTCTGCTCTTTTATTTGACAGGTTTATGTGGAGGCTAGTAGACCTCATGCAGTGAACACTGCTTGGGCAATGTTAGCTTTAATATATGCTGGGCAGGTTTGTTTTGTTCATTATTCATTTTAGTAGGTACTAATAGTCTATTATATTATTTACGAACTACCATGTGTAATTTCATGTCTCAATGATAAGAGGTTGAAAGAGATCCAACACCACTATATCATGCAGCACAAGAATTGATCAATATGCAACTAGAAACAGGCGAGTTTCCACAACAAGTGAGTACTCAATTAATTTATAGTTTTCTATTTTCTTAAAGCAAAAACATATTCAGTATATGGTTTTCTATTTCCTTTTAGCAAGAACATAGATAGTAGATACATAATAAATTAAAGTACTGACTACATAGTATATGGTTTTTTTATTTTGAATACTCTGCCATCAATTCTTACGTATAATAATAGACCGGGGTTCTACTTTGATTACATGAACATGTTGGATGCTTCAACTGCTCCATTTATTTCAATTACAGCAATTATCGTAATTTATTCCCTATTTGGGCTCTTGGGGAGTTTCACCGCCGACTGATTCTAAGAAAAAGCTGAGCCTGATAAAATGACATGATTATTTACTTATCTTATAACCAAAAGTTTTAGTGGAAAAATATTATATACAAACCAAATTGTTGTAATAAATATAGCGAAACTACTACTAAAACCCATGATAGATATAATTCCAAATGAAACTGTACTTTGTACTGTTATCTAATGGCATGTCAATCAATACTATCAGGTATTAAGAGTTTTTCACTCACCTACTATGCACACAGTTATCCCAAAACCACCATCACAAAGGTGCTGGTGGAGGATACAGGTTTACAAAATGTTCTCAAAACGGCATTTGAATATTTGGAATATGCTAACTTTTTCTTACTAAATTCTTACTAACACTGATATGTCATGCTATGTGTGCATCTAGGTTTTTTTGTAACTTTTATCTACCTAAATCAAATAGCGGTTGAGATGATTGTTAGTAAAAATTTAGTTGGAAAATTTTAGTATGCATAGCAGTGCTCCCTAGTAAATTTATGGACGTCTTCCTACTATTTTTTAGCAGGCAATTTCTTCCCGTTTACATTGAAAGGAGAGTTTATAGGAAGCAAAAGGTTATTTTTGCTGGAGATATTAGCTTAACTACTACAGTCACTTAACCCAGACTACAGAGTTACGCGCACAGTGCCAGCAAATTAACACCTCCGACAAAAAAAGAAAAAAAAGAAACTCTAGGTGGTTAGTGAATGAAACAGGGGCTAGCAGGCGGCCTAAACTCTAAAGCTCGTCGTGGTCATCCTCGTCGTCAACGTTGCCATCTTGCGTTGCACCACCACCGGACCTCTGGTACACCGCCGCCATGACGGGGTTGCACATGTCCTCCAGCTCCCTGAGCTTCTCCTCGTACTCCTCCTTGCCGGCGTCATGGTTGCCGTCCAGCCACTCGTACGCCTCCCTAACTGCCTCCTCCACTTTCTCCTTCTCCTCGCCCTCCATGGCGTCCGCCATCTTGCCGTCCACAGCGTTCTTGACGTTGTAGACGTACGCCTCCAGGCTGTTCCGGGCGTCGACCTGCTCTTTGTGCCTCCGGTCCTCCTCGGCGAACTCCTCCGCCTCGCCCACCATCCGGTCGATCTCCTCCTGGCTCAGCCGCCGGTCGTCGCCGGAGATGGTGATCTTCTCCGAGTTGCCGGTGGCCTTGTCCGCGGCCTGCACGCTGAGGATGCCGTTCGCGTCCACCTCGAAGGTCACCTCGATCTGCGGCTACCCCCTCGGCGCCGGCGCGATGCCGGTGAGGTCGAACTTGCCGAGCAGCCGGTTATCCCTCGTCATGCTCCGCTCGCCCTCGAACACCTGGATGGTCACCGTCGTCTGCTTGTCCTTGTAGGTGGTGAACACCTGCGTCTTCTTCGTTGGTACCACCGTGTTGCGCGGGATCAGCTTGGTCATCACGCCGCCGGCCGTCTCGAGGCCGAGCGTGAGCGGCGCGACGTCGAGGAGGATCATGCTCTCAGTGTTCTCGTCGACGTGGCCGCTGATGATGCTGGCCTGCACGGCGGCGCCGTAGGCCACGGCCTCGTCGGGGTTCACGCCACGGTTGGGCTCCTTGCCGCCGAAGTAGTCCTTGAGCAGCTGCTGCACCTTGGGGATCCTGGTGCTGCCGCCGACGAGGATGATCTCGTCGATGTCGCCCTTGCTCAGCCCGGCGTCCGCCATCGCCTTTTTCACCGGCACCATCGTCTTCCTGAAGAGGTCGTTGTTGAGATCCTCGAACCGCGCCCTGGTGAGCTGCTCCGAGAAGTCGACGCCGTCGAACAGCGACTCGATCTCGACGCGCACCTGGTGCTGGTTGCTGAGAGCCCGCTTGGCGCGCTCGCACTCGCGGCGGAGCTTCCCCAGCGCACGCGCGTCTCCGGTGATGTCGCGGCCGTGCTTCCGCTTGATTAGCTTGATGAAGTGGTCCATGACGCGTTGGTCGAAGTCCTCGCCGCCGAGGTGGGTGTCGCCGTTGGTGGCTAGCACCTCGAACACGCCGTTGTCGATGGCCAGGATGCTGACGTCGAACGTGCCACCGCCGAGGTCGAAGACGAGGACGTTCTTCTCGGCCCCCTTCTTGTCGATGCCGTAGGCGATGGCGGCAGCCGTCGGCTCGTTGATGATGCGGTCGACGGTGAGCCCGGCGATGACGCCGGCGTCCTTGGTGGCCTGCCGCTGCGCGTCGTTGAAGTAGGCCGGCACGGTGACGACGGCGCGGGTTACCTTCTCCCCAAGGTAGGCCTCGGCCGTCTCCTTCATCCTGGTGAGCACCATAGCGCTAACCTCCTCGGGGCTGAACACCCGCACGTCGCCGTCCCTGACCTCGACGCGCATGTGCGGCTTGCCGTTCCTGTCGACGATGGCGAACGGCAGCAGCTTCATGTCGCGCTGCACCTCGGCGTCGGCGAACTGGCGTCCGATGAGGCGCTTGGCGTCGTAGATGGTCCGCTCCGGATTGGCCGCCGCCTGGTTCTTGGCGGCCTCGCCGATGAGCCGCTGGCCGCCATCGGTGAAGGCGACCCACGAAGGCGTAATCCGATTCCCCTGGTCGTTGGCGATGATCTCGACACGGCCGTTCCGGTAGACGCCGACGCACGAGTAGGTGGTGCCGAGGTCGATCCCGATCACGGTGCCCTTGGCGCCAGCAGCTCCACCCTTGGTTGGTGGTGGAGCTGCCGCCGCAGAGCCGGGCAGCGACGTGAAGAGGAGAAGCACAGCGAGGAACAACCCCAGCTGCCTGGTCGTCGTCGTCGACGCCATGATCGCCTCTGTTTGGGTTTGCTTCGCTTCGCTTTTCGTTGCCCTCGACATGAGGCGGAGGCGTCGCTTTATAGCCGTGGCCGACGTACGTACGTGCAAGCCGGAGTCGACTCCGATTTGAGGTGTGCCGTCCAATCGGAGGCTTTGCGTGCGTCAGCAGCGTGATCTGGGCCCTTGGTTCTTGAGATCGGACGGTCAGTGTAGGCACTGAGACATGTTAACGACGTGGCCGGTGCGTGCCGTGCTGGACAACCGGACAAGGGTTCGTCTCGGTTTCATCTTCGTGCATATGGATGAGTTTTTTCCGAGTACGGGCGGACTCTGGACAAGGCTGTTTGGGCTGCTAGGGATCGGACTTGGCATTGGGCCGTACCCGGCTCGACTGCTCACCGCCTGACGGCCCAAAAAGCTGGCAAACTATGGGCCGTGATTGGGCCCACGGCACGTCGATAGCCCTAGGCCTTCTCATCCCCTTTCCACCTCGAATTTTTAACATTTTTAATTTTATTTATTTAAAGATTTGCAAAAATAATTTTACGTTTGAAAATATTGCAAAACTAATCTCCAATCGCCCCCTGGAAGGGCGAGATTTAAAAATCGCCCTCCCAGCGGGCGATTTTGCTGACGTGGCAGACGGCCGTTGGGCACCGTCAGCCGCGTCGAAGTTTTTTTTGCGTAAAAGTCCCTCGCCGCCCTCGGCAAGGGCGATTTTTCCCCGTAGGGGGGTCGCCTGCCAAAGGGCGGCCGCCCTGGCAATTTTGCAGGCGGCCCCCTTGCCGCCCTTCCAGAGGGCGATTTTTGCCTGCGGCCGTCTTGGCAAAATTGCAGGCGGCCCTCTCGCCGCCCTCGCAGAGGGCGATTTTTGCCCAATCTCGCCCTCTGCAAGGGCGATTTTTGGCCGGCTCCCTATCTAAGCCGAGTTCGCTGAGGAGGGCGTCATTTGCAGCGCTCGAGACTTCAGAAGAAAAAACAAAGAGAGGGGTGAGGAAGAAAAAGGAGAGCGGCGAAGCCCTGTCGGTGTGCATACTCGATCGCAGGTAAATACAATATCCCGCTATATGTTTGTGTTATTTATTTTGTGTAGAATATTAGAAAAAAAAAATTTTGTGAATATTTGAATAGTTGTTTAGTAGTCAGATCTTGATTTATAAATTAGGGCATGATATAATTTAGGGAGTTTGACCTAGGACGAACCAATTTAGATGAACCTACGTAGAATATATTCTGATCTATGTCTATATTATTTAAATAGATGTGTAGCACTATAATCTGGATTTAAAAATTAGGGCATGATTTATTTTAGTCAATTTGACCTAGGACAAACCGATTTAGATGAACATATGTAGGACATATCCTTATCTATGTGTACATTTCTTTGTGTAGAATTTTGTTTAATATTTGAATAGATGTGTAGCACTTAGTTATTGATTTATAAATTACGACATGATTTATTTGAGGGAATTTGACCGATTTGGATGAACATATGTAGAAAATAAGTACGATTGGAAGTACATCTAGATGAAAAAACCAATTCGGTATATTTTAAAATCTAGAACAGAAAACATAATGTTATAGAAATTAACTTAGGCACAGATTGATCTAGGCAACATATTCGTAGTATGAAATAAACTCAGTTTGAATCTGTTTATCAGGCACAATGGCAAGCAAGGTCATATTTCAGATAGTTCATGGTGAAGGCAATGTTAGATATGGTCGAGATGGTGTTGATCTGTCAGAATTTAGTATGAAATCGAAGGGCATCGATAGGCCAACCGATAAAACATTTGAGTCAGTGTATAGTTGGTTATTACGTGGATTTAAAGTGGATACAAGAGTGAACACAATGTCCCTATCCGTTGTAGTCAGTCATGCAACAGAAGGATATTATTGGGAACTAATGCCTATAGATAACACTGAGTCCTGGAGACGTTATGTGGAGATGACCTTTGAAAGGTCCTGGCCCCTTGTTATTTTTGTGGCATTGCATGAAATCGATAGCAGTGTTACAGTGCAAATAGAGAATGGTGAAGGTCCTAGCAATGTTGTGGAGAATGTTGGACCATCGATGCGAACTGGGGGTAACGAAGCAAGGTTGGAGGAGGCAATAGGCGTGGCGGATGAGGGGGAGAGAATCGAAGCAATTGTTGAGGAAATGGAAAGAGAAGATTCTGAAAATGAGCAGGCGGAGGGCGATGAATCATCGAACGAGGAGGAAGATGTAACGCCCGTTGATTGGACAAAAACTGATTTCTCTCAACTTGTTATCTCAGAGGGGCAGCAAGCACCCTTTGAATACAAGGATAACGAGGTAATCCAAGGTGTCAGGTATGCTCATAAGGAAGACATGAAAAAGGCGGTGAAACATTGAGCGGTCTCCTTGCATAGAGAGTTTAGGGTGGTGAAGTCTACGAACTATGTGTATGACGTGAAGTGCACGAAGGATGATTGTCCGTGGCGCGTTCATGCATATAAGGGAAAATGGAATGACTATTGGAAAGTGAGCATTGTTGGTGAGCACACATGTCGGTTGCCAGGGGTTGATAAGTATCACCGCAACATCACCTCAGCTTTTGTTGCCGGTGAGATGTACAGCGATGTGGTTTGTAACACGGACTTTGAACCAGGCTACATTATTAGGCACATTGAAAACAAATTCAAGTATACTATAAGCTACTACAAGGCTTGGAGGGTGAAACAAAAGATTTTGCAGATGAGGTATGGCACATTTGAAGCATCATATGATAATTTTCCTCGTCTATTAGGTACCATTGCTCAGAGAAACCCCAATACCTATTATGACATTCAGACCTTTCCGTCGTGTAATGACCCGAGCAAGAGCGTGCTGCAAAGAGCCTTTTTCTCGCTGGGTGCTTGCATCAACGCATTTGTGCATTGTCGCCCTATGTTGTGCATAGATGGAACCTTTCTGACAGGCAAATACAGAGGTCAGATACTGACGGCGATTGGAGCCGATGGGAACAACCAGGTGTTACCTATGGCGTTTGCATTTGTCGAGAGTGAGAACACCGAAAGCTGGTATTGGTTCTTGGAGAGAGTTCGCTGCCAAGTCATGCGTATGAGGCCCAATGTTTGCCTCATTCATGATCATCATGTGGGTATGTTAAAGGCAATTGACTACCTGCAGAATGGTTGGCCCGAGAGGGGATATCCAGTTAGGTGGCATGATGTTCGGAGTAGGTGGTGCATGCGTCATATGGGAGCCAATTTCTACAAGCAATTCAAGATTAAGCACCTGATGGATCTATTTAAGAGGCTATGTGGTCAGAATCAAGAGAAAAAATTCAATGAGTTGTGGAGGCGGTTGGATGAGCTGACAATGAAGCAAATCGATGAGCAATCTCGTCGGTCATAGGATGACGATCCTCCAGTACCTCTTGGTCCACTACATGATGACCCGCCAACAATGAGAAGAAGGTCTGCATCGTCAATACATAGTTTCTCGCAGTGGATAGAGAATGAACCGAAAGAAAAGTGGTCTCTGTTGTATGACACTGACGGGTCTCGATATGGTATAATGACAACTAACCTGGCCGAGGTGTACAACTGGGTGATGTGAGGAGTGTGAGGACTCCCACTGGTCGGTATTGTGGAATTTATCCTTCATGGCACTCAAGCATACTTCAGGGACAGATATAAGAAAATTGCCCCTTCGATGGCTGATAACAATATTGTATTTGGGAATGTGGTGATGAAGTATATGCAAGACAAAATAGCAAAGGCTATGAAGCACAGAGTTATTCCCCAAGGTACCCAAGTTCATAGGTACGAGATCATGTGTGTCAACAGGAGAAGGCGCGGAATCAACCGCGTTCAAGTTGTGTATGAATGTGTGCTTCATGCGGAGGGCAGTTGCAGTTGTAGCTGCATGAAGCCCAAGCTTAGACATCTGCCTTGCTCACACGTGCTTGCAGCAGCTGGGGATTACGGCATACTTTCCGATATCTATGTGTCACCCTACTACAGGAAAGAAGCAATATTTCATACATGGAAGGAGGAGATATATGGGTTCGGGATATCTGGATCTTACACAACTCTGAGGCCACAGGTGTTCTACATTCCAGATCCGTCGAAGTTAAGGCTAAAAAAGGGACGGCGTCAGTCGAGACGCATCAGAAACGACAAGGACAAGTCGGAGGCAGGGGAAGGACTCTACGGTGCAGCAAATGCGATGAGCGCGGGCATACTTACAAGAAATGTCCGAAGAATTCGCAATCTCCAACCGTCACAGGTTCGGGTCTATCAGGACAGGCAACCGATGGCAGCCGTCCATTGGGAGAAGGAACAACAACGAGGCGACCACGTCCTAGGCATTCTCGTGCGGCGACTACGTCGTCGGCTGGCGATGCAATGACTTGATTATTTTTATCAGCCTTTTAGTCTAGCGGTGATCCAATTGATGTAGTAGTTATAATGTTGTTGTCATTTGTCATGTGTGTAATATTTGTCCCTGTGAGACATGAACTCTTGTAATGTTGTTGTCATTTCTGTAATGTATCTTTAGCGTTATGAATTTCCATTGTAATGAACAATTTGTACATTGTTTTTTCGTTATCTATTGCTTATTTCTAATAACTTTTATGTATGCAGGTATGGCGGACGATACACTAGCTCTCCTCAGTAGGGCACTGGATAGGAGCCACCGTTCGTACTTATCGGTGGTGCAGGGTGCGCAGCTTACCACCTTTCGTCCACGCCCGTCGTGCGAGTTGTTACGTGCCGATCCGCGACACGTTCCGTGGTATGATAAAACTTAATTACTTGATGACATTTTTTGGCTATTTGGAAATATGTGGTACTAATGTTGAATTTGACGGTATGCAGGTTGCGTGAGGCAGGCCTGATAGCGATATGCAGGCTTGTTGAGGTGCGGGCGGACGAGAACGACCCGGCCAAGCGCTGGGATGTGGACCGGTCGCTACTGGCTGCTTTGGTAGATCGGTGGCGGCCGGAGACACACACCTTCCATCTCCCCTGTGGGGAGATGGTACCTACGCTGCATGACGTCACGTACCTGCTAGGGCTTCCACTAGCCAGGGAGGCTGTCGGCCCAGTGGACGGTGGGGGTGGCTGGAGGGAGGATATCACGGAGCGATTTGCTCCCGTGATGAGGCTACCTGGGATCCCTGCAGTTGCTCCCCTGAACATGTACACCACCGCCGGGCCTACGAAGGCTTGGCTGCTGCGTTCACAGTAAGTTAACTTTTACACTTTGTTACTTTCCTAGAAATCTTACGAGTTTTAACATCGTTTGCATTTTGTTGTAGACCGATAAGCTCCACCCCAACGTCGACGATTACTAGCTCAGACGCTCCTTAGAGGCGTACCTACTGTGGATGTTCGGTTGGGTGATGTTTACCAGCACCACCGAGCAGGCAATAGACAGGGGCCTGATCCACTACGCCCGGGCGATCGCGGATGCAGAGCTAGGGGCCGTGCCGCAGTGGACCTGGGGTTCGGCAGTCCTCGCAGCCACGTACCGTGCGCTGTGCGAGGCCTGCTGCAAGACGGATCCTGGAGCGATTTTCGCGGGCTGCCCTCTCCTTATTCAGCTCTGGGCAGCTGAGCGGTTCGCGATCGGCTGACCGATCGTCGACACCGCTGCGTACGCTTCAGGACCGGCAGCCGACCACCCAGCCAACGGGCCGACGATGGGCACGTACTGGTGCTGCCGCAATGTAAGTACAAATTGTTTTTATTTCAAATTTCAGATTATGTGCGACTGATGTTCTGACGAGTTGGTTCTCCGTGTGTCACAGCGGCGTTACGCCCACGTCCAGGTCAGACGGAGCTACCCGGAGTTTGTCTTCGAGTTCGACCGTCTGCAGCCTTCGGACGTCGTCTGGGAGCCCTACACGCAGCAGGTGGTCGCCGGGAGAGCACCTCTAGGTCTGTCTGCCTTGTGCACGTGTGATGCGGCGTACTGGTTGACGGTGGTGCCGTTGGTTTTCGACATCTTCGTCGAGCCTCACTGCCCTTACCGTGTTATGAGGCAATTCGGACTGAGGCAGGGCTTTCCAGTGAACGTACTGATACCCGTCCCCCCCAGGACCACCAATGAGTACTTCTCTTTCAACTTTACTATTATTATGTCGACTACTTTGTAACGTTCGATGACCATTATGTTCTTTGTAGGTTGACTCGACGGGGACAGCTGGCAGGGACACTGTGGGTACCTTGGATCGCCCCGTACGTGGAGGACTGGTTGGTAGCCACCGAGGAAGTGATTACCGAGGTCCACCCACACTCGGAGGATAACTACACTGCCTACCTTCGGTGGTACTTGCCGCACACACGTGCCCGCGTCACCTTTACCCCGGCCGCTCCACAGCTACACCAGGCAGGCATCAGGGACACCTACCCCGTGCACCGTGACCAGGAGTACTTCCTGGGGGTACGTCCATGTTTCTCGGACTTCTTACTTTCTTACTACGCGGTTGGTATATATGAGAGTGACAAACCTAATTAATAATGATTCCCGCAGGCCGACGCTGCACGCGCCATGAACGCTGACATCAATGCGGTGATGCTGAGGTTGGACGCTGGACTGCACCTGAATGACGTTGAGCAGAGGTTGACGTTCGAGCGGATGCAGACGAAGATGCGTTCGATCTTGCGCGTCTTCTCGTGTCATTCGGCCGTGGATGCAGTACCTTCGTCGGCAGCTGCAGTTCCATGTCCACGCGGCCCAACACCAGGATCGACATCGCACGGTGCTGGTGCGTCCACAGGTTAGTTCCGTACCTTATCAGTATGCAAAACCTTCGCCATGTTATTACAAGCAGAATGTATAGTAGATCCGACGTTGCCGACAGGACACTCTGCTGGAGCAAGTGGATCGTTGATCCCTTGGCCGTTCACGACTCGGCCCAGCACGTCGACCTTTGTTGGAGCGAGCGGTTCGTCCATCCCTCCTCCCTTCAGTCAGCCGCCAGGTGAGCAAGCGTCTTCCGATGAGTACTACAAACGTACTATTTGGGCCGAATGTTGCTTAACTTTTGACATCTACAGGAGGATACTACCTGGCGGGGATTTTCCGTTCGGGCGCGTCTTCGTCGCAGGCGGGCGGGTCCGGTGCAAGCGGGTCTGGTGTGGGCGACGACTTCGACGACCTGGAGGACCCAGAGCAGGACGTTCTCAGCGCCTCTCAGCTTGGTGGAGCACCACCACCATAGAGCCAGGAGCAGCCACAGGCGACGCCCGCACCAGGTGTCCGCACTGATCGTGCCGTGCCCGCTGACAGGCTGACGTACTCTCAGGGGCACATTAGGGCGCAGGCTAGGAGGGGTAGGGGTAAGAGGCCTCGCCAGTAGGCTACGAGTGCTACCTGTTTGTAATATTTACAGTTAGTAACTTTGTGTTACTTCTTTGTATATAATTCTATTCGGTCATCGCACTCATATGTCACGAAAACATTTCATGTCATTCGCTACATCTACTCAACGAAACGACGAAAAACTTCCGGCGCGTAACAGAGGGCTACGATTGGTCACTATCAGTTTTTGGCCCGTGACAGACGTTTACGATACGTCGCTATCATCTTTCGGCGCGTGAAGGCGTCCCGACTCAGCTTTTGCCGATGCTTTGTTCAACACAATCATTCAATTTGCGCTGCCGCGTGAATGTGTTGTCAAATCCACGCTACTGCTGAACTCACATTAGATGGATATGTGCCTCTGCTTCCTCTACTATATATTACATAGGTCCGAATACGCACTCTTCATATCTTTCTTCTATTTCCTATACTTCTACGTAGAATGGATCATCCATTTGCTGAGCGTCTCGACTGGCGACTCCATCCTTTGAGCGGTTTCATTCCACCATGGTGTGACTGTCCGTTGTGCCATTGTGGTGATGCCTGTATACTTAAGTCGTCTCTCAACTCAGAAACTCGGGGGAGGTGATTCTTCCAATGTGCCAACATGGATCAGGTATGACTTATATGCTCCAATTTCTAGTACCAATTCTGAATACGCAGAACGCTAACTTGATCGTACATCATGGTAACATGTTACGTAGGCATATCGTTGGGTGTGCAACTTCGTTGAGTGGATAGATACTTAGATCCCACGAACCGATGGAACACGTTCCTGCCCACTTAGCGAAACAAGGCCGGCCTACCTTCGGCGGAAGGCTGAGTACCAACGTCGAGTTGCTACGGAAGCTTTGGATTGGCCTCTGGATCAGCTCGCGCTACCCACATGGCGGGAACGTCCAGAATGCCATTGTGGTCTCCGTTGCCAGGTGGTAAGGTCCATTAGAGATGCAACCCGAGGACAAAGATGCTTCGTGTGTCCTGAGATTGTGGACGAGGATTTTGTCGTGAGTATCATTTTTTCCTAGTCAAGCTAATCACTTCTTGCTTTTTCTAACCCCTTACGTCATAAATGTACAACCAGGAGGATGTACGTCAGTGTCGATTCGAAGAGTGGATCGATACAGTTAGACCTGCTTCAGTCGGTCCGACAGAAACGCAACCTAAGTCGACCGAACAATTCATTCAGGCATGGATGGAGTACGAACGTCGGACCGAAATCGCAAGCTTAGATTGGCGGAACAACCCACTAGGTTTCCCTAAATGGTCGGAGCGTCCCAGGTGCGGTTGTAGGGATCGTTGCAAGATGGCTACCTCCTTTGAACCACGAACATATGGCCGGAGATATTTCATTTGCCCCAACTTAGACAACGACTTCGTTGTACGTCTTTCGTTTTATCAATCCAGTTAACGTCTTCATTGTATTGTCACTCTAACTGACAACATGTATTTCTTTACTAGAGCATTCAAAGGAGGTGCGGATTCACTATGTGGATCGACAATGTTATTCCCCAATATAACGGCTTCAAAGTAATTGAATGCGAAACACAAACGGAGTACAACGGCGAGAAGGAAAGGAAAAATGGAAGACACGCTTAACATCATAGAAGTGTTCCGTAGGAAAGCCGACGATCGACTCGTCAAGTCCGATTAATTTGTATCATGTATGCATGGGATAGGTTCCACGGTTTAATTACGTGCAATAATTCTTACGAAACATATGCCATGTATTGTATCGTTCATATATGCTGAGTTATGCAACAATGTGGAACACAGCTGCTGAACCATTAGAATAATACTTAACTCTAAGTGATAAAGCTATTGTTGCCCAAATTAGAATAATACTTAACTCAGACAAAACATGTTAAATATTATACATGTTATCATCTACTTTATTTACAAATGACATGGCCAAACTTCATTTAGATTGGGAACAATACATATTATGGAGGAATTATTGAAAAAAAGCGATCTGTATATGCCACCTTTATTGAAAAAATTGGTGGTTTAGGGTTTAATGTGGGCCCAGCAGAGGAAAAAATCGCCCTCTGCAAGGGCAACAAGGGGCCGCCTGCAAATTTGTCAGGGCGGCCCCCTTTGGCAGGCGGCTCCCTATAGGAAAAAATCGCCCTTGCCGAGGGCGGCAAGGGGGCCACCTGCAAAATTGTCCGGAGGGAAAAATCGCCCTTGCCGAGGGCGGCAAGGGACTTTTTCGCAAAAAAAACCTCGACGCGGCAGACGGCACCCAACGGCTGTCTGCCACGTCAGCAAAATCGCCCTCTGGGAGAGCGATTTTTAAATCTCACCCTCCCAGGGGACGATTAGAGATTAGTTTTGCAATATTTTCAAACGTAAATATTTTTGCAATTCTTTAAATAAATAAAATTACAAATGCTAAAATTTCCTCCTCTAATCCCCTTCAAACTGAACAAGGCCTTAGGGATAATAGTAGCCCTAGGTCCGATCCAGCCCATCCTATTTTGGCCCATTGAACTTACCATGGGGAAAATCTAGTCAAGCCGATGGGCTTTGGTCCCAAGCCCTAGGCTATGTCCCTTGTCTCACTGTTCTCAAGTTGGAGCAGTGATTCACATACTTGATTTCTATAAATAAATTTAACTTTACAACATACTTCTTGAGTGCATTGTTAAGCTTTTGGAGATTGCTTATGAACTAACATTTATAGACAGAAAGTTAAGGAGGAATTCACTTCGACAACATTATACGAACAAATACCTCAGCAAAAACTGATTACCAATAAAGTCTGTATTTTGCAATTCTGAATACATACAATAATTTATCCCCCTTTCAAAATTTGAAGTTGAGAGAAAGTTAAAGAACTGCTATTCAACTCAACAAACATTTGAAGTCACTGAATCAATTAGCTGTATATATTGATTGATTGATTTACATGTATATCTCCTGGCCTCGAACTGTACCTGTGCATGCCAACCAATGGACATATATGCATACATATAGTACAGCTATAGGCTACTGACAACCATCCCTCTGAATCTGAAGGGAGGAAAAACCTTTCAGAACCGTGTGTATCAGTGTACTCAGCAACTGACCGCAGGGGCACTGTATACCTCTCAACAAATAGTACAATTCACTTATTAGTATTAATGTATTATCATTATTATTATTAAAAGTCCTGGGATCCTTAGCAACCATCAATGGCGAACTGATGGAAAAAGAAGACGTATTTGTGACTGTAAAAGAAACCAGCTAAACTAATGCAGTTTCGACGAGTTGTTTGTTCTTGTGTGATTTCATGGCGAGCGCCATGCGCGGCAGATCGAGCTGCGCGTGCGTGCCGAGAGTAGCCCATGCTACGCGACGCACGCCGTGGCGACGGCGGCGGTGGCGGCGGCGGTGGCGCGCTTGACGAAGCGGCCCTTCATCCGCGGCCGCTTCTCGGCGTTGAGCTTGCGCACCTCGTACCGGATCTTCTTGGAGAAGAGCCGCGTCCGCCGCTTCTCCCTGTACCGCGACACCCGCGCCTCCCTACCGCCGTCCATCCCCAGCCTCGGCGTCAGCACCTGCTCCTCGCCGCCGTGCCCGAACACTCCTTCCGCCGCCATCCACAGTCCCTGCACCGCCGCACGCCGGACCAAGTCAGTACAAACTAAATTGTGAGTATACGGTGAGACGAGACGTACGGTGGCGCGGCACGTACCGAGTAGTCGCGGGGCCAGGAATCGTCGAGCTTTACGTGCGGCCGCTCGCCGTCGGTCCACGGCGAGGTCCCCCAGCTCTCGATGATGGCCTCGTAGTTGAGGCTGAGGGCGAGGCTGCTCTGCTGGAACTGGGCGTCGTCGACGGCGCCGCCGGGCCCGCTGCTCCCGACCTTCTCGTCGGGTGTCGCCGCCTGAGGTGAGCCGCAGTCGATGTCGATGTCCAGCATCTCGCCGGACGACGTCTCCGTCTCCAGCTCGTGGCACCACGCTAGGGTCATCCCGGCGTCGCCGTCGGCCTCCACCTTGACCCGCCCGGCGTCGTCGTCCACCGGCTCGATGAGCCCCAGCGTCTCCATGCAGAAGGAGTCCTCGTCGTTGCCGTCGTCCAGGCCACGCCCGAGGAGGGCCTCCATGTCGGCGGCGAACTCCCTCAGCTCGGCGTCGGTCGGCCCGAAATTGGCGTGGCCGTCGGGGAAGAACTGCATCGGAGGCGTCGTCGTCATGGACGGTTTCGTCGGGTTCTCGACGGCGCCGTCCACATTGCAGCAGGACCCGGCGGCCGCCGCGTCCTCGAGGGGAGGCGGCAAGCAGAACTCCGCCAGGGCGGGGTCAAAGATGGGGACGCGGTACAGCAGCTGCTCCTCCACGGTCTCCCCCTCGTCCTTCCGCTCCTCTGGCGAGTCCCCTCCACCAGCCGCCACCACGGGAACGACGACGAGCCGCCTCGACAGCAGCTGGCCGACGGCGGCGCTCTTGGCGGCGTGCGACCGCGGGGTCCGCGCCTTGCGCTTGAACCACGCCGCGGGAACGGCCTCGTCGCGCCGCCCCGACCCCGACGGCGGCACCAGCGGCGGCGACGACGGCCGCAGCCGCAGCCGCTCGTGGCGCCGCGCGAGCGGGTTCGCGGAGTGGACCGACGTGTCGCACCCCTGGCACAGGAACGCGTCGTCCGCCGCGCAGTACCACCTCGCCCGCCGGCGCAGGCAGCCGTCGCACGCCCGCGCCGCCTTGGCTCCCACCGCGCCGGCGGCCGCCGCCTTCGCCGTGCTGCTCATCTTCCTTCCGTTTCGTGTCGTGTCGCGGCTGGACGAACACCTACGACTACGAGGCTGTAGAGGCTAAAAATATTTGTGGCGAAAATATCGCGGGTTTACGTTTATACCCTACGTAGCTCTAGGCAGGGGGAGGGGTGGGGCCCGTGTGGTGCGCTTTTTGTGGGACCCACGCGGGGTGTACTTTGCACTTTGGGGGTGGCTGGTAGGCCACACCGGTCAGGCCTTATCTGCGACGTGATTGGTTGATTGGGAATACCCCATCCGGCAGGAAGGCCTGGGATTGGGCGGAGCCGGATTTTTGGTGGGGCCACGCCGTTTTGCTACGGGACGCCCGGAGTCCTGTCCACCGTCGCTCTCGCTGTTGATGCGTGTCGCAACGCCGCTGGCAGTGGGCCCATCATAGGCCGGCCTCTGAAAAGTCTTTCTAGGAGAGAACAGTTTCTCTAGAGATAGGAGTATATATAATATAATGAAAATATTTTTAAAAAAACTACTTTGAGGCGCTACCAATAAAATAGGTTTCGCTTTGTTGTCTATAAATCAACATGTTCTCAATTTGGGTTGTCAATATTTTTATTTACAAAATGATATAAGGTTCATCTTATATGTAAAGCCGACGCCTAAGAAAAACATGTTGTGCCATGCTATTCTTTTATACCTATCACAATGCACCTAAAGGCCTCATCCACAAGCTTGCTCAATCATCTTTTCATTTTAGGTGGAATGTGCACTGGTGAGGGCGATTCATCGGCAACAACCCTCTTACATAATGTTATGCAATAGAATATAAGAATTTTTTTTTGGAGACAATGGCAACCGGGCTCCATGCGAAATTCAGTAGTTTTTTGTGTGTGGCCATCCATCTGGCAAATTCGCATCCTCGTGTGTGGTTTGCAAGTGGCCTTCTTAGGGAACTATGATGGTAAAGAAAAAGAAAGGGAATTACCTTACCAGATAGGGTTCTATGTTACTTTTTCTTTTTGGAGAAAGGAAGCATAACTAGGGTTCTATGTTACCAGTGCCTTGAAAACTAGGTTTTCTTTATCTGAACTTTACTTTTAAAATATATTTGTAAGCTTTGGTCAAATACTACATTGCAAATAGACTTCATTGTTTAGATAGTCAGATAAGTATATGCATGTTCGATAGATTTGCATATAATCGGTGTTTTGGATCTACATTGTACTTATTTATTTATTTTGAAGAAAAGGCAAGAAGATCTACATTGTATTTGTGAAATGTTAGTACATCCAAGCGATAACGATTGGGTCACTATTCAATTATTGGCACTTATTTGGCATACAATTTAACAATATATATATAAGTGAAGTAAAATCAGCATATATACATAGTTTTCGCCGCGTCCTGGTATATGGTCCCGGAAGAAAGTTGTTGTGCTCTTAGCCATGCCTGATATATGCAACCAAACAAAGAACCTCTCTCACACCCAAATCCGAAGAAAATATTGCCTGGGGTCCCCAGGCCTGTGATTTGTATACCCTCCTTGAAAAGTTGATGTTGTGGAACATAGCGGTTGATGAGCAATTTGGAACTTTGCAGGGAGGTCAGCATGGGCTTACAAAACACTCGGACTCATGGTGATGCTGATGTGATACACCAAAATTGTACAGGCCTTATCCACTTAAGATAATGCCATGTAATTAAATATGTTCAAAAATTTAAATAGATAATGCATTGTGAATATTTTCTTCTGTTGTTAGTATCCAAGAAGAAAAGGTAATTATTTGAGAAAAGTCGGCGTCCATTATTATCTTTTTTTAATTCATTTTGCATACGTAATTAGCAGTAATTATCTTTTTGAAAAAAATGAATAAATATGTAATTCTTTTTCTATGCATGGACATGTATGCAAAAGTTTTGGAAGTATATAAGAATATACAAAATTTTTAGAGATGTACACAAAATATTGTATGGATGTTACTTGCCAAGTAGCACGTGGCCTTGCGTTGTTCAGAAATATCATTGCTGCTAATTTCCAAAAGCTGGAAATAGCATTATTTCCAAAAGCTGTACACAACAGTGGACCTGGGTGGATATTCATAAGCTTTATGTTTAAGTGTTTTCACTCAACATTGTATTTTAGGATCAAGTGCTACTCCCTCCGATCATATATGACGTTTTTAAAACTAAAATTAGTGTTAAAATGTCAAATATGAATGAACGAATGAAGTATTTTGTCAGTTGTTTATTTTAGGCTAGGACCAATACTTAGTAATAATAAATAGTTGAGTGCATGCATTATGCAGAGGTCGAAGTAAATTTATTCTATTATCTTAAACAACATAATTGGCATGCTAATTTGGTAGAGCTCTGCTCTATTTTCTACACTGAAAATTTGGTAGAGGTCCGCCCTATTTCCTTTCAGATCTGCTGGTCTCCTAATTCACCGTGGATCTGGAAGTGCGCTTAACAAAAAAAAAAGATAGTGAGCTCTACAAGTAAGGTCTCCTTTGGAACAAAGGATTTGTGGAGGAAATACATAGGATTAATAAAAGATTTGTGGAGGAAATCTGTAGATTTAAATCCTGTAGAATATTTTTCGGGGACTAATTAAAGAGGTTTCCAGGGTGAATTAGCAACAAGGCCCATGGGTTCTAGCATCCAAAGTATTTTTGCAGCAATTTCAACTACTCTAGCACCAATTTCACATTGGCAATATAGCAAGGAACTGGTGGCACATGCTTCATTCGAAATTCGAAAAGAAAAGGAATTTTTTAAAAAAATTATAGCTCAGCTCTAAAAATTTATTGTGTATTGAATTGGATTTGGAGCAGCTCTGAACTTTCTATTATGACCTGCTAGTGCAAATATGACATTAGCTATACGCCCTGTTAGGAGAGCTTCTAGAGCTGCAATTACTTTCATAATCTCTAGCTTCTCCAAAAATTCTAGATTCTCACTCCAAAATTTGAAACTCAGTTATAGCATCTAAAATAAACTAGTCACCAAAAGCTGGGTAACCTCAACTCTCCCAAATTCTCACAAGTTGCTTATCAAAATCTCCAGCTATCGCAAACAAGATAATAAACTGCACCATCCATTTGAAAAGACTAGTTCGGGTTCTATCTTTCCTTTTCTTTTTTACTTATCGTTTAGGACACCGACACAACCTCTTACTCCAAAGCAAATGTTAGATTATTGTTTTAATCATATTCAAAAAAAATATAATTGCATCAAAAATTTTCATGAAAACTCAATCAGTAGGTAACCCTAATCAGACGGGTTCTCCCAACCGGCGACTTCAACCAGACAATCACCGTGACAGCTCCAAACTCCAAAGATTCCTGGGCTGTTTTTGTTTTAATTTGATGAATAGCCTAGATTTCTGTCAATGCCTTCTCAGACAATCCTGCTTCCATAGTGCCAATATTGGAGAGGTCACAACACACAAGCCGACCTGCCACTGCCAGAATGAGCCCTGCTGGGTCAACACTAGACTCCTGGTCCCTGGCACATCATGCATCTCTCAATCGATCTCAAGCGTCCATTCAGCGTACTGAAAAAGAAATGGAAATAGAAAAGGAGGGAGTAACAGAGTTAGAGAGTGGCAGTTCCGTGGAGAAATTGGGAAATAACAATGTCATATCCACCTACATATGTTCAAATAGTTATGCTCTTTATACCGATAGATATGAAGTCTGAACTTTGAAGTCGCTTTTGCTACTCCCGTCTCTTTCACTTCTATTTCCACCCTAATGTTTTTGGGACAAAATTAAGATCGAAATCCCAAAAAAGAGTATGGATAGTAAAACCTTCACGTCACTCAAGAGTCAAAACTCAAAGCGTTACTAGAGATATAGGCCTGTCAATTTTTCAAAACCTAGTGTTTTTATGTATCCGGTGACGCTCGTATAGTATCACCTAGTGATTTGATAGTTACAAGGGAGAAAATAGCTGGATTCCCCTAAATTTGAGGTGCATACATAGATTTTCTCTAAAGTTGGTTGGCTTTGTAATTTTATCCCATGGTTCAGTGCCAACCTTCTTTTTTGCTAATCTAACATGAAATACCGAATTTGCCCTTATATTTCTCCTAAATCACCTTTTCTCTGATTCATCTCCAAGCTCCATCCACGGCCAAGCTCCGACTGTCACGCATCAACTCCGGCTGCTATTCCTGTGCATGAGCTCCATTGCCGGTCCCTGTGCCTGAGCTCCGGTGCCCTCACGATTGAGACTGGTCATCGAAGAACTCGGTGGCGGTGATGAACGAGTAGCGGAGCTTGGTACGAGGGTTGTTGGTGGAGCTTGGTTAGGGGTCTAGGTGACAGAGCTCATTCGGGAGGCGGAGCTTAAGCTGACATACGTAGTCGATACATGCCGACAGTTGGAGCTCGTTGGTGGACGGAGCTCAGGTAATGAACGAGGGAAGAATATAAGAAAGGAGGAAGACGAGGGCACGTTTGGTGATTACCTTTTGTAATCTTTCTTTCTCCCAAAAGAAAAGGTACCGCAATCTATCCTTTTAAAGCAGAAATTGATGGCAATAGAGACTTGTCATTGAAGAATATTTGATGCAATGGTAATATTTCTATCCTTTTGTTATTCTATTAAAAAGGTGGGTAAATTACATATTGGAGATCACAAGCATGTTATGAATTCTTTTGTAGACTGAAGACTATTCCTTTGCCAAATTATACAAGGCTAGTGACCTATTTTGTCCAATTGTCTGTAATCTTTTGGTCCCTTTCAAACAGTTCTCAAAAGAAAGAGAGTTGGCTGTTTGGCTGTCTCTTCTGGAACACATTCAATACCCCGTATTCTCCTAAACTATTGCGTCAGTCCGAATTACTTCTCTGAACCATAAAACCAGACATCCTTCATCCTCAACTTTTCATACCGGACGAATTACCCTTCTGACTCACTCTAGAGCGGTTTTGATTCTACGTAGCGTACACGTCACAGTCTAGTTAGCATAAAAAATTTAAAAAACAGCGGAGCCCACATGTCATATGTGGACAACAGAGGATAGGGGAAGATATGACATGTGGACCCCATCATCTTTTAAAAGATTTTATGTTGACTGGATTGCCACGTGTGCGTCACGTAGGACCAAAATAGCTCTAGTGCGAGTTAGGATGGTAATTTGTCTGATATAAAAAGTTGAGGGTAAAGGATGTCTGGTTTTGTGGTTCAGGTAGGTAATTCGTACTTTCGCAATAGTTCAGGAGAATAATTCGGATTTTTTCTTTTATTTTACAATGTACATATCTACTATAATATAAAGTGAGGGTTAATAGGAGCCATTGATATCATTTTGAAGGTCTAAAAATCACCATGTTAATAAAAAAGAGAAAAAAACATATGCCATCGTGGTGAGGCTGACATATTATAGTGGTGTAGACTACCCAAACAATTCAACTAGTTTTCGTAAAGTTATACTGATATTATAGCGGTGTAGATTAATACACAAACAATTCAACTAGTTTTCATAAAATGAGAGATTGCGATTATAGCGGTGTAGATTAATACCCAAACAATTGAACTAGTTTTCACAAAATTGTAGTGCTCTGTATAGACGCATTAGCTGTCACCAGAAACGGCATATTCTTCGTGAAATCCAGGCAGGAACCGCTCCTGGAAAGCTGGATAACGGAGTGATATTTGGAGGCGAGTGTGCTTCGCCAGGGCATCAACATCAAGCCCATCCTTGCGGTCCAGTTGGAGAAGATGGGTACAACCCTATTTGATGAATCATGATCCAAAGCATGCCAGTTTTTGCCAATTGCACGTCCAGATCTTGGTCCTATGTGACTCGTGTCCACATCACTGACGCCGACACATCCTTCTGATGATGGAATTTTTACTAGGAACAGAGATAAATGCACAGCCTTTTTTGTTATTTTTTACTTGCAAACTTATATAACTTCAGGAAAAATTTTCTAGTATGTGTGTTTCTTGATAATTAATTTAAACCCATGTGGATTGCTCTGAAGGAGTCATGGTATACAATTATGAACTGAACTTACAATATTATCTGAGAATGCTGGTGAGAGATAAAATACTTGCGTAATTGGTATTCTGAAGTTGTATAGACTGTAGCTGTAACTTGTTTTTTACATTTATAAAGATTGAGTAGAACAGTTTGGAATGACACTATGAGAGCATATGAAATCAAGTTTCTCTTTGGCAGCTGGTGGGCCTCGTGTTTATCCACTTGATTCATGTCTTTGTCGTGTACTATGGTATACGGTCTTTGTCTTCGTACATACCACATTTCACTTTCAAGGCAAAAATACGAACAAGAATACAAAACACAAGAAAGAAATTCAGCCAAGGAACACGTGTTGACGTGTAAGAGGTGCAGAAGCCAAATTTTTAGTGCATCATCATAAAATAAATGAAAATACACAAGAGGAGTTGCATGCATATGTTTCGATCCTAAAGAGTGTGATGACATGAATCATATCCTTAGCCCGATGAACTTTTTTTTAAAATGAGGCAAATGATTAATATATTAATATATTTCTTTTTTAAAGGATAATAATGAAAATAGTTTGTATCTCCGGATTTTGCCTATTAATATACTTATATGTATAGTAAAGAAGCGAAGATAAACAGTACACTACTAAGGTTATGTATGGCTATGTCCATATGCCCATGCAGCCATGCATGCTAACTGAAAAAGAAGAATCTATGTTGATAAGATCTCTGCTGATTTTCGGCCAATACAAGGCTCGTCGGTGTGATAGACTTATATGTTGTAAGTAATACCATTTCGCTTCTTTCATTGCTCCTTAGCTACGAGAATGACAACTGCGGCGGAGCTACATATACATTGAGAGGTTCTCAGGAACCCGGTCACAATATTTTTTTAACTATAGTCCATATATTTTCATCACATATGTTTTCATTATATATTTTCACCACATATGTATTTTCTTCGGTTTAAATTTATATACTCGTATTAACCTAAACTCGATCCAAATCAAGTGAGTGGTATCCGACATCTTTATTTCATTTTGGCTCTTCCCCTAAATGACAATAGACCATAAGAATTTCTTGGTTTCACCACTGGTCTGTACGAACGTACGTAGAACTACCAGTCATGCCTTTTCCTTCAAAAAGTTAAGTGTGATACTCAACTGAAAGGCCATTTGAAACGCAGAAATTATACATGAATTCCTTCAATTCATGTCCAGAAAGTGTGTGTTTTGTGGGGCCAAACCACCATCTCGGGGCTCCTTTGCTATACTTTTATAACAAAGTTAAAAGTGGATGGATCTTGTAGGACTGAAATCCATTGAAAAACATTTTATCCTTTCGAATAATGGAAGACTCCTGTAAAATCCATTGAAGTTCAAATGAAATAGCTCATTTCACATGAATTTTAGAGGAAATTTAATATAAGGGCTAGACCTCTTGTTTTCTCTTCATTCGTGACTCAAAATTCCTATACTTTTCCCATGGCACTACCAAACAAAATTATTGCAAAATTCTGTGCATTAATTTTCTCTATGATTTGTTGTGGCATGATACCTTATTGTTTCTCCTATTCTCATATTTTCAGAATCTTGCATTCCACAATAGCTCTGAAGCATAAAAATAAGGTAGAATTTCTGTTCCATCCATCTTTTCTCCTAAGTTGCAACCATTCCAATCCATCCCATACCTTAGCATATTATACATATCTTGTATGTAAATAAGACTTGATGAGCCTTTGTAGTTACATAATAAAAAACACGAAAAAATTGAAAAAAACACATGAATTGTAGTATAGGATTGTATTTGCAAACAAATATAATGGTTGAAAAAAAATTGTAAAACGTATGAGATGAAGTGTTTGGAATACACAAGAAAAGGGTAAACATATAATCAGGCTAAATAAGCATAAGGTACAATGCTACTTTTCAATATATGCTCAAAGTATGGTCATTTACATTTGGACACTCCACTTTTCCTATGCCCCTTTATTGCGATCCATTAATTCGAAAGGGATAAATAGTACCAAATCCTTTGAACCAATCAAAAAATAGCTTGAATCGATGCCGCTTTGGATGGTAGTGGTAGAGGTATAAACGGGAGGAGTATATTTCCCAACCGATTGACTGACCCGGGGCTTGTGGGATGGATACGATAGAGCAAAATGAACAGTCATCACTATCTGTGTGAATTTGAACTCTAGGTAAAATATATGATATGATACGGGATGAGTTGTATTCATTTGTAAGTATTTGTATTATTGAACATACAATAAAATCTATCACGGCCCTACTTACGAACATGCTAAGATTGGCATATCACCATTGATAAGGCTACAAATAATATTAACATTTTTGCACTTTAATTTCATTCCTAGGCTTAATATGGCCCCGTTCGTTTCCTGAAGAAGGAGGATAAAATTTTGGATATTCGTGGCATGTTTTTTAAACTGCTAAACAACGCGTTTCGTGCGAAAATTTTTTATATGAAGGTTGTTCTAAAATATAAGATAAATCCATTTTTTAAGTTTATAATAATTAAAACTCAATTAATCAGACGTTAATATCACCTCGTTTTACGTGAAACACTTAATCTTTATCTTTATCTTTATCTTCAGAGATTCAAACACCACCTATCTTATCTTAGTATTAAAAATACAAATATATATCCATTTCCTAATTTGGGTTTAATAAAAAATGGCATAACATAAGTGATAGAATATCCCGCATTATCTGTATCAGGCTCCAACTCATAAGAGAGATAAGGGACATGATACGGAAAGATGGTTATCCGACCCAATTACGCCCCTAACTAGGTAGTTTTGAACTTTTCATGTTGAACTTTGGCCTAACATGTTTGTACAAGGGCAAAACCTAGTCTTATTGGGCTGCCCTTCAGCCCTATTGGGCTTAATGGGCTTACAACCAAATCTGTGGACTCGGCAAATGATCACTAGGAAGTAGGAACAATAATGCCTTCGTTTAGCAAATCTCAAATCATGGCCCATCACTGTTTCGGACATTTGAAATTCATATGGAATAGTTTCAAGAATATATGAATGCAATGGCTGCATATACCAGATTGGGAACTCTGTGTCCTACTGCTGTACGGTGTGTGAGCAATTTGGATCCCCCTGAATATACAGACCGCATGCTCGCCCTCCTATCATAAGAGCAATTCAGAATTTTAGAATGTCGAAAATGGTCCATATTAGAACATGGATGTAGTGTTGGATGTCGAGGAATAGCCAAATAGGCCATGTCCAGCACATGTACCCTCCATCAGTAGTTGAAGACTCTGTTCATGTCATGGCTGAGCACGAGATTGTCCTGTACGTGCTAGCTCCTTGCGATATAGTTTAAGTCCAGTTCGTTTCTAATTAAGATATATATATTATTTTAGTTTTCAATTAGCATATTTTTTAAAATATTAAAAGGTCTATTTCGTACAAACTTTTTTATATAAAAGTCGCTTTAAAAATATTAGATAAATTTATTTTTCAAGTTTAAAATAACTAAACTTATTTAATCATAAACTTATGGTTTTCTTGTTTTGCGTGTCCTTAATTTTTATCTCCATCACTACCGAACGGGGCTCATCGTGAATACGATTAGAGAAAAAGTGGATAATCCCCTTAACCTGATAAAACTAGCGCTGGTACAAAATTTAGACCAAAGAATGCATAAGCGAGAAAAGAATAGGCTTACTTGTTCATCTCACTCGCATCCCTAAATACGAATACGAATAATGGAACGGCTGTTGATCATCTGCTGTTATGACAGAGTATATGCGTCCGAATGTTGGAAACACCAATGCTCTACTGCTGTACAGTGTGTTGAGTAATTTTTTTAACGGTTAGACCGTTACTGATCTTTTTTTTATATAAAGAAGAAGGTATCACAGTTTAAGAAGAAAACGAAATCAAACTAAAACCGAGCAAAAAATCAAAACTACAACAAACACTCCAACTAGCCTAAACTACCACAACAGCGAAAAATGACAGCCAAGCACAACACTCAACAAACGCTGCTCAACACAAGAACAATAAAGCCAAACAACTTGCTAGAAAAAACCAAGACTCCAACACTGACAAAGACATGACGTTATCGTCATTACACCATCACCCACGTGATCGGACGACTCTGACTTTGCCAAGAAAAACCTAGTCAGGACAACTACCCGACCCACACTGAAGCACAACTCAAAAGGGCTCATGTCATCATTGCCGCATGTCTGCCCCACCGATGCCGCATCTCCGACTTCACGATCACCAGTCTTGCTTATGCACGAGCAAGCCAGACTGACAAGTCTTGCAAACTGAAAAGCTCGCTACTGACATTGGAACGAAACACGACTAACGTGGTCCGACTTGGGTCATTGTTGCCAAGCTCGCAATCGCGCAACAGCTCTGACTTCCCAAAGGACAATAGCTAAACCCCGAAAAAATCCAAGCAAAGCTTCGAGTCATTGTTGCTAAGCTCGTCGAACACCTCAACGTTGCAGCTCTGACTTTCCAAAAGCCAATCTTAGGTGTCAAAGCAAGGTAAAACTAGGGACTACCACGGATTTCCTCAATGATGCCTTCAAGAAGGACATAATGCCAAATTGCACCTTCATCGTTGGCCCAAGAATTGGGCCAGGTTTTCACCCGTAGAATCGAAACACGGTAGGAAGGGGAGAAATGTAAGACACCTCCAAGAAGGGAACGATGCCCACAGGCATCATCGTCCAGGCTTTCACCTTGGCCTCCACCGAGCTACCAATGTTAGAGCAATCCCACTGTTAGTTGCGCTCGCTCATATGTGTGTTTGCAGCCGCCCTAGCCCATCGTAGCGTGTCGAGGTGGCTAACTTTCCTACACCGCAGCCGCCGACACCCTCCAATAAATGGAGTCGTCATCATCACCAACTGAGCCGACGAGCTGCCAGATCTAGGCGTTGATGCCCCAAATCCGCCATGCCTTCACTCCTGGGGTTGCATCCGACGCCGACCAGCTGGGCGAATGCCCCACTTTTATCGGTGCAGCCCATAGGGATATGAGGAACTCGACGCTGCCCGAGGACCAAGAAAGGGGGAGGGGGCATCGCTGTTGCCGTCATTGACTAACAGGGCAGAGGCCCCACGCTTGTCGGGTCTCGTCGCCACCACCGTCCTTGGCCAGGGAGAAGCCCCACGCCGCCGTACGCCGTCTGTGCCAGATCTAGGAGTGGATGTGGGTTGCCCTACTGGGGATTCAGGAAGAGGCCCCGCCACCGCTGTCCTCGTCATTGCACGAACGTGCGAGAGTTGGCTTGAGCGACGATGAGGCGGTGGAGGGAGGGGGGACCGGCAGCGGTGTGGGGATGGGATTCACCGCCTGTGTCGCCTGTGAGAGCGACGTGTGTTGAGTAATTTAAAACCCTTGATTTTATTCAGTGGTCGCTATTCTATCATAAGAGCAATTCACAATATAAGAATGTTGAAATGATCCATCACTTTAGAAAATAGACGAAAGTTGGAAACTCTCAAACAAGAAAATAAAACCTCTTAGAAGGAATTGAACGAGGATGTCTACAAGGCGAAAAATCTCACGTACGATTTCCTCTAAAAAGAGAAATCTCATGTTTCGTTGTGTAAGGAACCGTTCCTGAACACCAGCACGTGTATGGGACTTCCTCCATGATGTATTAATATGCTGAAAATGACTCTGTTGATGTCATGACCGAGCAACGGGATTATCCTGTGCTAGCTCCCTCGCCAAAAATTAATGTAATGTGACAGTCCATACATCGCTCCCAACTACATTTCGACCCACTAACAACGAACAACTCCTCACAAGGCTTGATTTGCCACCACCTGTCAGCCAACGCATTGAAACTATACTAACTAATGTAATGGTCTCATTTAGTTTTAAAAGACGGACGAAAGCTTTGCGTAATACAGTATATACTACTAGAGTAGAAGAAAAAAACGAAGGATATTTACAGGCCTTGTCGAGCGAGCAAAACAAACGACAGGGTCCAATTCTTTTTATTAAGATATTGATTCTACTTCAGTTTTCGTTATTGTTAGGACTTTTTTAAACTGCTAAATGATATATTTCAAAAAAAAAATTATATAGAAGTTACTTCAAAATACAAGATAAATAAATTTTTTGAGTTTATAATAATTAAAACTTAATTAATTAGAGAAAGTTTTATAAAAAAGTGATTGTCACCTTTAATATTATTCACATCATTAACTAATTAATTAGGAGATATCATATATTACTACACATTGTTTTTAATATATTAGCCCTAATAAAAAATAACTATTTATTTTATTCACTCTCATGCAATTAACATCACTTTTTTCTCTTCTTTACTTCATCATTTAAGTTTATGCGGTATCTAGAGATTTGTGTTTAGATAGATATTTATTGCATTTGCACTTTTACGCTAATGTTTTTCATATTTTCTGTGTCTGAACTTCATGTTAATTTTCAGTAGAAACGACTACCAAGTGATATTTCCCGAAACAGAAAGCATATGCTCCCGCTTTCACCTAAGTCGTTGCATATTCTTTAATCTTAGCGATAATAGTGGTGGGGGTTGTGGCGACATTACGAAAAATCGTTACGTTTCGCTCACGCCACTCTAAGTCTCATATTTCTCTCTCTTTAATTTAATTAAGTGATAAAAGCACAATATTTATTCACTAATCACGATGGAGACTTGTGAGCACGCATGTCATTGCACGTGCATGCATGCAAGTTAGACATCCAACACATGTTTTCTCCACATGATTGGTGCTGGTCTTGATCCTTAATACACACAAGTCAAAGGAGTGACACTGCTGTAGAAAAGTTTTTTCTGTACGAGGCCTCCGATAAATTTTAAGCGGATCATAAGTGGCGCCGCCTGGAAAAACCGGTCGACCGGGGACCGGTCACGCCCACACGGGATAATCTATTATCCCGTGCGGGCATCTTAACACGACCGCACGCGATAATATCCATTATCGCGTGCGGTCTTATTAAGCCGCCCACATGGGATAATCCGCACGGGATAATAGATTATCCCGTGCGGGCCGCTTAATGCAAACGCACGAGATGATGAATGTCATATATTGCCCCAGCCTGAGCTTGCTCCAATCAACCCTGGTGTTTTCTCTCTCCTAAACTTGACACAGATTAGGGGGAAGGTTTTCAATCTCAAATCTTTGCTTGGGATCCATATAAAAAGTGACATGCTTGTTGTCCTCCTTCATTTGCTTCCATTTATTTCAATTTTTATCGGTGCAATGCGATGAAATTTGCACCTTTATAAATGGAGTAGTGTAGGCACTTTTTTATTTTTAGCCAACATATATTATTTGCATGGCATATCTTAAAAAGTGTGTAATTCTTGGTTAGGTTTGCCTCCATTTATTTCAATTTTTATCGATTAAAAGCGAAGAATTTTTTCATTTTTGGAAATGGACTATTTGTTTATCGATTAAATATTTTGTTTGCATGAATAAATTTGAATAGTATTTAGTAGTGCATAGTACTTTAATTTACTCTTTATTTAGTTTCCTTCATTTATTTCAAATTTGTTCGGTGGAATGCGACGAATATACTAGTTTTGTAAATATAGTAATTATAGTTAATTTTTTGTTTTAAAATTAATGTTATTGGACACACTAGTGGAGTTCGTGTGGAGGCGTTGGACGCAACAGGCGAGAAGAAGTCATATTACGGCATCATACAAGACATTTGGGAGCTTGACTACAGCCTTAACATCCAGATCCAGGTGCTTCGATGCCAATGGGTCAAAGACACAACAGACATATCCATCGATTACTACGGTCTTACGGTTGTTGAACACAATAAACTAGGCCACAAGGATGATCCGTGGGTTCTTGTTGAGCGTGTTGCACAAGTTTTCTATGTGAAGGACCCATCCGGCGAGCGGATGGACGTTACTGTACCAGGCAAGCAACAAATCATTGGCATTGATAACATCGAAGACGCGTCAGATTACAACCAATATGACGACGTACTGTTATTCACAGATCTTCCTAACCGGATCAAACACATAGAGTGAAAGATTGATGAAGACAACTTTTGCAAGAAGTGGACGGACGGTTTTGTAAAAAGTGTAAAACTATAGTTTATTTTGTAATTGTTTATCTCTGTGAAAATATGTGAGATGTCGTTATCACATGGAAAAGAAAATATTTTGTAATGGTTTATTTATCGGCGGAAAAATGTTACATGTGTCTTATGTCGTATGGTTTATTTATGCGAAAAAAATTTTGTAACACAATTTATGTGGTATTTTTTTTAAAAATTGTGGTACCTTTTTAGTGGTTTAAAGAAAGAAAGAACCATTAAAAGAAAGGAATATCAGGAAATAAAGAAATAATTATGTACTATAAATATTTTTGAAAATTTATTTTTGCGTGCGATCCACTTACAAGACCCGCACGGGATAATAGTTATTGCGTGCAGACGTCTTAGCCGCCCGCATGGAATAACTATTATCCCGTGCAGGCCCTTAAGTGACCCGCACGGGATAATAATTTTACGTGTGGGTGTCTTAAGTCGCCCGCACGGAAAGATATTTTTGCGTGCGGGCGACTTAATCCACCCGCACGCGATGATCGCCGCCTACATAAGGTATGGGCGGGCTCCGAAAAATTCTAAGTCCGGAGAATTTTTCTACGTCCCCGCCGCCAGGCTACCCAAATCGACTGCCGCCGTCGCCTCATCTCCTCGCCCTCGCCGTCGGCCGCTGCTTCCCTCGACGCCGCCGCCTGCATCCCCTCGTCGCCGGCCTCGTCGTCGCGCCGACCGTCGCTGCCTCCTCGCCGTCCGCCGCCCGCCTCCCCGTCGACCGCCGCAGCCGTCTCCTCTCCTCGTCGCCGACCTTCACCGTCTCCTCGCCGACCGCCGCCGCCTCCCCGTCGACTGCCACCGCCGCCTCTTCTCCTCCCCGTCGACCGCCGCCGCCTCCCCGTCGATCGCCGCCGCTGGCTCCTCTCGTCCTCGGCCGCCGCCACGCCGACTGCTGCCGCCGCCACGCCGGCTGCCGCCACTTGCCGTCGTCGCCGGTGCTGCCGCCACCGCCGTCACTTCAAGGTGTGGCTCTCCTCACCGCCTCTCTCTTTCCCGCCAGATGGTGCCACCACTGCCACCGCAGTGTCGCTGCCGCCACCGCCCTCGCGAACGACCGAACGACCGAATCTGTAGTATTAGTGAACATATTAGCGAACGACCGAACGACCGAACGAACATATTAGCGAACGTATTAGCGAACGACTGAACGATCGTATTAGCGAACGTATTAGCGAACAACCGAACGAACATATTAGCGAACGACCAAACGAACGTATTAGCGAACGACCGAACGAACGTATTAGCGAACGACCGAACGATCGTATTAGTGAACGTATTAGCGAACGACCGAACGACCGAGCGAAAGAACGTGTGAGGGAACGTATTAGTGAACGAGTGACCGAGCGACCGAACGACCGAACGACGTAGCGAAAGAACGACCGTGTGAGGGAATGTATAGAGCGAATGACCGACCAAACGAGCAAAGTTGCGTGAACGACCGAACAACAGAGCGATCGATGTATATATTTACAACTTGGGCTATATTTTAGTTGACCAACGCAACTGTTGTAATGACCATACGTTTGTTTTGTTGTCAGGTTTGGACGCGGGTGACTCTGAAGTTGAATCTAGTGATTCGAAGGTCGCCAAGCAACCTGCTAAGGCAAGAAATGTGATACATGAGATCTGACTTGTTAATTCTTATTTCAAGATATTTGTGATACATTAATGTTGCATATTTCTTAAGTTGCATTAAAAACTTAGTGAACACTGTGGATATATATAAGTAAGCGAATTTTAGAAGTTCTTCCTAGTTGTGGACATTGTGGACGTTGTGAATTAATTAGTTGTCTTTCGATTAACAAGCTAATTATCATCTCAGTTCTGAATTTTCCTGAATTATAACGCGAGGTTTAATTGCCCTTGATTAGTACTCATGTGCTTATCCTTAATTTGAGTCCATGCATTACGTGACGTACTCTAATTTTGTCCTATATAGACTGTTTCCTAGACAAATGAACAAAGAGTTGTCACGACATTGTCTAATCACACACGCTTCAGGTACTATCCAACGACAACTAACTTTGATGTATATATATGCATTTTGTAGACTTTGTGTGTCTAGAACTAGCTAACGTAGAAGAAAATGTCGAACAACAAAGTTCCCTCCAAGACACCCGTACCAACATCGGGCACAGAACCAATGGTCAATTAGCCCTCCCCGACACTCGTAGCTGCATCAGGCGCAGAGCCCACGAACAATCCGCGCTCAGAGACACATGAAGCAGCTGTCGGAAATGAAGCGGCGTCGAGCGAGGAATCTTGGCGCACACCGAGTGACCCGTTTGAAATAGAAGTAGCGCAAATGGCCACTGAGCGACCCGAGGATAACCCTGATTATATTCCTATCGAGTAAGCAGTAAGTTCATAATCCTAACCGTTCTAGATTTGTTAACGTTCCCGATCATAGCCGTTTAATGGCTTACTCGTGCAGATGGCTACTCGGCGACGGTTGAAACGAAAGGCCGGCCAGATTACCGCCAGGGCTCAAGCAGAGGCGGACACAGCCACATCAGGTCCAGATCCAACAGACACGTCAGCAAGTGGAGGAGGACGTGCAAAGAAATGACGTGGTGAGAGGAGCAGGAACCAGCTACCGAAGGAGACCTACTACATTGTTGCTCTGAACGAAGATGGGAAGCCCGTCGAGCCGAAACACGTGATGGCCAAGTTTAGCAGTGCATGCGGGACAGTGGCAAGACTTCATGGGCCACTGAACGTGGATGAGTGGAAGGATATTAACTAGCACATCAAGAATTTAATGTGGGAAGAGCTGCAGAAGTACCTTGTGTATCCGCCTGGATCAGAGGTCATTGGGAGCAGATTTGCGTTGAGTATAATGGCCCATTGGTGGCACCAGTGGAAGTCTGACATGAACACTAATTATGTTCAGAAAAACAAGTCTCCGTTTGAAAAATACGGCAATATCCCGCCAGTTGAATGGGACAAGTTTATGGCCAAGATAACAACACCTGAAGCTCTGGCAAGGAGAAAGAAGATGTCGGACCTGGCGAAGAAAAACAAATATCCACACCGATTGGGGTCTAGTGGATACGACGGTCACGTGGACCAATGGCGAGCTACGGAGGAAAAGTTTGCAGCTCAAGGGAAGCCGTTGTTGGTCCAGCCCCTAAATCCGCGCAGTCGAAACTGGGTATGGGCACGAAGTACGTGGCAAGTGACGGATGAGGGTGAGATGGTTTTCGAGTCTCCTGACATCGAGCATGTGACCACGTCTCTCCAATAGATCGCGGAGAAGGAGAAGTTAGAGGAGTTCGTCGCCAGAAGGGAGCATGACGAACTCATCGCTGTTTTGGGGACTGCCGAACACTCCGGGAGGATAAAAGGAAAATCTTCAAGGACGAGTTGGAAGGTAGGGTTTCCAACGGAATTAAAAAGTTACAAGAAGCGGGACGCCTACAAGGCGAAGTTGCGTGAAGAAGTCACCGAACAAGTAACCCAACAAGTCACCCAACAGTTCTACAGGCTAGCTGCACAACATCCCCAAGCCTTCCCGAGCTTAGTTCCTCAAGCCAAGCAGACGGTACAGATCCCGAGCAGTGTCGGGTCCGTAGAAACAACACCCTACCCGGTTGATCTTATTACTGGTCCGACACCGTGCAGCCTTGTCATTCCGATAGGCAGAGCCGGGAAAACGAAGGAGGTTGGGTCCGGACTAGCGATACCAGGGAGACAGTTCCATAATATCCCAATTCCGGAAGACTACCCAAGGGTGCAAGTGGGAAGGGTTAATGCCGATCAAATGTCATTGGAGCTGGACATTCCAACACCAGAGGGGATAGAACTACTCGGAGATGCGGTGAACCAGTTCATCCTTTGGCATCGTCGAGACATCATCCTCACGGGACAGGCAACATTGACGACCCCAGCTCCATCGGTGCCACAGACGGCTGCCCCTCCAGCATCGCCATCCCCACCGAATTCCCCAACCCCACCAGGAACTCCTATCCCACCAAGATCTCCGATCCCTCCAAGATTTCCGTCCCCAAAAAGAGTACCTTCTTCACCTGTAGAGCCTGTGGCAGCAGAATCCCCAACTCCGCTACCTCGGCAACCGTCTCCTGCTCATCAGTTGCCTCCTACTCCACAATCTGCTCTCGTGCAACTTGTGCCACCTTCAAGGGAAGATGCATCTATCCAGAAGCCAATTACTCCGCAAGCCCACAAGCTCATACCACAAATGGTTTCTACGTACAAACCGAAGGAAATGGTAGAGTATGAGGCGAGGATAGTTTTCAAGTCATTCAGGGGTCAGGGTTCGCCAAAGCCAAGCCTACCTGAACTGCAAACGGATGCACAGAAAAGCGTACTAGGTAATGCAGACAAAATGCAATCTTGGGATTCTACAGAAGTGCCAAAGGTGTACGAATATGGCAAGCCATTCTTTCCGTACCACGTCATGCTCGAACTCCCATGGCCAATGAGGTTGTTGCATAACTGGTATCTAAGAGCAAGTGAGAATGGTCTCGGGATGATTAGTGTCAAGGTCCCGGATAACGCTTTCGTCGAGGGACCCAACGAAAACTTCATCATCACTTTCAATGACCTACACGCCTTCTTTAAGATGGAAAAAATGGATATCAATCTCGTTGGCGCGTGGTGCCTGTAAGTTTTTGCTCTTGTTTGTTGTTAGCGAAAGTCATTTAACTTGCATAATTCCTTAGGTCATAATGGGTAGACGCCCAAAGAACGGGGGCCTCAGTAGGCTACGCCAACCCGACGAGGGTTTGCATGACGGCCCACACTGTGAGGCTAAATCCGAATGGTTCACAACTAAAGGATAAGACGCCGGAGGAAAGACAAGCATATGTCGACAGGTTGCACGAGAATAAGAGGATCGAGGTGGCAACTTACTTGGGACAAGCTATGCTCACGCACGCGGACAAAAGAGCCTTGATGTTCGCATACCACCTAACGTAAGTAACATTCCCTTTGTTCCGTTCATATAATATCATAGCACATCAAAATATCTACCAGATGCCTTATGTAATTCATAAATCGTGTTTGCAGCGATCACTACATACTATTTCTCGTATATCCAAGGGACCACTTGGTCGTAGTTCTTGATCCAGCCCACTACGAAGAGCAGAAGTTCTTGGAGTTCCTTGTCTTGCTGAATTTGTAAGTTCCAATCAAACCTCCTGCATACCATACTGCTTAGATGTAATTTTAAAGTTGGCTCAAACAAATATTTTATCTTTGTAGAGGACACGACTATTACAAAAGACATGGCGGGTTCGTAAAGGATCAAAAGAGAATAAAGCTTCTCGTAAAGGCACGCTGGCCGGTATGTGATCATATATTCATTAACTTAATGATGCGATTGTTAGTTTTTAATACTGACGTGTGTTCTTTTCTTACGCAGTGTTACAAGCAACCCCCCGGCACTAGCATATGCGGATAGTACGTGTGCGAGATGCTCAGAGTCTACAGGAGATATAGAACTGAGTTTACAGATGTAAGTCATCATGCTCCTTATATATACGAACTAGTTCGTTTAAATTGATTTTAACACATACCATTTTTCTTCTATTTTCAATAGCTCCCGAGCATTCCGTTTACCGCAAACCGGTTCGACAAAAAAACGCTTCTCAACTTGTGGGCGGACTTGTGCCGGTTCATTCGTCGCGACATCTGCAATCATCTAGGGGAGTTCTATGACCCTGATAGCGAACTTGCTTGCGACGACAAATTCAAACGCCTAAGGGAGTGGGAGAGAGAACATGCAGTGTAATAAAAAGATTTATTTGTGAGAGAGACAGAACTTGTAATATTTGTTACACTACCAATGTAGCTACTTTCATGTATATATGCTATTTAATTATATATATCGATGTTTTATATGGTTTACCTTGTGATATTTTCATTATAAAATTCAATCGTGTTTGTAATTGATCGTGAATAACTGCGACTAGATTTGGTAGTGTACCATTCATAAACACAACGAAAAAAATACAAGTCCGTACGAGATCTATCCAAACGGCTAGTATGTGCTAGGGCATCTGCAATAATACAACTTCCCGTGCGGTCGTTCTAACTAGACCGCATGGGATAACGATTATCCCGTGCGGTCGAGTTAAGTGGACCGCATGGGAAGATGTATTTTTTCGTGCGGTTGGGCCGCCCGCACGCGAAAATGTTTATTTTCCCATACTCCTGGGTGCAGACGGCCAATACCTCCGCACGAAAAAACGTGTTTTGACCGCACGGAAAAACAGAATCTGTAGTAGTGTGACAACACAACCATTGTGCTTTTCAACATCAATCCATAAATAACATTAGTAAAAGTTAGAATACCCATGGTGCATGGTGTATTTAGGAAAAAAACTGTCCAATCGATCTTCAAATTACTAAGGAGCAAGAATATTTTGGGATCACCAATTTTGTGGAATTATACTGGAAATTTCAAACCTTTTGTTCAAATGGATTTTGAATTCACATAATTAAATTGGATAAATGTAGCACAATCAACTTAGAGAAATGTCTATATACACTTTATTTAATTTGTATTTACCCTCATGGAGGGAGGGGGAGTGTTCTTGCTGTTGCTGACGAAAGTGGGAATGCTAGGTCTGTTTGGCGGCACCTAGGCAGCCGCTGATGGCTGCGGCTGCGCCATAGCCTCATCAAGAAGTAGCTGGCTATGATGAAGGGGCTGCGTAGTGTATATCAAATAGTACCACTACCCTTACACGGGAAAAGAGCGAGAGGAGATTTGTCATCATTTAAAAAGATATCTCCTTGTTGTAACATGTAATTCAAATAATCATGAAAAATTTAAGAAGATAGGTCACGTTGAAAAAAATATCATAAGCTCTCTAAAAATCCACACGGTAGCCAACCCCAGTGAGGCTCCCACTCGCTCCAACCACCTCACCACCAGCAGTGTAGATGTGTTAACGACGGATTTTGGTAATCGACTTGGAAAGAAAAGAGGAAACCGAAGCAGAGAGGAAGGATTGAGTTGGAGTCGGACCAGACTTCGTATCGGACCCGGTAACTGTATCGGACTAGGGAGGTGTTGCCAGAAAGAGTGTATCGGCCGATACGGATTCAATATGATTGTTGGCCGATACGGGTTGTAAGTTGACAGAGTCAGCGTGGGCTTGGTCTGGGCTCGGAATAAGCTTCAAGGAAGTTGCCAAATAGAGATAAAGCTCGGTTTTAGGCAGTTGTATCTTGTAAATTGAGTAGTTTAGATCTAATCTGTGGCTTAAGTCTGCCGCAAGGACTTGTTTGTTAGTTGTAGATAAGATCGTACCCTACAAGGGTTCTGTTGTAACCTCGGGTATAAATATCTCGATAGTTTGTACATAGAATCTCTCTCAATCAATCATACAATCAAACTAATCTACTTTCGGCGCATCGCCAACCCTCGCAAGAGGTTGACCTCTGACGAGTTCTTGCTTCCCAAGAACAAGGTAAGAACTCGTACCCGACGATTTGCATCGTCGGGGCTAGCGTGTCGTTTTAGGCACGTTAAGCCCTGATGATATGATCGTCGTTTATCGTGTGTTAGCTAATCTTGACGCGGTCTTCTGATTCTGTCTCGTCAGCAGTTAACTCGTTTTAGGGTTTGTTGCCGATGATGGTTGAATCAGTTTGCTCGTTTAGATTATCTAAGGCATTCACCATCCCCAAAAGCAATCGACGGCTTGATTTTCTTTGTGTTAAGTCTCGATTCACACTTTGAGTTGCTATCGACCTTAGTCCTGTTTCGAGATCTAACACGAAGCCTGTTTTCGATTGTAACTAAGGATAGCGCCGGGGTTTCAGCCGGTCTTATCTAATGCATGTGATTATTTATGTTTTTGCATGTGTTTGCCACTTATAAATGTGGATCGACGAATATAAACATATCGGTCGCAGAGTGTTTTTAAAGACTTCTTTGTGGTTGGTGTATTTATGTTAGCCGATTGACTTGTATAAGTTTACACTAGAGTAATAGCTAGTGTAGTTATCCTCATGAAACCCTCAGCGGCTAATTTCATTAATCTGTCACACGCTTTTAGCATGGGCCAATGAGATTAGATTTCTTCAATTTGCTTATTGTATTAAGTAAGCCGATACAGCTTTGCCCTATCGGCTGGGCTATAACAATGTGACATCGGCCTATCGGCCGATCGACCATTGTTTTCTGATATGGTTTACTTGTTTCTTGTTGATTGCAGATCAAATCAACTGGCACGCTCTGCGCACGACTAGGCAAGCCAATTTGGACCTGCACTGGAGTTAAGCAGATCTCCCAGGCCGCCGTGGTAACGCGGAACCTGTTTGGTTGCTGGACGGGTCAAAATTCTACGCCAACACGCTTTTGGCATGGCCGGTGGGACAAAGAACGCAAACTCTGCAACAGCAACAAATTTCCTCAAGATGTCGAAGGAGGTCGAGATTTCCGAGGAGAACATCGTCCCCGTGACCACCGACCAGCTCAATGCAGAGCAGTAGGCTGAGATGGAAAATCTGGTCGAGCAGTTTCAGAATATGTACCTGCAAACATATTCTAGGACTCGGCAAGGCACCTTGATCCAAAAATCCAAGGTAGTTATGCCGAGTCCTGGAGATGGAGCTGGCATGTCGGCAACGGCGCACGACCACACCGTCAAGACTGAAGATACTGCAGCGCCGACGTTGCAAGACAGGATTGACTCCGCAGTTCATTCTGTGCTAGTCAACCAATCGGGGATCCTGGTGAACACATTGACCAATACGGTCAAATCGATCCTAGATGGGTCGATTCACCAGTACAAGCCTCAAGGGCCGATTTTCTTACCAGAAAATAAGTTCCCTGCCTATTGGACCCTGAGGAACGACCTGAGCACAGCTCAGCCGACAGCGCCGATGCCACCCCCATCGACGCAGCCAACAACAACATTGCCACTGGTCCTCACCAGTCAGACAGGGGGGAGCCCTCAGCACATCACGGAGGAGCAATATGCTCAATGGACCAAGGGGAAGCAACCAGTGATCGAGCCGATGCAGCAAGTTCCTGTTCACTAGCCATCGGCCGGACAGCCACAAGCCCCGGTGTTCAACAATCGTCCACCTTAAGCTGCATACAATGTGCCACAAGGCTACTAGCAGCACACCGCAGGGCAGTATGGCGCATAGAATCTTGATCACCACTACCAGCCGTACTCCCCCAGGCAGTATCAAGTAGAGGGCTTGCAACAATCATATCAGCAAGACCTCCCACATCGGCCCGCAGGATACTGGGCCGATATGATAGCTGAAGTGATGCGAGATCAGTTTGGCTTGAAGCCCAAGGAAAACTCTACAGTGTATTAGCACCCGTATCCCGAGGAATTTGACAGAGTGCCATTGCCAGGCTGATACAAGATCCCGGACTTCTCCAAGTTTTCGGGGCAGGACAACGTCTCGACGTACGAGCATGTCAGCCGATTCCTAGCACAGTGCGGGGAAGCATCGGCTATCGAGGCGTTGAGGGTGAGGTTTTTCCCTCTATCCTTATCAGGGTCTGCATTCACGTGGTTTTCATCTTTACCCTGCAATTCCATCAGAGGATGGATAGATCTGGAGAAACAGTTTCACAGGTATTTCTACAATGGCGTACAAGAGATGAAACTATCCGATCTAACTGTCATCAGGCAACGAGTGGATGAATCGGTCCCAGAGTATATCCAGAGGTTTAGAGACATAAGGAACAGGTGTTACAGCCTCAGCTTGACCGATTCCCAGTTGACCGATTTGGCATTTCAAGGATTGCTAGGGCCGATACGTGAGAGGTTCTCCTCGCAGTAATTTGACAGCCTAGCTCAGCTAGCACAACGGGTATCGGCCCATAAACAACGATTCCAGGAGGCAAAGAAGTTTGTAAAGAAAATCAACACAGTTTATCAGTATGCCTCCGACGACAACGATGAGGAAGATGTTGATGTCGACCTGGCCGAGTGGGCCCGGATGAGAAAGCCGACAACTTGCCAATGGGCCAAGAAGGGCGACAAGGAAGATAAATACGACTTCGACATCAACAAGGCCGATAAGATATTTGATCTACTGTTGCAAGAAAAGCAAATTCAGTTGCCAGTGGGTCACGTATTGCCATCGGCCGAAGAGATCAAGAAGAGAAGATATTGCAAATGGCACAACTCTTATTCACACCATACAAATGAATGCAAGATCTTCAGACAACAGATTCAATCGGCCATCGAGCAAGGCAGGATTAAAATCGATGATGCCAAGCAGCCGATGAAGATCGAAGGACATCCGTTCCCAGTCAACATGGTGCGGGCGGACAGGGCCGATGGTAGTGTCCATCGGACCGGCAAGCGACCTTATCAGACCTCTGATGGCCTGATTAGAAAATACCAGCGGCAGCAGGAAGAACAAGCTCAAGACTACGCCGATGAAGACAACTCCTACGACCCACATTGAGAGTGCGAGTTTTTCCGGTTCTGCTGGAATGAGGGAATGAGGTTGCCATCTATCCAGGAATGCCTTGCATGCAATGGTGCAGAAGATTCTTATCAGGGCAGCTCAAGCAGGCAAGCGCATCGGCCGGCCAAGCAAAGAAAATCGGTTCATGAGAGGTTAGGGCCGATGCACCAAGAGCAACATATTGAAGACGAGGAGCAAGTCCAGAACCCCCAATGGTGCCCAAGCGATGTATTCACAAAGACACAAAAACGGCGGGTTCAGAGGCTAAGGAAGAAGGAGCAAATCCAGGAGCAACAGGCAGAGATAGCCCATCGGCCAGCTAAGACCAAAAAGGAGTGGAGGATAAAATCCACGGTGGTCAAAGCCGATGAGGGCACTTCCAACATAGCTCGGGCTTCTTCGGCTTCAAAAAGTAAAAGAGTGGCATCGGCGCCTGTTAATATGGTTTTCATATTGCCAGTAGAGTATAGCGTGCAGGCGGCTGATGAAGCGATGGCCGACGACGAACAATCTTCGGCCAGACTACAGTTGTCACCAGATCAAGCCATCTTCGACAAGCCAGTTGACGCCAGCTACAGACACTTGCGGCCGTTATACATCAAGGGATTCATCAATGGGCGGCCGATGACGAAGATGCTGGTCGATGGCGGCGCGGCGGTCAATTTAATGCCATACACAACCTTCAGGAAACTTGGGAAGGTACCTGAAGACCTTATCAAGACCAACATGGTATTAAAGGACTTCGGTGGCAACGCGTCCGAAGCGAAGGGGGTCCTAAACGTGGAACTCACCGTGGGCAGCAAAACAATACCCACCACCTTCTTCGTCTTCGACGGAAAGGGTTCCTACAGCTTGTTGTTGGGACGGGATTGGATCCACGCAAATTGTTGCGTCCCTTCAACAATGCACCAATGCCTCATGCAATGGCAAGGGGACCATGTTGAGATCGTGCAGGCCGATCGGTTAGTACACGTGGCCAATGCCGATCTCGCAGTATGGGAGATGGAGGGAATCGACTGCTTGTCCGGACGAGTCTGGGACGCCGATTTCCTCAAAGTAACTGACTGCAACATCGAGACGATTGAAGATCAAGACAAGCAGTTACTTTAGCAAAGATGTGCCGTCTGTCGTTGAAGATGAACAAGCTAGTCCCTACACAGATGATGCGGTGGATGAGCTAGATGGCAAGTTGGGACATGGTTTTACGTCGGCCGATGAACTTGAAGAGATTGATATAGGGATAGGTGATAGGCCTAGGCCGACGTACGTAAGTGCTAACCTGCCAAAGGAATACAAGAGTAATCTTATAAATTTGTTGAAAGAATTCATGGATTATTTTGCATGGGAATATCATGAGATGCTAGGATTAAGCCGATCAATTGTAGAACATCGGCTACCAATCAAACCAGGCTATCGGCCGTTTAAACAAGCTCCTAGGAGATTCAAGGCTGATATGCACGAAGCTATCAAGGCAGAGATCACATGACTTTATGATGCCAACTTCATCAGACCTTGCCGATACGCAGAGTGGGTCTCCAACATAGTTCCAGTAGTGAAGAAAAATGGCAAGCTTAGGGTATGTATTGACTTCAGAGACTTGAACAAAGCAACACCGAAAGACGAGTACCCTATGCCTCTGGCCGATTTGCTTGTCGATGCCGCGTCTGGACACAAGGTTATCAGGATTGTCAGAAGTTTGGAGCAATTCAAAGAGCACCGGCATCGGCTATGCATCCAATCATAAAGCCGTGGCCATTTCGTGGATGGGGAATAGATATGATCGGCCAGATTAACCCGCCATCGAGCAAGGGACACAAATATATCTTGGTGGCTACAGATTACTTCACAAAGTGGGTTGAGGCCGTTCCCCTTAAGAAGGTTGATTCCAAAGATGCAATTCAGTTTGTCAAGGAATATATTATATATCGGTTTGGGTTACCTCAGACGATAACCATCGATCAGGGATCAATCTTCGTGTCCGATGAGTTCGTCCAGTTCGCCGATAGCATGGGCATTAAATTATTAAATTCTTCTCCGTACTACGCGCAAGCTAATGGACAGGCAGAGGCTTCTAATAAGACTTTAATCAAGTTAATCAAGAGGAAAATCGACGAACAGCCGAGGCAATGGCACACAACGCTGGCCGATTCCCTTTGGGCGTATCGGATGGCTTGCCATGGTGCAATTCAAGTGCCTCCCTATCAGTTGGTTTATGGACACGAAGCGGTGCTGCCGTGGGAAACCAACATCAGCTCAAGGAGGATTGCCTTGCAAGACGACTTGACAGCCGATGAGTACCATAATCTTATGGTAGATGAGTTAGACGATTTGGCGCATGTCCGATTACGGGCCTTAGAGAAGATCAAACGTGATAAAGATAGAGTGGCTCGTCATTACAACAAAAAAGTTGTCGCCAAGTCGTTTGAAGAAGGGGATCTTGTATGGAAATTAATAATGCCGATTGGTTCCAGAGATAATAAATTTGGCAAGTGGTCACCTAATTGGGAAGGTCCTTTTCAAATTCATCGCTATGTTCCTCACAATGCTTATTTGCTCAAGGGGTTGGATGGCGAGATTTATGGACGAGCTCTTAATGGCAAGTACTTAAAGAAATATTATCCTAGCGTCTGGATCGACTCATGATCGGCCCTCCAGCCGATTTATGATTACAGCCGATGTGTTATGCATTGTCTTTAGATGGCCGATACACACTATCACCCTTAGTTCAAATTTTACAACATGAGCCCTCATCTTCCAAAATTTGGGGGGCATCTATATATACAAGCGCGGAATTTTTCAAGGAATTTTCTTCTTCAGAGTAAGATCGAATTCGGCTTTCTGGCCGATGAGATTGATTAGTAAAGGGATATCTGTTAGCAGGATGGATTTCAGAAATAATTTTCACACTGGAATTTTCAGATCAAATTCAGCTGCGTGGTCGATAAGGTTTGTATTTACACGGTAAAAAGAAGAAATAGGTTACATCACCCTATAAAGTCTGCAATAGCTGCAATGGCTCTACGGCGAATATGTTCAATGTCTTCTATAGCTTGGGCGTCATCGGCCGTCGACCCTGGGATTGGCTTCAATGACTTACTCAGGGTGGCAAGATACTTGGCCGATGCCTTGAGCTTTGCCGTTTGGTCTTTGATAGCCTTGGGTGAAGCAGCTATCCCGGCTTCAACTTCTTGGATTTCTTGGCGCGTGGCCTCCAGCTTCGATTCTAGCTCTGCTTCGAGACGACGGAGTTCTTCAAGTCTGTGCTTCAAGACAATCGGCTCCACCGCTAGCTCGTCCAACTTGGTCTTTTCAACATTAACTTGAGCCCTGCTAGCGGACAGGGCCGATTCCAGTTGCTCACGCTCTCGTCGCTCTGCGAGTCGTTCTTTTGCCTTGTTGAGCTTGAATCGGTATTGCTCCAAGAAGATGGCCGGTGTTAGAATCTCCATCAGGCTTTCGGGCAGTTCATCCTGAATTTCTTGTACCCTAACCCTGATGGGGGTGCAATCTTCCACCAAGTACTCCAACGAGGACTCCAGCCGATTGGCGATGTCAGTCAGCTGATTCTTCAGATCATCAGAAATTGTCGCCCTGGCTGTGGTGGGTGGCTCCTTGTCCTCATCATCAAGAAACTGGCTGATATCAAAAGAAAACATATCGGCTAGATTCTGCAAGTATCAATATGAGTCAAGGTTAGCCTTGTTAAACAGGAACCGACAGAAAGGGGATCAGAGTAATCGTGGTTACCTGTGTTGGAGCATCGGTGGTGCTTGCATCGGCCTCCCTTTGCTGTGTTGAAGCAGTAGGCGAGGGGGTTGGCCGATGTGGTGAAGGTGATGGAACCCTAGGCTGAAAAGCAGGAAATTGGTGAATAGGGTTATGTAAATAGCAAGATAATGCGAAAATCAACTCTTACCGAGACAGTCGGAGAGGGTGGTGGAGAAGGAGAAGGAGTCCTCAATCGTGCCTTGGCTCATTCGCGCCATTGCAAAGTTGCTTTCTTGGTTCTTGGATTAAGGGGCCGATTGAGTTCTCTCCTTCAACACAGATGATGCCGCAGCCTGAAAAGGATATGAAGTTAAAGTATGACAGTACAAGGGGATTATGTAAACACAAAGAAGAGATTTTATTGACCTTGTGAACTGCATGTCTGGTCCTCTTTGGTTGGGGGGCGTCGCCTTGGTCATCGGCTGGCGGGATCTCAGTAGCTTCGGCCGATGGCTCCTTGGTAGTTTCGGCCGATGGGTTCTCTTCTTCATGTGCATCGGCCGCTGCCGCATCAACTTCCTCCTCCATCATTTGTTCATCAAGGAATTCTTCCAAGGAGGGGTCTAGCTCTTCGGCATCGGCCTGGTCATCGGTTCTAGCCTTCTTGCTGGCTTTCTGCGATTTGCTTTTGGCCGGCGCTTTCCTCTTGGGGTTTTCTTTGGGCATCGGACCTTGGAGAAGCGACGCCAATTTTGGGGCAGTAAGGCCGATGATTGACTCCATGATAGTTGATCCTAACGGGGCTAGGGCTTGATGATAAAAGATTTGTCGCCCACTGTTGCTCACAGCCGGAATCGGACCATCGGGGACCTGAGGGCTGATGTTTTTGATAAGGCCCGTCACATAGAATCTGGCCGATTGGTGGAAAATGTGAGCAGCCCACTCTTGCCACCATGTCTGAAAACTGATATGAACAAAGGCGCTCAGATGCAATCGGTCACAATCGCCGAGATTTGGGAGTTCGATTTCCAGCGCTTTGCTCATGACCAGCGCCGATGGAACCGTGCCTCTGCTCTCTAGGAGCTTATGAAGATACAAACTCACAGGAAGTTGTCCAAGCCCGCACTGTCTAGCGGCCACCATTGGATTATAAAATTCGTAAGACAGGCTGGTGCTTCTTCCTTGAAATAGGTCTACTGGGAGCAGGCGTGGGGTGAGGCCGATCATGAACAATTCCCTTGACTCTGAATCATCATTTACCAAACTCAATTGAAGATCGTCAGGGAGTTCGAAATCTCGGTCCGATGTGTAGACAAACATGTCCATCCTGGCCGATGGAGGACCGGTGAAGAAGCGGATGAACCATGTAGCCATGTCCTCGGCCGATTGGTCTGCGCTTGGGTAGACAGAAGCTGCTTCCCCATAGGACATGCATCTTCTGGTCCTGGGGTCTTCATGATCAGCATATTTGGAAGGGAAGCAGGAGTCCGATAACGGAGGCCGATTGACCATGGGGTTGGTGTGGATGGTGAGCCAGAGCTGAACAAACCACCATGGTCCTTCATGGGCCACAGTTTGTTTTAGTATCAAATCTTGTGTGGAGGTATGAAGCAGCCGATAGACAGCTCCCAAAAGGTATCGGCCCAAGGGGATTTGTTTCTTGTCGACCAAAGCCTGAGCCAAGTGTTGACAGTTTGTAGTGGGGTCGCAAGTCAATCCGCAAAAGACAAATCTCTCCAACCACAATGTCAGGAAGGCTACATGTTCTCGTTCTGAGACCGATCCCTATTCCATGTGTTCAGAGATGTACCAAGACCAACCTCCAATCTTTTTGGTCTTCAACTTGTGGCTGCTATGTATCAGGAGGCGGAAGGGGTTGATCTCGGAATCAATGTCCAACCCTGTTAATATCTTGACGTCGATCAGAGTGGGGGTCATCGGACCTTGTTTGAACATAAAGGCGTTCAAGGTACTGGACCAGAAGTAGAAGGGGATTCTGTCCGTTTTGGCGTTGATTAGCCAAGTTGGGTCGCAGTCGCCCATGGGGCCTAGCAGAAAGCGATGGGATTTGTCGTCGGTGAGGATCAAGATTTGGTTCTTGAAGACCTAGATCGTGAGAATGACGATGAAAATATAAGACCCGGGGGGCAGAGAGTAAAAACCCTAACTTGGAGAAATCGGCGGAAAAAACGATAATGTGGATTTTGAAGGAATTGACTTACCGCAGGGATCTCGGAGGCATAGAACGGGGCGGAGGCCATCGTTGTCGTTGAAGGGGTCGCTGTGAAGGGGGTCGATGTTGACGGAACGCCGAGGGTCGCCGGGGTTGAGAAACGCGAAGGGTTTGTTGAATCGGCGGCGGAAGGATTCGAATCTGGATCTGCATGGTTTTCAAACAAGACCTAGCAAAGAAGTCGATGGGTTCCTCGGAGCTAATTCCGCCACATTATATAATGAAGCGGAATTGGGGGGCATGTGTTAACGACGGATTTTGGTAATCGACTTGGAAAGAAAAGAGGAAACCAAAGCAGAGAGGAAGGATTGAGTTGGAGTCGGACCAGGCTTCATATCGGACCCGGTAACCGTATTGGACTGGGGAGGTGTTGCCAGAAAGAGTGTATTGGCCGATACGGATTCGATATGATTGTTGGCCGATACGAGTTGTAAGTTGACAGAGTCAGCGTGGGCTTGGTCTGGGCTCGGAATAAGCTTCAAGGAAGTTGCCAAATAGAGATAAAGCTCGGTTTTAGGCAGTTGTATCTTGTAAATTGAGTAGTTTAGATCTAATCTGTGGCTTAAGTCTGCCCCAAGGCTTGTTTGTTAGTTGTAGATAAGATCGTACCCTACAAGGGTTCTGTTGTAACCTCGGGTATAAATATCTCGATAGTTTGTACATAGAATCTCTCTCAATCAATCATACAATCAAACTAATCTACTTTCGGCGCATCGCCAACCCTCGCAAGAGGTTGACCTCTGACGAGTTCTTGCTTCCCAAGAACAAGGTAAGAACTCGTACCCGACGATTTGCATCGTCGGGGCTAGCGTGTCGTTTTAGGCACGTTAAGCCCTGATGATATGATCGTCATTTATCGTGTGCTAGCTAATCTTGACGCGGTCTTCTGATTCTGTCTCGTCAGCAGTTAACTCGTTTTAGGGTTTGTTGCCGATGATGGTTGAATCAGTTTGCTCGTTTAGATTATCTAAGGCATTCACCATCCCCAAAAGCAATCGACGGCTTGATTTTCTTTGTGTTAAGTCTCGATTCACACTTTGAGTTGCTATCGACCTTAGTCCTGTTTCGAGATCTAACACGAAGCCTGTTTTCGATTGTAACTAAGGATAGCGCCGGGGTTTCAGCCGGTCTTATCTAATGCATGTGATTATTTATGTTTTTGCATGTGTTTGCCACTTATAAATGTGGATCGACGAATATAAACATATCGGTCGCAGAGTGTTTTTAAAGACTTCTTTGTGGTTGGTGTATTTATGTTAGCCAATTGACTTGTATAAGTTTACACTAGAGTAATAGCTAGTGTAGTTATCCTCATGAAACCCTCATCGGCTAATTTCATTAATCTGTCACACGCTTTTAGCATGGGCCGATGAGATTAGATTTCTTCAATTTGCTTATTGTATCAAGTAAGCCGATACAGCTTTGCCCTATCGGCTGGGCTATAACAATGTGACATCGGCCTATCGGCCGATCGACCATTGTTTTCTGATATGGTTTACTTGTTTCTTGTTGATTGCAGATCAAATCAACTGGCACGCTCTGCGCACGACTAGGCAAGCCAATTTGGACCTGCACTGGAGTTAAGCAGATCTCCCAGGCCACCGTGGTAACGCAGAACCTGTTTGGTTGCTGGACGGGTCGAAATTCTGCGCCAACAAGATGGCGCCTTTCCTCTCCTCTCTTTCCCTCCTCCTTGTTACCTTCCCTCCTTTTCCCTTTTCCCTTTTCCGTCCCTCTTTTTTCTCCAGATAAGCGACGTGATGGGTTAGTTTTTTTTCTTGTTTTCTTATGTTTGTTAGATATGAGTCCTGGAGTCTAAGTACTCCTTTTTTAACGTTTGGCTCATCTCGACCGGTGTATCCGATTATGGTATTTGTAATGTATTGTGGACGTTGGTACCAGGGCATGCACGAGATTGCAGCAAAAGAGACAAAGACGGGAGACAGAGATTTTTACACAGGTTCAGACTCCTTTGCTAACGAGTAATAACCCTACTCCTGTTGGCCGAAACTGATGTTGTCATTATATGATCAATCTCTCACAAGTACAATGGGGAGGAGAACCTTATCTAGTCACTGTTAGTCTAGCGGCGTAAAGCTCGAGCATGTGGTCGATGGGTAGCAGTCATCAGCTTTCTCGAATAGGAACTCAGCGAGATTTAGAACATATGTCAAAGTTCATTTGTTTTGTTTCAAGTTGCATATGTCAAAGTTAAATTTGCATATTTTTAAATTGATTTATCACATTTCATCACTCTTATTTTTTTCCTCATAAGTATTTCATAGGGCATGTAAAAACGAAGTAACATAACAGAATGACTCTCCCAAAGTTGCGATCATTTATAAAGAGAGAAGTCGCTATGGTGCTTTGTTTTTATTTTACTAGTAGCATGCCCCTATGCTGTAACGAACCATGCCTATATACGTAGGGATAGACTATAAGTGTTATTGAGGGATAAAACATTGGACAATCCGATGGTCAGGTACATATGCTACATGCATTGGCGCACGGTGGGAGTGCAGTGGGAGGAAGGGACGAAAGAAGAATGACTCCTGTTTAAAACAGTATTTATATGGGGGATTAGTTTTACTAGGGATTTTGAACTGTTTTTAATCGGGACGATGGCGTTGATCCTCCGTAAAAAAACCCTTAAAATCAAGTCTTTGCAAAATAGAGAAAGTGCACGGTTAGGATATTGTACTATAATTGCATTGCACATTCTTACCGCTGAAGTGCACGGAGAGAAAGACACACTGCCGTTGCACGTAATATGCATGGCCAACTGCGAGTAGTAATGGATTCTAATATCTTGAGCGGTTGTTCCCTGTGTATCTTTTTTTAAAAAATTCAATATAAATAACTGTAAAACAAAATTAAGAAAATGATAATGTTGAGTGTAGTGACATCCATCACTTCGAAAAATCAAGTTTAATTTGACCTACACCATTGAAAAAAACAATTCTTCATATGTTTATATAGTTATTAAATAAACGAAAGAATATCTTCTCGAGGAATCCAAACAGTTTCCCGCTGCGAGCTTTAAAATGCTCTCGATCTCCTCCCCTAACCTCAATCGTCGTCACCTCCCATAGTCCAACCCCACTCCGACGCGTCCGTACGCCCAGTCTCTAGTGCTCCTCTACACGTCGCGCCTCGACACGATGACCATGAGCTCGCCACCGCCCCGTGCCAAGCACCTCAAGGCGGCGTACCGGCTCGTCGTGAACAACTTCCTCGCCGCCATTGCCGTGCCGGTTGTTGCGGCCGCCGCCGTCGTCCTTCTCCTCAGAGCGGCACAGCTCGGCCCCGGCGAGCTCCTCGCCCGGCTTGGCGCCATGCGGCACGTCCACCTCTTCCTCGCCGCGTTCGTCCCGTCCGCCGTGGCCACCCTTCGCCTCGTCCACCGCCCACGCAGCGTCTACCTCGTCGACTACGCCTGCTTCCGGCCTCAGCCGAGCTACCGCCTCACGTTCGCCACCTTCGCCGAGCACTTCCGCCTCAATCCGCACATGGACGACGGCAGCTTCCGCTTTGTGACGCGCATGCTGGAGCGCTCCGGCCTCGGCGACCGGACGTACGTGCCCCATGGATTTCTCTACCTTCCGCAGCGCACGGGGATAGAAGAAGCTCGCGACGAGGCGGAGATGGTGGTCTTCGCGGCGGTCGGCGACCTGCTCGCCAGGACGGGCATCCGGCCCGAGGCGATCGACGTCCTCGTCACCAACTGCAGCGCCTTCAACCCGACGCCGTCGTTCGCGGACATGGTGGTGAACAGGTTCAAGCTCCGGGAGGACGTCCGCGCCGTGCATGTCTCCGGGATGGGGTGCAGCGCGGGGCTGATCGCTGTGGAGGTCTCGCGCAACCTCCTGCAGGCGGCGGCGTCGCCCCGCGGCGCGCACGCGCTGGTGGTGTCGACGGAGACCATGTCGTTCTCCCACTACACCGGGACGAGCCGCGCGATGCTGCTGCCCAGCGCGCTATTCCGCATGGGCGGCGCCGCCGCGCTGCTCTCGACGTCGAGGTCCACCACCTCCAGGTTCCGGCTGACGCACATCGTGCGGACGCTCACCGCGGCGGAAGAGAAGGCGTACCGGTGCGCGTCCCACGAGGAGGACGACGACGGCAACCTGGGGCTGAACCTGTCCAAGGACCTCGTCTCCGTCGCCGGCGAGACGCTCAAGGCGAACATCGCCACGATAGGCTCCCGCGTGCTCCCGGCGTCGGAGAAGCTGCTCTTCGCGCTGTCACTCCTCGCGCGGAAAGTGGCCGGCAGCCGACGGAAGGCGATCAAACTCCACGTGCCCGACTTCCGCACGGCGTTCGAGCACTTCTGCATCCACGCCGGCGGCCGGGCGGTGATCGACGCCGTGCAGAGCAGCCTCGGCCTCGCCGACGAGGACGTGGAGCCATCGCGGATGACGCTGCACCGGTTCGGGAACACGTCGAGCAGCTCGGTGTGGTACGAGCTGGCCTACGTCGAGGCCAAGGGACGCATGCGCCGCGGCGACCGCGTATGGATGATCGGGTTTGGGTCCGGGTTCAAGTGCAACAGCGTTGTGTGGGAGTGCATCGGGCCGTGTGGCGATGCCAGTGATGGGCCGTGGGCGAATTCCATCCATCAGTATCCTGTCGTCATCACCACCACTAAAATGGGCTGATGCAATGGCCTGGTTGAGGTCTTCCCATTCACGCGAAGATAAATTTGAAATGAAATAATTTCACACCCGTTGAGGTATAAAATTAATCCCCCTTTAATATTCATGTTTTGAGAATTAATTTAACAAGGCCTGAATGAATCCGTGTGTATTAAAAATCTTGCAGTGCTTACGACTTAGATACGATGGTCGTTATAGCATGTACCCAGATGAAATAATATTGTAAATTAGCTATTGGCATCCACCACGGATGCAAACGGTCAAAAAATGTTCAAACATTTTTTGGTTTATTACCATATTTTCTTCTTGGAATAGAATTGGAACACTAGAGCCGAAAACAATATTTGATGATGTCAATACTACTGGAACATTGTAAAATATTGTATACGGAATTTTCCAAATATAGTCTTAGGAACAAACGTATCACAATGGCAGGCAAGTCAAAGTTATGTTTACGTTGTAAATTTACATCATATACAACTATTAGTGAAAATATAAGGCAACAAACAAGCAACTAATTTGAATACTTATAACGGTATTATAGCATCAACGCTGACACGCCATATATCTACTAAGGGTTATGCCTGGTTAAGTGTTTTAATTCCGACGAGTTGTCGGTGCTATACAATAATTCTGGATGAAAACGGTATATATGTACCGTACCACTAAAACCATCAGAGAAGATCCTCTACCATTCCAAACAATACGAAATCAAAATAAAATATATGGTCGGTACAGAAAGAAGATGATAGCTGGTACGGTCGGGAAATTCCATACTGATTTTCATCCTTAACTTCCACAATTTTCTTATTTAGGATTGGTATTAGATGTATGTTCTACAAAATTGTCAAGAACTGAGTTATCTTTATGTATATACTTAGAAAAATGTATCTGCATTGTAACATGTGAAGGCAATTTTGATGATTGATAAAAACTCTGTCAATTTAAACTACGAAATAAAACAAAACAAACAAAGCAATGGAAAAACAAAATCAGAAATCATATATAACATTAAACTTGGTTGCGCTTGTTTCATGCGTGACACAAAGAATCTCTTATGTACACCTTTTCATAGCTTCATAAATTGATCAGTTGGCTATTCCATAAGTTGATGATGTGTATTGTGCTATACCTCATCGACTAAAGATTGAAAATTTGATTATTCAATTAGTAAAAGTTTTTAAATTGTAATAAAAACATTTACAAAGCAACAAACGGACCACATACACACCTTAAACGATGATAATTTCAAAAGAAAAAATATTTATGAGAAAAAAAATTTGGAAGAGAAAAATAAGAACAAAACAGAAGGTACTACCTATGTTTATGGTGCCACAAATCTTATCAAAAGACAATCAAATATAAATTATATACATTTACACTGTAACTACATGATAATTACATTGTAAGTTTTAAAAAATATACTATAAATTTTAAAAATTACATTGTAATTTTAATACTTATATTGTAATTATAATCACTGTATATGAGGTGTCGTGTCACGCCCCAAACTAGCCCCGAGCGGAGGCCAGTGTAAGGCGGTCCAAATTAACCTGTATGCCTGTACCAGTCCCAGGAAATTACGCTGGTACAACAGGAAGATAGATTATCACAACAACAGCGGTCTCTTTATTAAGAGTAGGATTACAACCAAGGTCGGAACTACGGACAGAACCCGAGTTCACAACAGCAATACAAAAAGGCGGAAGCGGAAAGCGGAGACTAGCCCTAAGCCACAAGCAAAGCCTTGGGGAAAGGCCGAAACCCTACTATTGCTCGAAGACTGCCTGCTCTTGGAAGAACTCTTCATCAGCAGGGTCCACCTCTTCGTCTTCGAGAACTGGGGGGGTTTAAATATATAGAGCAAGGGTGAGTACGGGAGTACTCAGCAAGTCAGGGGAAATTTAGTGTTTAATGCAAGCTTCAAGGGAAAGCCAGTTATTTTTCACAACTGATTTTTGTTTGAGACTTTCAAAAACGTCTAAGTAAGTGCTTCTCAACGGCACGGACGAGAAAGTGCGTCTCATCCGGCCGGAGCAGTGAAAATATATCGATTGATTCTTGTCGGCACGAGAGGCTCCCTGCCAATCGTTTACCGACCCGGCTGCTCCAACAGCCACACGCGAGAGGCTCCCTGCCAATCGCTCACCAACACCGGCTGCACCAACAGCCACAAATCAAACACGTCGGAACGAGAGGCTCCATGCCAATCGTTCACCGACACCGGCTGCTCCAACAGCCCAACTTAAACACAGGTAGGAAAACTTACACCAACAGCAGTTCACAAGGATCCCGATTAAAACTACGCTAAGGAATCACCTCACATCCGCCCATGACCGTGGGCACGGCTGTTCGAACAGTTGTTAACCTCTGCAGAGGGGGTACACTTTACCCACACGACGTTACTAACCCCGAATCACCCAGCCCGCGACTCTCGGTCACGTCTGGCGACCTTGAGGCTTTCACGACAAGGCATTTCGAAAGCCGACTCAGGGTCATCTTATGCCAACGGGAGGGGTCTCACGGACCAACACCAGGTTAGGTCCCAGACCATACTGTGCCAGGAAGCCCAGGGGTCCTCCCCGACACCACCCCGGCGAATCCACTTGTCCCTTGGCATCAAGATTTCCCTGGCCTAGCTAATTACTCAGCCAGGGGCGTCCCATATCACCCATGTGGTCGTACTTGACATATGCTCGGATGTAATTCCCAAGGAATCGGTCCTTAGAGCGAGAACGGACAGACCGTACCTCCAGTACGTCTTCCGTACCACGAGTTTTAGAAACTCACTTTAGTTTTCAAGACACCGACCCAAGTGTCGGGTTTTCCAAGCATTTTGTAAACTCAAGTTTTACCCAGGTGATCAATTTTAAAGTTTGAGGGGAGTCCCGATATTCGTACATGAGGTACGGATATCGCGGCTTCACCTGAGGGGTGACAAGGGTGTTGGGGTATTCAAATATCAAGGAAGGGGGATGCAGCAAATGGGTAGGGCCTGCCGGTTGTATTGCAAACCAAGGCCAAGTGCCAAGTGTAACCTAATTAATGCGTAGTTTACGGAAATCAAAATACTTAATTTAAACTATAGGTTCAATTGATCAAAGGTGACTTGCCTTGCTCGAGATCTTGAGCATCTTCCTCGAAATCTGCGCACTGCGGGTCTTCGGGCTCCGAGACTACACGTGAAACGAGACGACTCAACAAAACGATAAAAAGAAGCCCTATTAAAGACCACTAGGCGTGCCATTGGATAGATCTCGATTTTTGAGAAATTTTGAAAGTGGAACAGAGTTAATCGGACGAACGGTCGAAAAGATATGAATTTCAGAAGATTAAAGGATTTTCTGGAATAAGAAAAGGAATTATTAATTCCCTGGAAAAAGAAAAGAAGGAGGGATGCAATTTAGACTTTATTTTGGGCGGCTAAGGGCAGCCCAATAGAATGGAATGGGCGCGACCGAAATAATGGGCCGACGGCCCGAAGGAGTCGGCCCACAGCCGAGTGGCGCGGCCTGGTCCGGCCTCTCGAGTGACTCGGGCCGACTGGACACGGAGGCCGAGTGGAGAGGAGGGGGCCGATGGGCCGCGGCAGGCCGCGAACTACGCGGGCGGCCGGTCCGGTGGACCGTGCGCACGGAGGGGAAAAGAGAGAGTGCGCCGGCTGGCGCTCGCGTGGCGCCTGCGTGGCGGCCACGTAGGCAGGCCGGGCGAATGAGGGGAGAAGGCGCCGGGCGACGGCGGCGATGGCGGAGGGGATCGGACGGCGCGGTGCGAGGCCGAAGAGGGGAGGGGAACGCACCGGGAGGGAGAGGAGAGATAGAGGGAGTGAGCCGGCGGCTCGGTTTCACCGAGAGGAGGCCAACGGTGGCTGGCGACGACGCGCGACGGCGGCGGCTACGGCGGCGCGAAGAGGGGGCGGAGGAGAGAGCGACTACCACGGCGGCGCCCGGGAGAGAGTTCTACGTGCTACCGGCAAGCTTAACCCGAGGAGAAAGAGGGAGACGGGTGGGAGGAGGCGGTTACCGCGGCGGGGCGGCGAGCCGGAGAAGAGGGCGATGGCGTGGGCGCGGCGCGGCTCCGACCGAGGGAGAGGGCTGGCGAGATGGCGCCCGGAGCTCCTTCGGGAGCCCTCGGCGGCAGCGGCGGCGGACGGCAAGGGCGGCGGCGGCAACGATGAGGAGAGTGGAGCTCGGTAGGGCGGCAATGGCGGCCGGGCAGAGGGGAAAGAATGCGGCCGAGCGGGGGGATTTTTGTAGGGGCGCTAGGTCGGTTCGGCCGGGGGATAGGCGGTGCGGCCGAGAGAAGGCGGTTCGAGGGCGCGGGGAGGGGACCGGCGCACTCCGGCGCTAGCGGCCAAGCGCGGCAGCGGTGACGCCGGCCGGTCGGGAAAAAGGGGGAAAAAGGGAGGGGGAAAAGGGGCATGCCTCCTAGCCGATTCGGGTAAGGGCACGCGCGCGGGGAGAGAGAGGGGGAGGCGCGCGCTCGGGCCCTTGGCGGCACGCGCGCGTAGTGCAGCGGCGGGGTCGAACGGGGCAGCACGGAACGGCGCCGGCGGGAGCCGTTGGAGAGAAGAGGGAGAGAGGAGAACGGCGCGGATGGGGGCGACGCAGCTCTCCCTGGCACGTGCGGCGCACGTGGCCGGGGGGCGCGGGCCAGAGCGGACCGGGCCGAGGCGGCACGCGGCCCAGCAAGAGGGGGCGCGAGCCGAGGCAGGCCGCGGGAGAGAGCTGGGCCGGGAGACGGCCCAGGGAAGAAAAGGGCAGGCCGAGAAAGGCTGGGCCGGCGGCGACCCGAGGGGGAAGAGGGGGGGCAGAAAGCCGAAGGGGAAAATCGGCCCGGTCAAAGGGAGGTAAACCAGACTTTTCCGAGAGAAAGAAAGGAGGAGTTTGAGGGCTCGGATTTGAAATCCGATTTCGCGGTTTTCTCCGGGATTGAACTGAGAGGGGAGACACGAGACCTTGGCACACGACAAGACTCAACCGAAGAGCAAACTTTCGCAAATAGGGTTTTTAGCAAATTAGTTTTCCCGCTAACGCCGCGACAAAACGGGCGTTACAAACCAACCCCCCTAACAAGAATCTCGTCCCCGAGATTCAGCACCTAAGGGAGCAGCTCCGGGAACTGGGCACGGAGAAGATCTTCGCGTTCCCAAGTTGCTTCATCCTCTGAGTGGTTGCTCCACTGCACCTTGTAGAACTTAACGGTCTTTCTTCGTGTCTGACGTTCAGCCTCTTCAAGAACTCTGATGGGTCTCTCTTTATAGGTCAGGTTCTTCTCCAGTTCTATGCTTCCCAAGGGAACTTGTTCCTCTGGAACACGAAGACATTTCTTTAACTGGGACACATGGAACACATTGTGCACATCTGTCAGTCCTTCTGGCAGTTCGAGCTGGTAGGCAACTTCGCCGCGTCTGGCGGTGATGAGGTAGGGGCCGATATAGCGAGGAGCTAACTTGCCGGACATTCCAAACCTCTTTAGACCACGGAGTGGAGATACTCGCAGGTACACGTGATCTCCCACTGCAAACTCGAGATCACGTCTCCGATTATCTGCATAGCTTTTCTGACGGTCCTGAGCTGTCTTCAAACGGTCTCGAATCAGCTTGACTTGCTGTTCAGCTTCCTTCAGCACGTCAGGTCCAAACACTTGCGCTTCGCCTACCTCGTTCCAACACAACGGGGTGCGACACTTTCGTCCAAACAGGGCTTCATTAGGGGACATCTGAATACTGGATTGATAACTGTTGTTGTATGAGAACTCGGCGTAAGGGAGACAACGATCCCATGTGCCTTCAAAGTCCAGGGCACACGCCTCGTAGCATGTCCTCCAAGATCTGGTTAACTCGTTCTGTCTGCCCATCTGTCTGCGGGTGATAGGCGGTACTGAAGTTTAAATTGGTACCCATTGCCTCGTGCAACTGTTGCCAGAACCTTGAGGTAAACTGAGTGCCTCGATCCGACACTATCTTCTTTGGGCAACCGTATCGGCAAACCACATGGGTCATGTACAGGTCTGCCAGCTTTTTCCCATCGTAGGTGGTTTTCACTGGTACAAAGTGAGCTGCCTTGGTTAGGCGGTCCACGATTACCCAGATGGAGTCATACCCACTAGGGGTCCTTGGTAAACCGGTAATGAAATCCATACCGATCTCCTCCCATTTCCACTCGGGAATTCGGAGGGGTTGTAACAAACCGGCGGGTTTCTGATGTTCGGCCTTTACTCTTTGACAGATGTCACATAAGGCTACATACTCTGCAACATCTCGCTTCATTCCAGCCCACCAAAAGTATTCCTTGATGTCTTGGTACATTTTGGTACTCCCGGGATGGATGGAGTAAGCTGACTCATGAGCTTCTCTCAGAATGAGGTCCTTTAATTCCTTTTTGGCTGGCACGCAGATGCGGGATCCGAACCAAACAGTATCCTGGTCGTCGATGGTGAAACCTTTGAGCCTTTTCTTACGGATCTTATCCTTCATTTCTTTCATAACCTCGTCATCTGATTGTGCCTCTCGAATTTGAGCTTCTAGGGTAGGTTGCACTGTAAGACTGGCAAGGTTTCCGGTAGGGAACCATGGTCAATTTCAACTTCTCGATTTCTCGACACAGGTCATCCTGGGTCGGCCAAACTAGGGCGGTAGCACAGTAGGTCTTGCGACTTAACGCGTCGGCGACCACATTTGCTTTTCCAGGGTGGTAGTGTATACCGAGATTATAATCCTTGATTAATTCCAACCATCTTCTCTGTCTCATGTTCAGTTCACTCTGAGTAAAGATGTATTTGAGACTTTTGTGATCGGTGTAAATCTCACATCTGTTTCCAATCAGGTAATGACGCCAAATTTTCAGGGCATGAACCACAGCTGCCAATTCCAGGTCATGCGTAGGGTAGTTGACCTCATGGGGCCTGAGTTGTCTTGAAGCGTAGGCCACCACCTTTCGGTCTTGCATCAGGACACATCCTAGACCTTGTCTCGATGCATCACAGAAGATCTCGAAATCCTTCCGGATGTCAGGCAGGGTGAGGACGGGAGCAGTCGTCAATCTTTTCTTGAGTTCTTGAAAACTGCGTTCACATGCTTCCGACCATTCAAACTTTTTTTCCTTCTTTAGCAGTTCCTTCATTGGTTGGGCCAGTTTGGAAAATCCTTCGATGAACCTCCGGTAGTAACCCGCTAAACCGAGGAAATTACGGATCTCAGACACCGTCTTGGGTACGTTCCAGGCGAGGACGGTCTCAACCTTGCTGGGGTCTACTTTGACACCTTCGGTGGAGATGACATGGCCAAGGAAGGCGACTTTATCCAACCAGAACTCACACTTCGAGTATTTGGCGAAGAGCTGGTGGTCTCTCAACCTTTCCATTACTTTCCGTAGATGATTGGCATGATCCTGTTCATCTCTTGAGTAAATCAGAATGTCGTCAATGAAGACCACAACGAACTTATCCAAGTAGTCCATGAAAACTTTATTCATCAGGTTCATGAAGAACGCCGGAGCATTGGTGAGTCCGAAAGACATCACGGTGAACTCATACAGGGCATACCGCATTGAGAAAGCGGTCTTGGGGATATCTTCTGATCTGATTTTGAGCTGGTGATACCCAGATCGTAGGTCGATCTTGGAGAATACTCTGGCTCCTTCCAATTGGTCGAACAAATCGTCAATCTGTGGTAGAGGATACTTATTCTTGATGGTTACCTCAGTCAAGGCTCTATAGTCTATCACCATTCTCTTAGAGCCATCTTTCTTCTTTACTAAGAGCACAGGGGCTCCCCAAGGGGACGAGCTGGGTCGCACGTAACCCTTGTTCTGCAGTTCTTCGATCTGTCTCTTAATTTCTGCCAGTTCGTTGGCGGCCATTCTGTAGGGTCTCTTGGCAATGGGAGCGGTGCCTGGGGCAAGCTCTATGGAGAACTCGATTTCTCGATCTGGCGGCATTCCGGGTAGTTCTTCTGGGAACACATCGGGATACTCGTTGACTATAGGTACCATTTCCAAAGGAGTGGCTTGCAAACTGTTCAGGGTTGACCGATTTCCGGGAGGGAGGGGAGTGAAACACACTTGTTTTCCTCCGGGTCCTTGCAGAGTGATGGTCCTATCGGCACAATCAATTTGTCCTTTGTGCTTAGCCAACCAATCCATCCCTAGGATGACATCCAGGCCTTGGGAGTCTAGGACCATGGGTTTGGCTGCGAAGCTAACCCCTTCTATCACTAGATCAACCTTGGGGCATAGTTTATCTGCCCTTATATCCCTTCCAGGGGAATGTATTACCATAGGTACTTGTAAATTTTGGGTTTTCCAACCATTTCTTTTCACAAAAGCATGCGATATGAACGAATGAGAAGCTCTTGAATCAAATGGAACGAGTGCGGGTATGGAGTTGACAGAGAACATACCCATCACCACGTCGGGGGCCTCTTGGGCGGTTTCAGCTTGAATGTGGTTCACTCGACCTTGTCCAAAGTTGTTGGAGGCGCGAGAACCTTGTCCACTTGTCTGAGTGACTGGACGGGACTGTGCAGGTGCTGGGGTCCTGGGGAAGCTAGCATCAGAGCGTCCAGGGTTAGAATTTCCCTGATTTCGAGGGCATTGCCTGGCATAATGTCCCATTTGTTTGCACGTGAAGCACTGCACATTTGCCATTCCTGTGGGTGAATTGAAGGAAGAGACACTGTTCCTTGTAGTATTGCCACTAGGGGCATGCTGCTGGGACGACGGAGTAGGGCGAGGCACTGGCGGACGGGGAGTAAAGCCAGGTTGGCGACTGACTTGATGGGTAGGTTGGTGGTACTACATGGGATGTCCAACTCGAGGGCGTGGCGCACCTCGGAATGGGGGCGCTTGGTGGGTAGACTTGCGCTTCTTGTATTCCTCAGTTGCCTCTTTTCTGGCATCCTCCAGTAGCAAGGCCTTATTGACCATGTGCTGAAATGTGGGGAAGTCATGGGCAAGCAATTGGATTCTCAACCCTACTGCGATTTCTTTCAAGAACTTCCTGATCTTTTTCTTGTCGGAGTCCACTTCCTCGGGAGCATACCGAGCCAAATTGTTGAAGCGGCTTAAGTACTCATTGACAATTCCTGTACCTTGTTTCAAGCGATTGAACTCTTCTTTCTTCATATCGATGGTACTTTCGGGCACATGAGCTGCACGGAAAGCATCGGCGAACTCTGCCCACTCAATGTTGACAGCGTCTGGATGGGCATTACAGTAATTGTCCCACCAGTCGGCTGCAGAACCTCTTAACTGATGTGCAGCAAAAAGGGTCTTTTCCACTGGAGTGCACTGCACTAGGTTGAGCTTTCTCTCAACATCCTTTAGCCAATCGTCGGCCTCAACGGGCTCGACGGTGTGAGAGAATTCCGGTGGATGGGATCTTAGAAAGTCTGTCAGCTTAGATCTATGGTTGTTGTTATGGAAGGGCACTTGGTGCGGAGCCTGCGGCTGCAAATTCTGCTGGATGCCTGTGATGGCTTGGGCTAAGCCCTGCAAGATTTGAGTCTGAACTGCCATCATGTGCTGGTAATCTGCCTGAAGCTGGGGAGGCGGGGGTAAGTCCTGTGCACGGTTTGCTGCAGGATCTGCCTGAGCTGGAGCATTAACCGGTTCATTTCCTGACTCATTTTCCGATTCTGGTTCTTCCCTGCGGGTTTCGTAACCCAACCGAGCGGGAGCACGAGCGGCACGACGGGGACGACCAGCCATCTAATCTCCTAGAAAGGGCGGGGTAAGAGAACAGAACAGCACTTAAAAGGAAAGAAGTAAAGTAAACGAGCTCAGAAAGCACACACTAGTCATAAAGCTTTTCTCAACTCGGAAAGCACCTAACACAACGGGTGTGGACAAGTCACAGAGCTGCGCCGAGCTTGACTGTGCGCACACCACCTCAGAGATCCAGACTAGCAGACAACACCCACAACAACACACTCACACACTACCTCGCCACGACTCCAAAAGAGTTGGCGGCGGTACAAAAGGTCTGGCACACGAACTCCACCTGCAGCAGACGAACTCTACTGCTCTCCTGCCTGGCTGGCTCCGGTGGTCGGCTCGTCTGAAGAGGACACGTCGATCGGCGCACGCGAAGGGACCGGCGGAACCTGTCGAGGGCCGGCAGCAGGGCGGCCTGCTAGCGGGGTAGGAGCTGGGTGGTCGAAACAGAACACGGTGGAGGAACCCACAACGCGCTTCCGCGCGGTGCGTATCAGTCGGAGCCCACGGCGGCTGACGACTGGGGTGTGACCTGGGGTGTAGGAGGGGCTGGCACGGTGGGGGTAGGGAGAGTAGACTGGCGAGTACGGCACACGCGGGCTGGGGGAGCGTGGGCCGCTGGGGGTGCGAGCAGAGCCACGTGAACTGTAGAAAGACAGGTGGCTGGAGTGGCAAAGGCGGCCAGAGTCCCAGGAGGTAGTGTCCACGGAGGTGACACCCTCCTCAGCAAGGCGGGCCTCCAGTGCGGCGTAGCGGCGAGCCAAGGAGCGGTAAGCCTCAAGGAGAAGGTCGTGCTGAGTGGCCTGAGCGCCAGAAAGCTCCACCATGCGCGTCAGCGCAGGGTGCGACTCACGGTAAGGGCAAGGGTAGCGGCTGTCTGCACGGCCAGGAGGGAGCTGCGGGATCAGCCGGAAGGCCGAACCTGCAAGGCGACGACGGTAGTCGTAGGCCAAGCGACGCAGAGCGGTCCAGGAGAGGTCCTGGTACGCGAGCTGGAGCGTGGGGCGAGCCAAGTTGAAGTGGTGAGGGCGAAGGCCAGCGCTGTGTGTACCTCCGCGGGGGTAAAGGTACACGGACAGCTCACAGCGGGGAGGGAAGCGGTCCACGGAGTACCCAGCGTACTCGGGACAAGAGAAGCCAAGGAAGCCAGCGAGGTCTCTCAGCTGGTCGACGTGGTGACCCTCACCAACGCCGTGGGAACTGTGGGTGGCGTTGACTGCCATCTACAATTTTGAAAAAGAAAGAGAAGTCAGTAACCAGTTTTGTAAACAGAGTAAGAGAAGAAGGAAAGAACCGAACTTTTCGCAAATAGCTTTTTCAGAACTTAGCATCCTTACGGTCATCTAACGTCGGGTTTCGTCCTAGGCCAAAGCTGCGCTCTGATACCATCCTCTGTCACGCCCCAAACTGGCCCCGGGCGGAGACCAGGATAGGGCGGTCCAGATTGACCTGTATGCCTGTACCAGTCCCAGGAAATAGCGCTGGTACAACAGGAAGACAGAATATCACAACAACAGCGGTCTCTTTATTAAGAGTAGGATTACAACCAAGGTTGGAACTGCGGACAGAACCCGAGTTCACAACAGCATTACAAAAAGGCGGAAGCGGAAAGCGGAGACTAGCCCTAAGCCACAAGCAAAGCCTTGGGGAAGGCCGAAACCCTACTACTGCTCGAAGTCTGCTTGCTCCTGGAAGAACTCTTCATCAGCAGGGTCCACCTCTTCATCTTCGAGAACTGGGGGGGGTTTAATTATATAGAGCAAGGGTGAGTACGGGAGTACTCAGCAAGTCAGGGGAATTAAGTGTTTAATGCAAGCTTCAAGGGAAAGCCAGTTATTTTTCACAATTGATTTTAGTTTAAGACTTTAGAAACATCTAAGTAAGTGCTTCTCAACGACACGGATGAGAAAGTGCGTCTCATCCGGCCGGAGCAGTGAAAATGTATCGATTGATTCTTGTCGGCACGAGAGGCTCCCTGCCAATCGTTTACCGACCCGGCTGCACCAACAGCCACAACTCACACACGCCGGTACGAGAGGCTCCCTGCCAATCGTCACCGACTCCGGCTGCTTCAACAGCCACAAGTCAACACATCGGTACGAGAGGCTCCCTGCCAATCGTCACCGACTCCGGCTGCTTCAACAGCCTTAAACCAAGCACAGAAGGGAAAACCTCACACCAACAGCAGTTCACAAGGTGTTCAATAAAACTACGCTAAGGAATCACCTCACATCCGCCCATGACCGTGGGCACGGCTGTTCGAACAGTTGTTAACCTCTGCAGAGGGGGTACACTTTACCCACACGACGTTACTAACCCCGAATCACCCAGCCCGCGACCCTCGGTCACGTCTGGCGACCTTGAGGCTTTCACGACAAGGCATTTCGAAAGCCGACTCAGGGTCATCTTATGCCAACGGGAGGGGTCCCACGGACCAACACCAGGTTAGGTCCCAGACCATACTGTGCCAGGAAGCCCAGGGGTCCTCCCCGACACCACCCCGGCGAATCCACTTGTCCCTTGGCATCAAGATTTCCCTGGCCTAGCTAATTACTCAGCCAGGGGCGTCCCATATCACCCATGTGGTCGTACTTGACATATGCTCGGATGTAATTCCCAAGGAATCGGTCCTTAGAGCGAGAACGGACAGACCGTACCTCCAGTACGTCTTCCGTACCGCGAGTTTTAGAAACTGTCACACCCTGAGGTTCTCCCAAATCGTAAAAATTAAATTTAATAATTTATCAGAGAAATTATTGAATTAAATCTAGAGAAAAACCCAATTAAATAATGCATTAAAGAAGTGGAAATGGCAAGGTGGAATTTTTCTTGAGTTTCCCATGTCAAAATACATTAACAGGATTTTTAGTGGAATTTTCAGAGCCCTAAAAATAATTTTAACCAATTAAAAACCCTCAAGCGTAATAAATAAATCCCTGGGAAATTCTTTTTCCTTTTCTTTTTCCTCTTCTCGGGCCATCGGCCCATTTTCCCCTCCTCGGCCCAAGGCCGCGGCCCGAGGAAAAGTCCGCTCCGCCTCCCTCCGCCTTCCTCGCGCCGGCCGAACTCCGGCGAGAAACCCGGAGCCGCCGCGCCGCGCCCTAGCCGCACCCCTATAAATCCCGCCGCCCCTCTCCCTCCCCTCTGTTTCCCCCCTTCCGCCGCCGCCACCCCTAACCCTAGCGCCGCGCCGCCGCCTTCTTCCGCCGGTAAGCGCCGCCGCCGCCGCCCCTCCCCTTCCCCTCTCGGCGCCGCACCGCCGCACGCTCCGCCGCTAGTGCGCAAGCCGCCGCCGCTGCCGCGTTCGCGTCCGCGCCCGCGCCGCGCCGCCGCCGCGCCGTAGCCGGTTTCGGCCGGTCTCGGCCGCCGCGTGGCCGCCACGTGGCTGCCGCGTCGGCGCCACGTGCGTGCCACGTCGCCGCTCGCCGCCGCTGCCGCGGCTGACGTCAGCCCTAGCCCAGCTGACGTCAGCCCTAATCGCCGCCGCAGCTGACGTCAGCCCTAGCTCGGCTGACGTCAGCGCTGACGTCGCCGCTGACGTCACCCTAAGAGTTTATTGCGCAATAATTAATTAAGGATTTTTCTGTTTTAGTAAAAACACAGATAACTTCAAAAAATTCATAACTAATTCATCCGGACTCCGTTTTAGTCCGTTCAAGTCTCAGAAAATTCATAAAAATGCAGAGAATCCATTAAAAATAGTTTTATTCTTTGTTTCAGTAGACTTATAGCATGTATTGTTGTTTGCTTTGTTTGTCGTGTAGATTCCGGTAATTCCGATTCTTCGGTTTACTTCGAAGTCGTTGCCGAGGTCGACCCAGCGCAAGAGCAAGGCAAGTCATACTTATTCATTTGATCATGTTGTACCTAAATTGCGAAACAGTCTTATTTTTCCCTAAATATTGCATTGTTTTATAATGTCATCTATGGGATAGTTTACCTGTTGTACTCAGCCTTATATTGCGATTACCTTATTCCTTTGATAGCTTGGGAAATAATTTGAATAGTTGCTATAATAGAACTTGCTTAGCCCTGCTTAGAAACATTAGCTCACAATTGGGTTGTTTAAAGCTTCATTAATACTTAATGATGGTTATTTCATGTTGGCTCGCGATGGTTAATCGTGGGTGATTTAATTAAATGTTTCAACTAAAATATTGATTAATGGTGGGTTGTGAGCACATGGTTTTGATGGTCGTGCTCATGACAATTAAGGACCGGTTCGCGGGAAACCCTGGAAGAATTACCGTACTTTCCACAAGCCAGCGTGGGTAATGGCTGGATTTGGAGTATAGCTTTTTCCTAGCCGACGTTCCCCGGAAAGGGTGGGCGTGATGGAGTTGAGTCGGCCGGGGATATACCGGTTGCTTGGCTGCCGGATTCACCAAGGCACGAGAGGGGGCTGCCCGTTGCCGGGAAGCGGAGCGGGGGCGAAACCTGAGGTGTGGTGCGATTGGTTAGGAAGGGTTATGCGAAGGGTCCTGTCACAGCTCCTTTTCCAGTGTACCGTGGTGGTATGTTGGCGCACAGTAATGTGTTGTAGGACTGTGTCTTGTGGGTACAGTTGTACACCTCTGATCAGAGTAAAACTATTCGAATAGCCGTGCCCGCGGTTATGGGCGATCAACCAGATTCACCGTGATTAGTTGAACTCTTAAATAATTTGACTTAATGGAAATGGTTTAGTTCAGGTGGATGGTTGGGCCTGTCGCAACGTGGTGTAGCGTTGGACAGTGATGGTTTAATTATGACTAATTAATTCAACTGTTTTACTGTTTTCAACTATTGTTTTTAAATGCGTATTTTATGCAAAATAACCATTGCAGCTCTCCTTTGTTATTACTTGCATCATTATTTTCCTTTCCGGTATGACTTGTTGAGTACAGTGGGTAGTACTCAGTCTTGCTTTATTTTTCCCCACACCAGAGTTGGAGGTTGTTTCAGAGGAAGACTTTTCAGAAGAGTAGGCTTGTTGCTACCGTCGAGGAATGCCTGTGGTTTGGAGTCGCTACGTTGCGAGTGTTTAGTTTATTAGAATAGTTGTTTCCTTTTTCCGCTGCAGTTTTGTAAGAGATTTTTATTGTTTTGTAAGACGTGGATCTGTATGGCAACTTTGTCATTTGTGTACCCTGGCTGGTCCTGGACAGGGATTTTAATACACAATTTGCTTTGGAAATTCTGGTAGTGAATTTCTGGGCGTGACAAGTTGGTATCAGAGCCGACCTTGACCGTAGGACAAGCCAACCGGAAACCTTAAGAGCCCTCTAAAATTTTTTCATGTGCATTTTCCCTTAAATTTTAAATTGTTTTAGGAAAAGTCCGGGAACTGTGGTCTTTGGGATTTTAGAAAAAGAAGAGGTTCCTTGCATAAAAATTTTCTTTTTGAGCATATGTTGAGTCTCGTTCCTTTGCCCTCTGTAGATGAGCAGGAGCCTGGCTACGATTCCACTGACCGCAGGAGCTGTTCTAAGCATTAAGCTCGTTACCCTTAGTTTCCCCGTTTTTCTTAGTTTGCTTGCTTGCTAGTTCTGTGTGCTAGGTTTGTTGCTCTGGGGTTTAGTCGATGGTCGATACCATGTGCCTATGGTATGGCTATCTTATTAAGGACTTTTGCTTGCTGTTTTGGAGTGTTTTTAAATTAGACCAGAACAGTAACAGTTTAATTAATATATATTAAAGCTTTGTTCTGAGCAATCTGTTTTCTTTCTTGTCCAATTCTTTCTGCTGGTTCTTCTCCTTCAGATGGTCAACACCAGGACAAGTGGTAACAACAACGGACAAGAGGGATCCCAGACTAATGGAACAAACACCAACGCTCCTCCTCCACCACCGGATAATCCCACTCTTGCTCAAGTGCTAGCTAGCCAGACGCAGATGATGGCGGCTATGATGCAGCAAATGCAGCAGCAGCATCAACAAATGCAACAGCAAATGTTGCAACAGATGCAACAACAAGCTCAACAGCAGCAGCAGCAGGCCCAACAGAATCAACCACCACCCCAATCCAAGTTGCCAGAGTTTCTTCGTGTCAGACCGCCGGTTTTCTCAAGTACTACTAATCCCATGGAAGCGAATGATTGGCTTCATGTTATTGAGAAGAAGCTTAATCTACTCCAGTGCAATGATCAAGAGAAGGTCGCTTTCGCTACCCATCAATTGCAGGGTCCCGCTTCGGCTTGGTGGGATAACTATTTGGTTACCCGTCCACCCGGAACGGAGGTCACTTGGGCGGAGTTTTGCCGCAGTTTCAGGAAAGCCCAAATTCCTGACGGCATAGTAGCCCAGAAGAAGAGGGAGTTTAGAGCGCTCCACCAAGGTAGTAGAACAGTGACGGAGTACCTTCATGAGTTTAACCGTCTCGCACGTTACGCTCCGGAGGATGTGCGCACTGATGCGGAAAGGCAGGAAAAGTTTCTTTCCGGCCTGGATGATGAATTGACCAACCAGCTAATCTCAGGGGATTATGCTGATTTCGAGAAGTTAGTTGATAAGGCGATCCGTCAAGAGGATCAACGCAACAGGATGGATCGGAAGAGGAAAGCAGTCCAATTCAGGACGCAGCAGGGAAGTCAACAGAAGCCCCGGTTCACCGCCGGACAGCAGGGTGGACCTACTACAATGATTGTTCGTCAACATCGACCTTACCAGCCTGGTAATTTCAACAACAACAATTCCGGCAACCGCAACAACAACGGGGGACAGCCCAACCGCAACCCGGTTCCGCGCCCGCCAACGGCCGCAGCTCAGCCAGCTCCATCGACTCAACCCAGGAAGGAGTCCGGCGGAAAATCATTTGTCTGCTTCAACTGCAACGAGCCCGGACACTTCGCCGACAAGTGCCCGAAGCCAAGGCGTGCAGGACCCAAGTTTGTTCATGCCCGTGTCAACCATGCGTCAGCAGAAGAGGCACAGGCTGCACCAGAAGTGGTATTGGGTACGTTTCCTGTCAATTCAGTTCCAGCTATCACTCTTTTTGATTCTGGTGCTACACATTCCTTTTTATCAAAGCGTTTTGCTGGGACATATGGGTTGTCAGTAGTGAAACTTAGAACACCTATGTGGGTTCACACTCCTGGGAATGAGATGACCACAGCCCACTATTGCCCCTCTGTGGAAATAGAAATCCAGGGTTCTAAATTTCTAGCCAATCTTATCCTTCTTGAGTCCAAGGACCTAGATGTCATTCTTGGGATGGATTGGTTAACAAGGCACAAGGGAGTTATCGATTGCGCTAGTCGCACTATCACTCTGGTTAATGAGAAAGGAGAAGTCGTGAAATTCCAGTCGCCGACACCCCCGAAGCAGAGAGTGTGCTTGAACCAAGTAGATGGGATGAAACAGATCGCAGAAGAAGGGAAAGATATTAAGAAGTTGGAGGATATTCCTATTGCTAGAGAGTACCCTGAAGTCTTTCCGGATGACATAACCACAATGCCACCAAAGAGAGAAATTGAATTTCGGATTGATTTAGTACCGGGAACTGCCCCGATACACAAGAGACCCTATAGGATGGGAGCCAATGAACTGGCGGAAGTCAAGAAGCAAGTTGATGAGCAGTTGCAGAAAGGATATATTCGCCCGAGTACGTCACCTTGGAGTGCTCCGGTGATCTTTGTGGAGAAGAAAGATAAGACCAAGAGGATGTGCGTCGACTATCGCGCCCTCAATGAGGTGACTGTCAAGAACAAATACCCGTTACCTCGGATTGATGATTTGTTTGATCAGCTAAAGGGAGCAACATGGTTCTCCAAGATAGACCTGCGATCAGGCTACCATCAATTGAGGATTAGAGAGGAGGACATTCCGAAGACGGCATTCACTACTCGTTATGGGTTGTTTGAGTGCACAGTCATGTCTTTTGGACTTACTAATGCACCGGCCTTTTTCATGAACTTGATGAATAAGGTGTTCATGGAATTTCTGGATAAGTTCGTCGTGGTTTTTATCGATGATATACTTGTTTACTCTAAGTCCAAGGAGGATCATGAGCAACATCTTCGCCTCGTACTTGAGAAATTAAAGGAACACCAGTTGTATGCCAAGTTTAGCAAGTGTGACTTTTGGCTCGAGGAGGTACAGTTCCTAGGCCACATCATCACAGCTCAAGGAGTGGCAGTAGACCCGTCGAATGTGGAGTCGGTTACCAAGTGGAAGCCTCCGCGCACGGTTTCGCAGATTAGGAGTTTTCTTGGACTTGCGGGTTACTACCGTCGGTTCATTGAGAATTTCTCCAAGATTGCCAAGCCAATGACACAGTTACTGAAAAAGGATGAGAAGTTCAAGTGGTCCGTAGAATGCAACAAAAGTTTTGAAGAACTTAAGAAGAAGTTGGTAACGGCACTAGTCTTAATTTTGCCAGATCAGACTAAAGATTTTCAGGTTTATTGCGATGCGTCTCGCCAAGGGCTAGGATGTGTATTGATGCAAGAAGGCAGAGTGGTTGCATACGCTTCTCGTCAACTGCGGCCACATGAGAATAATTACCCCACTCATGATCTGGAATTAGCAGCAGTGGTGCATGCCCTAAAGATCTGGAGACATTATCTTATTGGAAACCGTTGTGAGGTGTATACGGATCACAAGAGTTTGAAGTATATCTTCACCCAACCGGACTTAAATCGCCGTCAGCGAAGATGGTTGGAGTTGATTAAAGACTATGATCTGGGAATCCACTACCATCCCGGTAAAGCTAATGTCGTGGCAGATGCTTTAAGCCGGAAGAGCTACTATAACTCCACCAGTATGGAAGAGATGAGCAGCCAGTTGCAGCGAGACTTCGAACGGCTGAACCTCGGTATTGTTGAAGATGGGTTCGCGTCCGCTCTAGAAGCACGACCAACGCTCGTGGAGCAGATCCGAGCAGCTCAAGCTAAGGATCCCGAGATAGCAGAGCTCAAGAAAAACATGAGGGTTGGAAAGGCCCGAGATTTCTCCGAAGATGAGCATGGCACGATATGGATGGGAGAAAGACTGTGCGTCCCGGAAAACAAAGAGTTAAAGGAGTTAATACTCACAGAAGCTCATCAAACCCAGTATTCAATTCACCCTGGCAGTACCAAGATGTACCAAGACCTTAAAGAAAAGTTCTGGTGGGTTAGCATGAGAAGAGAAATAGTTGAATTCGTTGCACTCTGTGACGTGTGCCAGCGAGTCAAGGCAGAGCATCAAAGGCCTGCAGGACTGTTACAGCCTCTCCAAATTCTGGAATGGAAATGGGAAGAAATTGGAATGGATTTCATCACAGGTTTGCCGAGAACGTCGTCTGGACATGATTCTATCTGGGTCATCGTGGATCGACTCACGAAGGTGGCTCATTTCATTCCTGTGCATACTACCTACTCTGGAAAGAAGCTAGCAGAACTCTACCTCGCAAGAATCATGTGTTTACACGGAGTGCCTAAGAAGATCGTATCGGATCGAGGAAGCCAGTTCACCTCAAAGTTCTGGCAGAAATTACAAGAAGAATTGGGAACCCGTTTGAACTTTAGCACGGCTTACCATCCGCAAACTGATGGCCAGACTGAGCGAGTGAACCAGATACTTGAGGATATGCTCAGAGCCTGTGCGCTTGATTTTGGAGGAGCATGGGACAAGAGTTTGCCATATGCCGAGTTCTCCTACAACAACAGTTATCAAGCCAGCTTGCAGATGGCACCATTTGAGGCGTTGTATGGCAGAAAGTGCCGTACCCCGCTCTTTTGGGATCAAACCGGAGAACGACAGCTGTTTGGGACTGAAGTCTTGAGTGATGCGAAAGAAAAGGTCAGAACCGTCAGAGAAAGGTTGAGAATTGCGCAGTCTCGACAGAAAAGCTATGCCGACAATCGTCGAAGGGAGTTAACTTTCGAAATAGGGGACTTTGTGTACCTTCGCGTCACACCGCTTCGAGGAGTACACCGTTTTCAAACTAAAGGCAAATTGGCACCACGCTTTGTGGGACCATACTAGATCTGTGAGCGTCGAGGAGAAGTCGCTTACCAGCTTGAGCTTCCACCCAACATGGCCGGTATTCACGATGTGTTTCACGTCTCGCAATTGAAGAAATGCTTGAGAGTACCGGAAGAACAGACCAGTCCCGATCAAATTGAGATTCAAGAGGACTTGACTTATGTGGAGAAGCCGATTCGTATTCTCGAAACCAGCGAGAGGAGGACCAGAAACAAGGTTACCAGGTTCTACAGAGTTCAGTGGAGCCATCATTCCGAGGAAGAAGCTACATGGGAAAGAGAGGATGAATTGAAGGCTGCCCATCCGCACCTCTTCGCCAGCACCTCCGAATCTCGGGGTCGAGATTCCGTTTAAGGGGGGTAGGTTTGTCACACCCTGAGGTTCTCCCAAATCGTAAAAATTAAATTTAATAATTTATCTGAGAAATTGTTGAATTAAATCTGGAGAAAAACCCAATTAAATAATACATTAAAAAAGTGAAAATGGCAAGGTGGAATTTTTCTTGAGTTTCCCATGTCAAAATACATTAACAGGATTTTTAGTGGAATTTTCAGAGCCCTAAAAATAATTCTAACTAATTAAAAACCCTCAAGCGCAATAAATAAATCCCTGGGAAAAATTCCTTTTCTTTTTCCTTTTCTTTTTCTTTTTCCTCTTCTCGGGCCGTCGGCCCATTTTCCCCTCCGGCCCAAGCCGAGCCGCGCGCTCCTCTTTCCCCTCCCGGACCGGCCCAGCCGGCCCAGGCCTCTCCCCCTCCCGGCCCCGGGCCGCCATTTTCCCCCCCCGGCCCAAGGCGCCGCGCCTCCCCGCGCCTCTCCTCCTTCCCGGGCCGGCCCGAGGCCGCGGCCCGAGCCGCCCGGAAGTCCGCCGCGCCTCCCTCGCGCCGCGCCCGCTGACGCGTGCGCCCGCGGCCGAGTCCGCCTCCGCCACGGCCGGCGCCGCCGCCCGCGCCGCCGCGTTTCGCGGGGAGTCCGCAACCGCCGCCGCCCGTGCCCTAGCCGGCCTCCTCCCCTATTTATTTTTCCCCCCCCGAGGCCGCCGCCCCTCGTTTTCCCCGCGCCGCCGCCGCCCTAACCCTAGCCCGTGCGCCGCCGTCGCCGAAGCCGCGCCGCCGCCGTTTTCCGCCGTCGGTAAGCGCCGCCGCCGCCCCTTTTCCCCTCTCCGTCGCCGCCGTTCGCGCGCCGCTCCGCCGCTCGGTTGCCGCCTCGCGCAGCCGTGCGCGCCGCCCGCGCCGCCGCTGCCGCGCGCACCCGCCGCTGCCCCCGCCGCCTCCCGTGCGCCGCCGCCGCGAGCCGCCGCTCCGCCGCCGCCCGCGCGCGCCGCCGCTCGGCCAAACCCTAACCCTAGCCGCCGCCCGCGCGCCTCAGCCGTCGGATCGGCCACTCGGGCCGATCCCGGCCGCCCGCTCCCGCCCCGCGTGGCCGCCACGTGGGCGCCGCGTGGCTGCCGCGTCGGCGCCACGTGTGCGCCACGTGGTGCGCAGCCGCCGCCGCCGCTGACGTCAGCCCTAGCCGCTGACGTCAGCAGTGACGTCAGCCCTAAGGGTTTATTGCGCAATAATTAATTAAGGATTTTTCTGTTTTAGTAAAAACACAGATAACTTCAAAAATTCATAACTAATTCATCCGGACTCCGTTTTAGTCCGTTCAAGTCTCAGAAAATTCATAAAAATGCAGAGAATCCATTAAAAATAGTTTTATTCTTTGTTTCAGTAGACTTATAGCATGTATTGTTGGTTGCTTTGTTTGTCGTGTAGATTCCGGTAATTCCGACTCTCCGGTTTACTTCGAAGTCGTTGCCGAAGTCGACCCAGCGCAAGAGCAAGGCAAGTCATACTTATTCATTTGATCATGTTGTACCTAAATTGCGAAACAGTCTTATTTTTCTCTAAATACTGCATTGTTTTATAATGTCATCTATGGGATAATTTACCTATTGTACTCAGCCTTATATTGCAATTACCCTATTCCTTTGATAGCTTGGGAAATAATTTGAATACTTGCTATAATAGAACTTGCTTAGCCCTGCTTAGAAACATTAGCTCACAATTGGGTTATTTAAAGCTTCATTAATACTTAATGATGGTTATTTCATGTTGGCTCGCGATGGTTAATCGTGGGTGATTTAATTAAATGTTTCAACTAAAATATTGATTAATGGTGGGTTGTGAGCACATGGTTTTGATGGTCGTGCTCATGACAATTAAGGACCGGTTCGCGGGAAACCCTGGAAGAATTACCGTACTTTCCACAAGCCAGCGTGGGTAATGGCTGGATTCGGAGTATAGCTTTTTCCTAGCCGACGTTCCCCGGAAAGGGTGGGCGTGATGGAGTTGAGTCGGCCGGGGATATACCGGTTGCTTGGCTGCCGGATTCACCAAGGCACGAGAGGGGGCTGCCCGTTGCCGGGAAGCGGAGCGGGGGCGAAACCTGAGGTGTGGTGCGATTGGTTAGGAAGGGTTATGCGAAGGGTCCTGTCACAGCTCCTTTTCCAGTGTACCGTGGTGGTATGTTGGCGCACAGTAATGTGTTGTAGGACTGTGTCTTGTGGGTACAGTTGTACACCTCTGATCAGAGTAAAACTATTCGAATAGCCGTGCCCGCGGTTATGGGCGATCAACCAGATTCACCGTGATTAGTTGAACTCTTAAATAATTTGACTTAATGGAAATGGTTTAGTTCAGGTGGATGGTTGGGCCTGTCGCAACGTGGTGTAGCGTTGGACAGTGATGGTTTAATTATGACTAATTAATTCAACTGTTTTACTGTTTTCAACTATTGTTTTTAAATGCGTATTTTATGCAAAATAACCATTGCAGCTCTCCTTTGTTATTACTTGCATCATTATTTTCCTTTCCGGTATGACTTGTTGAGTACAGTGGGTAGTACTCAGTCTTGCTTTATTTTTCCCCACACCAGAGTTGGAGGTTGTTTCAGAGGAAGACTTTTCAGAAGAGTAGGCTTGTTGCTACCGTCGAGGAATGCCTGTGGTTTGGAGTCGCTACGTTGCGAGTGTTTAGTTTATTAGATTAGTTGTTTCCTTTTTCCGCTGCAGTTTTGTAAGAGATTTTTATTGTTTTGTAAGACGTGGATCTGTATGGCAACTTTGTCATTTGTGTACCCTGGCTGGTCCTGGACAGGGATTTTAATACACAATTTGCTTTGGAAATTCTGGTAGTGAATTTCTGGGCGTGACAGAAACTCACTTTAGTTTTCAAGACACCGACCCAAGTGTCGGGTTTTCCAAGCATTTTGTAAACTCAAGTTTTACCTAGGTGATCAATTTTAAAGTTTGAGGGGAGTCCCGATATTCGTACGTGAGGTACGGATATCGCGGCTTCACCTGAGGGGTGACAAGGGTGTTGGGGTATTCAAATATCAAGGAAGGGGGATGCAGCAAATGGGTAGGGCCTGCCAGTTGTATTGCAAACCAAGGCCAAGTGCCAAGTGTAACCTAATTAATGCGTAGTTTGCGGAAATCAAAATACTTAATTTAAACTATAGGTTCAATTGATCAAAGGTGACTTGCCTTGCTCGAGATCTTGAGCATCTTCCTCGAAATCTGCGCACTGCGGGTCTTCGGGCTCCGAGACTACACGTGAAACGAGACGACTCAACAAAACGATAAAAAGAAGCCCTATTAAAGACCACTAGGCGTGCCATTGGATAGATCTCGATTTTTGAGAAATTTTGGAAGTGGAACGGAGTTAATCGGACGAACGGACGAAAAGATATGAATTTCCGAAGATTAAAGGATTTTCTGGAATAAGAAAAGGAATTATTAATTCCCTGGAAAAAGAAAAGAAGGAGGGATGCAATTTAGACTTTATTTTGGGCGGCTAAGGGCAGCCCAATAGAATGGAATGGGCGCGACCGAAATAATGGGCCGACGGCCCGAAGGAGTCGGCCCACAGCCGAGTGGCGCAGCCTGGTCCGGCCTCTCGAGTGACTCGGGGCCGTCCGGCCTCCCGAGTGACTCGGGGGCTGACTGGGCCGGACCGAGTGACTCGGGCCGACTGGACACGGAGGCTGAGTGGGCCAAGGAGGGGTGGGAGGCCGAGTGGCCCGAGGCCGACTGGGCCGAGCGGGAAAGAGGCCGAGTGGCCGAGTGGAGAGGAGGGGGCCGATGGGCCGCGGCAGGCCGCGACCTACGCGGGCGGCCGGTCCGGTGGACCGTGCGCACGGAGGGGAAAAGAGAGAGTGCGCCGGCTGGCGCTCGCGTGGCGCCTGCGTGGCGGCCACGTAGGTCGGCCGAGCGAATGAGGGGAGAAGGC